>JAXDDW010000139.1:267500-362500 GCA_034670385.1 Hoplostethus mediterraneus | reverse complement strand
AGATAAGCCACTTACAGACAAAAGCTCAGTTATTTTCCTTACCTATAGCTAATGATAGATACAGGCCTACTGCGTAGAACAGTGATTCTCCACTGGTGTGCCAACATATTCAGGTGCGCTTTGAAATTCTGCTCAAAAATTGAACGGAAAAATGATGATGAAATGTCCAAGACAGCGTTAATGGATGTAACCGGTCCATAGTATCATAGCATCCACAGGTCCATAGTATCATAGTATCCACAGGTCCATAGTATCATAGTATCATAGTATCCACAGGTCCATAGTATCCATAGTATCATAGTATCCACAGGTCCATAGTATCCATAGTATTCATAGGTCCATAGTATTCATAGGTCCATAGGTCCATAGTATCCATAGGTCTATAGATCCATAGTATCCATAGGTCCATAGTATTCATAGGTCCATAGTATCCATAGGTCCATAGATCCATAGGTCCATAGTATTCATAGGTCCATAGTATCCATAGGTCCATAGATTCATATGTCCATAGTACCCATAGGTCCATAGTATCCATAGGTCAATAGTAAACTGCATTTCACAATTAGTGATGAATTCAACACTTTTATACTTGAAGTTCTTTGTAGCGTTGAGCAGCGTTGATCATCTCCAACAACCTCAGTGATGATTAGCTTCTGGATTCAACATAGTGGAGAGTAGAGTAGTAGGCTTTCCCTCATGGGTAGAAGTAGAATAAATAAACCCTTGTGCCATTCGTAAATCCTCTCCTAGCAATATCACCTCTGCTCTCCATTGAACTGCCGCTGACCTAGCCATCCGGTGTACCTCTCTAATGGACTTGCATCTTGCTGTTGCGGTGATGCTAGGGCAGGGAGAGGAGCTGGTAAACGGACCAACCGTTCCACAGTACTTTCAAAAAGAAGCCTCCTTCCCTTAACCACTTTTCAGAAACAACATGAAAGCAACATGCATTTGTTTTGCATGTCATATGACAAAAATAACAACATGAAATGAAATGACACACTGGAGTGGTGTAGTCATCACTCCATATGGATTTCAGTGAGCAAGTGGAGTAAGAAAGATAACTAAAAAATAATTAGAATGAAGTGTTCAGATTATATGGGCATATTTGTATTTTTTCATACCACTGATGACTCAGCTAAGGGAAATTTAGACTATGTGGAAGTAAGAACCAACAGAGGAGGAGGAGATTCAGAGTGTACTCAGTGAAGAAAATGAACAAAAGCTCTGCTTGCCATCAGTGTTGAATCTCTTGACTTCACAAAGATCTGTTGTTTCCCTCGTTTTGGGAGGCGGCTCTGCATTACCAATGGGTTTAATCTGGACAGACAGCTCCGATTTCTTCTCCGTCATAGACAAAGTGTAGAAATAAAATAAGTGTATGCTTAACTCTGGTTTACCAATAGTTACAGTTGTTGTTAGGATTGGGTTTGGGGTTAGGTAAGTGATCTCACCAAAGGGTGAATTTGCAGTCACTTGACCTATTTAAAGTCTTGTTTAATCAATGGCAGTTACCTTGAGGTGTTAGCACACAGGTTAGCCAGTTAGCATTGTGAAGCCCTGTTGCTGACAGCACTCCACATACGTAGGTCGCAGCTGGTTCACAGACATACTGATAATTTCACATAGCCCAGTCTTGTTACAGAACGATGTATTCTGGACTTCCTCTGACATCTAATCCATCAATTGACATTGACATTGTCATGTGGCAGATAAGACCAGCCATATATAGCAGAAGAAGTAGACCTACAGGAAATCTGAATTTGAAAGTGTTTATTTTAATTGATAAAAAAAATATGTTTTCTTACTTCTTACTCCAAAGTACTTAAATACATATTTCAAATACATTTAAATGAAAATGAAAATGAAATTAAATACTGCCCATGTCTGTTTATTTACTTCACCTATTTGTCTCATTTGTTTAACACAAGTAGGTATCTAACTTATTGATCTTGATTAATCTTATTGATTAACTTTTGATCTTCTACCTCAGCACTGGTTCTGCTCTTAGATGATGTTTAGGAAGGAAATGCATTTACGATTTCTGGTGACTAGTAGTTCTCTTGCCTGCCTACGTTGAATGCACTTATTGTAAGTAGCTTTGGATAAAAGCGTCTGATAAATGGCTGTAATGTAATGTAATGTCTTTTCAGACACTGAATGGTTTCCTGGGTTGGATCCATCATGTTGCTGTGAATATATGTTTGTGAATGTAATGCTCCTCCAAAGGTGGAGGAGTATTGGTAATTTTGTGAGTAGCAATAACAACTTCAGTTTGGCAATTTGGTGGACAGACTTGCATGGTGGTGCAGCAGGGGGGCGTGCCCATAAAAAACAGCTGACCAGTGGGGTGAAGTTATGCCTGTGAAGACCACGACTGAAGACCACGTCTGAAGGGTTAGGGTTAGTGCTGTTTACATGAACATGACCTGAAAAAAATCAGGTTCTATTTTACCCACATTGAGGTAAATCCTTCCTGGACCAACTGAATGGAATCTTTTTAATATGTTAACACAACTAACTAGTTCAGATCTTCACCTGGTAACTGAATGGATGTGAACCAGAGACAGGAACCATGGTGACAGGTTGATATCTCAATATCAATATAGCTCAGGGAGAAGAAACGATACCGGTAAACCAGCCTGTCATATAATCTCTTTTATTATCATCTTCCTCTGATCATATTGAAATGGTTTCTTCTTCGTTGGTCCCAGTATGTATGTGGTAGTGAGAAGGTGGATCTCTTATATTGTGTTGTCTGAGGGGGAGGCTGTCAGCGCCTCCTTGTGCGCTGTAGGTGAAGCTACTCTTTAATTCATGTTGTGTTGATAGAAACGGAAAATAATCGAATTTGACACTTAAATACTTCACATATTTCCAAGGCATCATCTGACAAGCCTCAACCTCATTACTGGACAAGAATATCAGTTTCTTTGGGTGAATTATTCTATGGCGGTACCGGTCGGGGCTTGGCGCATCCATCATGAAATTGTCAATGCGCCGTTGTGCAAGCTGCTTTTAAAGGAGATGGAATGAGCTGATTTGATTGACCAGAACTGAAGGCAGCCATCACCACACCTACTGATAATGCCTTCCTCTTAATCCAACCTCTTGATCACTGCGACCAGTCACAGTGACCGGTCACACTGGTCACCAAAATACCAAACAGACTGGACACGCCCACACCCTAGACTTTAGACATGTGCCTTGTGCTGCATCTTGATCCATGAAAACACTTTGTCTTGAATCAAGTCAATCTGCATTGGAAACTAGTGGAATCATATTTCATCTATAGGCAGTTTTCACTTGTTTCAAGAAAAATAGGACTAAATGACTTGAGATGGATATTTTTGCTCGTAAAATGTTGACTTTTCTCTGCCTCTAATGTGCTTTACCTTTCTTGACATTGCACCATGCAACCAGTCAGATTGACTTGTGAATTATGTCAAAATATCCTGCAGATGAAAGAGTCCTTTGAAAGAGGCAGTAAAAGAAATCAGTCTTTCAGCCGGCGTTTGAACACCGACGAGGCACTGCCAGATCAAAATCACATCAAACAATAACATTTTCCTCTTTTTTGATTGTGATTAGGTCTTATTTTCTGACAGCCACTAAAATAATTGTCAAAGTAATGAGATAGTGGCATTTTTTCCCTCTCCTTTCAAATCATGAAAGACGATGAAAATATCTGTGACTCCAGGAAGAAGTAGTGCTGGGTGGGAAAAGACTTCAAAGGGAATGATAAGCAAATGTAGCTGATCTTTCAGTCTGAATTAAGTCAACCAGTCGCTTTAATCAAATTGTTTCTGAGGAATCAAATGTAAGGAGGATGGAGGAGAGAAAGAGGAGAATACTTGTCTTCAGGTTTACTTCCCTGTAAACCTCCTCTAACACAGCTTCTCCAAGAGACGAGCACAATAAGATAACAAGTTCATTTACCTCCAATTATGGTGTTTTTATATTTCTACTCATCCTCCAGACCGGAGGGCCTGTAAAACCCATTCACAACTCAGGACAACATTTCAGAAATACGTGATTGTTCTGAAAAGTAGTTTTTTTGAAGATGTGTGTTTTTTATGCAGCGGTGCTGTGCTTCCTTTCAGGCATAAAGGCAGGAGCAGGAGATACAAGCACTCGTCAAATATCTCTCTCCGAGAAGGCAACTGATGGCCAAGCATTAGTCTGCTTCCATCCAGGCTGGTTAAGGAGAGAGCTGCCATTACTCATGTCCTAACAGCCTGTAATGGAATTTTCCTCGGATGAGCAAAAGGTTGTCAAGCCTCTCGCTGCAGTTCCAGTGAGCGAGATGTGGACAGAAAGTCTAACAGAAAGAGACGGAGCCTGGAGGGTGAAAAACACTTCCCACTGTGCTGTGTAATCTGATATTTCCTTTAATTACATGTGTGTTGAGACGTTTAACAGAAACTGATAGATTCGCTAATGCATGCCAGTATTTGTGGCTCTGCATTGTAGTGTATGCAGGAGACATCACCCCCCCCCCCTCATCGGACCATACAAAATACACATCAACACCCAAAGACCAACACATTCCTCTCCCAGGGTCTTCCTACGAGGTCAAGACCCCTGCTGTGCTCCCAGGAACCCAAGGAACCCCCTTTGCAGCAGAAGGTGGATTTCCCCCATAAAGCCACCAGGTAACACTCTGCAGGTTCGACTGGTCCAGGTGCCATTAGGAGATGGGACCTGCAAAATGCTGCTTTCTGTATGTGTTTTATTAGATACGAACTCCACATCCTGTGGCAGATGATGTACCTTACTCCTTCATGGATTCTCTTTGTGATTCAAGACACACAGTGTTATTAAGACCTTTGGTTTACTTGCCAGTGATGTTTGGTGTCATACAAACCCATTTGTTGTTAGGTGATTAAATGTCATTTGCATCCCCAAAGGATCAAGAAAAATTATGTTTTCCAAACCTGAGCTGGAAATGCAGTTTTAGGGAATCACCGGTGATCAGGTGTTAAAACTGATGCATCCAAATGAAGGAGACACCTACCCTCCTGACAGACCATAAAACCCTCTCAGCCCTTGACTCTCTCTCACGAACTCGAACGAACAAAGAACAACGGAGAACAACTCCTGCAACGGGCGGACGGGTAAGTCCAAGAAACTCAGGCGGAAAAAGAAAACATCAAGGAACATCAAGAAAGTCGAGACACCGAGACGGCCAATTGAGTTCACTCCAGCTGATCCAGAATGAAGCAACATGCTACAGCATCCACCAGCATCTCAGAGCTGAAGGTCTGACTGGAGGATAGGAGGCTTGGGAAGCAGAAGCATATGACACCAGGTAGCTTTCTCACTGCAGTCAATATTGTATTAAAAACTCAAAGTGCTTCAGTCTTGTGAGCTTCACCTGTCATCTACGGTGGCTTTACCAGTCAACCTGACTAAAAAGACAAACATTTCTCCTAGAAAAACACAAAAACTCTCTCCTTATTCTGCGTACTGGATTTAGGAATTCATTTTTTCATTTCCCTCTGAGACAGACATGTCACCAGAGGGGTCAGAGGTCAGCCAGGAGCAGGTAAGAGGTTCAAATCTTGAGGCCTTCCAGTCTAACCTCCAGCGCTAATCTCTTTCCATTAAAACTACATTGCGAAATACAAGATACTTAAAGGACCCCTGGTGATGAGTAATTACTCATGACTCAGAGTTACCTAACTGTGAATGTATTACTCATATCGGTGCTACCTATGTTCACATTACCACCTCCACTGAAATGCTGTCTGAACTGATAATGAGCAAAATCAGTTGATGTGAGAAAAAGCCACTGGCAAACATGGAAGCCAAACGTGAGGAATTCTGCAGAGAACGAGACGTCATGGCCGACATCTGCTCCGCCACCGATGTCGAACATTCTCTGGCAAAACAGGAATTGTTTGCATTCGCCATCTGCGACCTTTGTGGTGTTTATCCCTCCCTCAACATGCTGATACCCCCACCAGCCCAACAAACTGCCACCCACTAACAGATGCCTGCATGCTGAAGCCACAGCAGGTACAGTCTCTGCTTCAGACTAGCAGCTTTGCCTTGTGGCAGGTCAGCGATTAGACAGCCGATGGTCGGCAGCAGCATCTTTACTGGAACACAAAGAACCCTCGTCACACCGGCTGTGCATGTGTAATGGGAATCAGTGTAAAACATGCATGCACTTTCTTTTGGTTCGACAGTTGAGCAGCAACGGTTGGTTTCAACACCGTGAGTTATGTCTGACTCATCTCTTATTTCAGGTCAACAGAATTCAGTTCCTAGATCACCATCATTACAAGCAACCACTCATAAGGAGGTCAAAGGTCAGAGCACCCAGATAATAGAACAATGCAAGAAACATTCCTGTGACCCCAGAATGATCATGGAAGGTAGAAAACTGAACAGAAAAATAAAGTTCTTATTCTGAGGTATCAGAGTATGGGAAGATGAATCTCAAACTCTGGAGCTGTTACAGTGAAGGTGGGGACAAAGGGAGTAATGTGAGGTGAAATGCACCTTTATCCCACCCTTTTATTCTAAGGCGTTTGCTATTGACAGCCTGCTGGGACTCTGAATTGAAAGGGCATGATCTTTTCTGAAGGCAGACAGGGGATTGTGCAGATTCTATTTTCAGAACCACATCAAGCCAATTAGCACAGCAGCCGCTAAGCCGACGCATGCTGGGAGCCTGTGTGATTGCATGTGTGTGTGTGTGTGTGTGCATGCGTGCATGTCGGCTTGATGTAAGCCAAGCCATATGTGCATATGTGGTGTATGTGGTTCTGCATCATGCTGCACGTCTCTCCGGTGGAGGGTTAAAATTATCCCAGGCTCGTTAACTAAAGTGTCCCCTGCGTCTGCTAATTAGCACATAATAGGACAGGCGCATCGCCTCGCAGGGGCTGCAATTTAAGAATAAAGTTCATTTTCCTCGCAGAAACATTCCTCACAGCCGTGACTGGGTGACTACAATTAGCCTCCTCTCTGAGCGTCGCTCATCAGCCGTGAACCGTCACTTATTATGAGCTAACAGCACTGTTAGCATACAACACAGGACTGCCCTGCTCTCATGTACAAATACATTTCCTGTAATGGGCGGATGATGATGGGTGGGTCTCTGCACAGGAAGAAGATGGTTTTGTCCTCGCTGTGAGCAGCAGCGGCATCATGGAGGCTGGAAATAGAAAGTAGTTTAATCACATTTGGTTTGTTCTGTAATCACAGCTTTCACCCCAGAAGAGCAAATCCGTCCATCTGGAGCCCAAACTGTCTCAGACACCATGTGACCTGAAAACCTCTGACAAGATAGTCTGGAGCCAAATCACTCTTTATTTCGTATTTCGTAAAAAAAGGTCACTTTTTATTATGTTTTATGATATATATATTACAGGTGTATTCCATCAGCTGTTTGTGGTGAGTTTACTGTCGTTGGAGTCGTTCTGGTTTGAAGCGGATGAAACCACCTCCGTCTTCTGGCTGGCTGGTGTCTGCAGACCTAACAACCTGCCAAGTGACATTTAGGAAAGATTATTGATAAGTCATTAATCAGTAAACTGTTTCCAATCTGTTCCTGTTCTCCTACATCACAGAGGTGACCTGGTGCTCCACCCTGGTCCTCACTAAGGTGGTGTATACTGAATAAAGGACCAGTCTGGTGAATGGTGTCCTGCAGTCTGTCTGTCCAGAACCAGTCGGCGGCTCGGCTCGTTGTGGAGGAGGAATCGATCTCCTCCTCCTTCTGCTTCCTAAGTGTTTCCATCTGACACAGTTTAGCCTCCACTTCCCTCCTTCTCCACCTGCTGCCAGCGGCTCTGTTATTAAGCTGTCTCCCTACCAAAGAAAACATGGATATGTTGGTGTGAGTGTTCGCTTCATGGTGACCGCTAAATGTGTTTTCATGGTCCGGCCTGTCCACATCCATCGCTTAATGAATCAATACTGCCGAGGCGAAGCTCCACAGGTATTGGTGCTTGTTGCCTCCAGTGGGGAAGCTGAGCTGCTTCCTCATGGGAGGATGAGGATGAGGATGATGTTAGTTCAGTCAGAAAACATCCGCCCATCTTGGGAGGGAAATACAGATTACAGCACAACAGTGTTTTAATGAGGAACGTCTTTCTGATTTATAGAGATATTACAGTCAGTAGGAGAGAGAGGGGGAGAGGGGGGGAGAGAGAGGGAGAGAGAGAGAGGGGGAGAGACAGGGAGAGACAGGGAGAGAGGGAGAGAGAGAGTCACACAGGCAGATTCAGTCTGAATCAGGTTCTTCAACAGGACAGAGATCCAGTTGGAAGAGCTTCCTGGTCTGCAGCCCCCAACATACACACACACACAAATACACGTTACTATGGTTACCGTGTCACTGATCTCCATCACCATGTTCAGTTTCCATATCTTTTATTATCTGTTGATGTTGCTGTTGGTTTTATTATTATTGATATAACATTAACACACACACACACACACTCTATAACTATGTAGTTATAGTGTGTATTTACTATGGGCATGCCAATAAAGGTCAATTGAATTGAACTGAGAGAACAAGTAAACAGGAGTACTACATAATGAAATATATATATTACATTATGTAGTACTCCAAAAACAACAAAAATAACACACACACACTCTCTCTCTCTCTTGGCGTCATGCTGTGTGATGGTCGATCTCTCTGAACTCCTTCAAAGGAACAATCCTGATTTTCTCACTGAAGTTCTTCAAGGACTCAAGGAGGTCATTCCAGCTACGAGGGTTGGGGGTTCGACTCCCTCGAGCAAGGCGCTGCCGCTGCAGGGTCGGGGGTTCGACTCCCTCGAGCAAGGCACCGCCGCTGCAGGGTCGGGGGTTCGATTCCCTAGAGCAAGGCACTGCCGCTGGAGGGTCGGGTGGATCTCGTTGGTCTCCACATGACTGATGATACTTTGAAATCTATAGAAATTGTAAAATAATGAAAAAAGAGAGAGAGGCGTCCATGTCAGAGCTGGGCGATCGATCACTGAACCACAGAGACTCACTTCCTCTGGCCCCGCCCACCCTAACCTTTACCGCCACTGGCCGACAGGTCCATCAATCAAAACGACTGACAGCTGCATCAGCCACTCATCTGCTGATCAATAGGATGGATTTCCTCCTCTGCTGTGGATATTATGACATCTGATGGTGGAGTGGTGATTATTCTTCCATCTGACACACACACACATACACACGCACACACATACACAGACATACATACACAGACACACACACACGCACGCACACACACATACAGACACACACACACATACACACAAACACACACACAGACACATGCACACACGCACACACATACATACACACACAAACACACACACAGACACATACACACACACACATACACAGACACACACACATACAAACACACATACACACACAGACACACACGCACACAAATACACAGACATACATACACACACAAACACACACACAGACACATATACACAGACACACACACACACAGACAGACACACAGACACATACACACACACAAACGCATACACAGACACACACGCACACAGACACACACACACACACACATACACACACAGACAGACACACACATACACAGACACACACACACACAGGAGAGAGTGGAGGTGCACATCGATCAGCCTTGCAGGTCAATAACACTTTGAATGGAAGATGAATAGCGGATATTGATCAGAGATCCAATACCAGACAGACAGCAGGTTCCCAAGCTCTGGCTGGGGGACACATGTAGGGTCCCCCGTCATCAAGGCTGTACTAACCTATACATAGTTATCAATAACCAGCTAACTAGACCCTCTGTTATCTGGATCCCCGCTCTATTGATGAGCAGCATACATGTGATCACTATTGATTGGGTTCTGTCTGACCGATGAACCACCAGGTTATTTTGATAGAACAGGATGTTATGGTGAGTCAGTGATAGAACCTTCTAGTCGTGGAGCCGAAGTTTGAACTCATCAGAACTCGTGTGGACGTTCAGCCGTCGGGCCATCTGACGATGTTTATTAATGCCCTGGCATGGCTGGCGCTAGCTGCCATGTTGTTAATGCCATTCACTGGCACACTGCGCCCTGTGGCAGCGCACAAAGGGAAGAGAAGGGGAAGGACAAGGTGCCTGGTGGACATCCATATTAATGGAGACCTCCAGCCTGTGTTCTTCTGCCATGAGCCACAGCTGAAGTCTAGACAGACCCTCTGGAGACTCTCCTTTATCTTCAGACCAACACATCAGCTCTGTCCCGGACTGTCACAGGACGTCGTGAGATCTCCCAAGATCTCCTCAAATGTCCCAAGAAGTCCTAAGATGTCTTAAAATGTCTTGAGATCGCTTGAGATCCCTTTCTGCTTCTCCAGACATCTGAAGACATGTTGAGACGGTGGTGGAGACCAGAAGGAAGCTGCTGTCTGAAGAATCAGGACGTCAACCACTTCAAGACGGTGGTGTAATTATAGTAATGGCAGACCAGCAGACAGGTTCAGCCAAACAGCATCACGTCACATCAGAGGTGTCTTCAGTTGTTCTAGTTTAACGCTAACTAGTTTTTGGGATCGAAGGGTTTGATTTGATTCGCATCGGTCAATACTGAAGCCACATTGTCCAAACTCTTCATACAGTCTGCATTACAGTTAATCTCACCTCCAAAACTCACTCAGACCACCAAAACACTTCATACATGTCTCAAAATAATGATGATAATAATAATAATAATAATAATAATAATAATAATAATAATAATAATAAGCTCCTTCCACCAGAAGACTGGAGACACTAACAACAGGGAGCATTACATAAATGATGAACTTTTATCTTTGAAGCTTCAAATCGTAATTTACTGTACTGTACTGTACTGTAAGTTGAAACAAAAAAACAAAACCTTTGGATCCTAAAACACAAAATATATTTCACAATGTCAGTACATGTAAAAATGTAAACATACTGTATTGTACTGTAATATGTAGTTCAACTATCATTGCAGGATGCATCTCACCTGTTGTGTTGTTGGAACATTCATACTATTGATGAACTGTTGAACGCTGCAGATTTGCACCCTTACAGTAAACCAGCCTCTCTCAACGAGACACCATGGTTACAACATGGTCAATAATGACCCTCATCTCATCAGAGACCTCTTGGTCTTCCTCTCCTTTGTCCTCCCTCTCTCTGCCACTCTTCCCTGATCCATGTTTCCAAACCAAGTCATTCTGAAGCTGTCACCTTTTGTTTGTTTGGCGACGACACTAAAAACAAATATTCTGCTAAGATTTTCTATATATTTCAATATGTTTTCTGCAGAAATGCACAAAATTTCATTCTGTTTTGAATGTGTTTAAAACAGTGTGTTAGCATTTGAAAAATGTGCTGCTAATATAAAGTGTTCTGCAGGTGGTGGAGTATGAAGGAGAAAAGAGTTCATGGATTTTGCAGAATGTGGTCATTGAATGCATTTTGTGTGAAAGCAATGAAAACTGATTCACAGTTTGGTCCACATGGACTTCTGTTTCTCTGACCGTGTGAAGAGTTTTGACAATGTGACTTCAGTTTTGACCAATACGAGTTAGCGATCGGAAAAAACTGTAACCAGGAAGTCCAGGACATTAAACATGTACGATAATGTACATGAGCAAAAATACAATTAAAACACGAGAGAGGTAATAGAGGTTATGGAATAGTACTCATACATACAATATAATAATACTATAGCTACATATTGATTATTACATTATCGATTGCTATATCATATGCTGTTACGGTCCGTTACTTTTCATAACTGTAACTATGTATTTGAACACCCTGCTGATCTGAGACCAGCTCACCTCTAACACGTAGTGAACTATGACTGTTGGTTACTGCTGACTTGATCAACTCAAACTTAATCAGGAAAGTTATTTTGAACACATCATCATTAATATGAACACGTTCAACATCAGCAGTAATGTGTGAAAGGACATTCAATCCAGCTGCTGTGTAACAACCATGACACAGTCCTGGTCTGCTGGGACGCCGTCTGACCTCTGTCACAGGGCTGCTTTTAAAATCCAGGACTCTTCTGATGTCTCCACCTCCCCTGAACAAATCTGGCTGAATGTTTTAAAAACTTAACCTGAATGGATTTTTAAGTATTTGTAACTGTACTTTGCCGCCTTCCCAGGTATTGATTTCATCCAGGTTTCTCTCCAGATAAATAATTGCTGGGAAAGCAGCTCTGCCTGCACACATGAAGGGAATCCCTGCAGCTTTCATGTTTCACATTAAGAAACGGGATGAGGAACGCTGAGGAACCCTGGTTTGTGGGAGGAGAACAACTTCTGCCATCCTCCAGCGCTTCAAAGCCCAGAGCTGGAGCGTCGACCCTGCAGGGTCTTAATTACCAGACGCTGCTCTGCTCAGTCCCACAACTTCTGCCTCATGATTGTTCACTCTCAGCTTCCAGAAGGTGGAGCTGGCTTAGTATGCATGTGTGTGTGTGTGTGTGTGTCTGTGTGTGTGTGTGAGGGTGGTAGACTTGAATACAAAGGCCCAGCAGGTGGTCTCTCCTAGAACCGTCATGATGCAGCATGGCAGCTCTCCCCCCACGTCACAAAAGTGAATAATCAAGTGATTTGATAAATCCAGACAATCTGATTCAAATAGAGATAAATTGATAAAATCACCACTTTCTAAGAATGAACTGATAAAACCAGAGGTGATGAAAATGGATGTGAGTGATAAACTGTGAGGTGATTCAAAGGTGATTTGATTGAATGGTGATTTTCTGTTCCACTCATCATAAAATCACATTTGTGAAAAATATGTGAAACAATAAATGTTTAGTACACGACATCCCCCAGCCTTGGACCCTCAGAGGACAAGGAAAAACTACAAAACCTTATAGGAAAAAATGGAAGAAACCTTGGGAGGGGCTACTCAGAGAGGGAGGGGCTACTGAGAGAGGGAGGGGCTACTCAGAGAGAAGATGATAAAACAGAAGATGTAGTTAAGAAGATGATAAAACTCTGTTTTAGTGTTCTCCTTTTACCATTTACTAGTGAAGCATTGATTGATCAATCGGCGGTTTTCATTTCATTCAGTTTTTAAATTCACATTCATTTCTACCATTTAGTTCTTCTTCCAGCCCTCACATCCATGTTGGAGGGACAAGAGGGAGAGATAGAAGAAGTTAGCGCTAAAACAAAGAAAAGGTCTGAATCCTACGTGACCTGATGTGGTTACCATGTTTCCTTGGTTGACGCTCCTCCAACATTCTCTCGTACCCACTAGTAACCACTAGTTACTAGTGATGACTAGTTACTATTAACCACTACTAACTGTTCTGTGACAGGCAGCACTGGATGGTGTTTTGCATGTTTTAAACAGACACACAAACAGTTTGATCAAGAGATTTAAAATAAAAGCCTCAGAGACATGAGGCATGAAAGTAACTAGTTCCAGAGCTAACAGCCTGCAGCCTGAAGGCTGCCCACAGACTTCAACAGTGATAATTAGAAGTGAAATAACAGACAGCAGGAGTTGTTATCGAGCCGTGGCTCTCTGCAGGAGACAGGTCAGGGGTCAAGGGTCAGGGTTAAGAGGCCAAGACAACACAATAACCTCATCAAAGAGTACTGATTGAAGTCTGACTGAAGCTAAGTGCTGCTGCGTGGCCAGGCCAGCCGCCGCCTCATCAGCAGCCACGGCTGTGATGTTCAACCGGATCCACGCCATTAACACCCAGACACTCGGACAAGAGCAGAGACCTCCAGACCTCAGAACACACACACACACACACACACTCACTGAAAGACCTTTATCTCCATCTGAATGTACTCGTTGATATGCTAAGATGAAGGTTAAGAGAAAGAAGAACAACTTTATTGTAACGTTGTACACACATACATGCAGGGGGGAAGTGGCCACACAACACAACACATGCATATTTTTGAGTGTCCAAGTTGAATGTTCGCTCTGCTTGCTTATCCCATCCCCGCCGGTCTTCCTCTTGGCCAGGGAGCAGACAGCCGCCCGGGGACCAGGTCCAGGTGTTACTAGACCAGGTCCAGGTGTTTGTCGCCGTCTCGTCACGGACAGTCGACTGGATATTGCATGTTTTTAGACGGGTTCTTTCCAGGAGGAGACCCAAGTGAACGCGAGGAGAACATGCAAAGTCCACACAGAAAGGCCCGGGAGATAACCCACCTGGGCACTCCAGACTCACCAGCGCCCCAGGCGGGAATCGAACCCACGACCTTCTTGCTGTGAGGCAGCAGTGCAAGCAATGCACCACCGTGCCACATACATACATACACATGTGTAGATGTAGTTTAGATGTGGTTTAGATGTGGTTTAGATGTAGTTTAGATGTAGTTTAGATGTAGTTTAGATGTGGTTTAGATGTAGTTTAGATGTGGTTTAGATGTAGTTTAGATGTGGTTTAGATGTGGTTTAGATGTAGTTTAGATGTAGTTTAGATGTGGTTTAGATGTAGTTTAGATGTAGTTTAGATGTAGTTTAGATGTGGTTTAGATGTGGTTTATATGTAGTTTAGATGTAGTTTAGATGTGGTTTAGATGTAGTTTAGATGTGGTTTAGATGTGGTTTAGATGTGGTTTAGATGTGGTTTAGATGTAGTTTAGATGTGGTTTAGATGTGGTTTAGATGTAGTTTAGATGTGGTTTAGATGTAGTTTAGATGTGGTTTAGATGTAGTTTAGATGTGGTTTAGATGTAGTTTAGATGTGGTTTAGATGTAGTTTAGATGTAGTTTAGATGTAGTTTAGATGTAGTTTAGATGTGGTTTAGATGTGGTTTAGATGTAGTTTAGATGTAGTTTAGATGTGGTTTAGATGTAGTTTAGATGTAGTTTAGATGTAGTTTAGATGTAGTTTAGATGTGGTTTACATGCAGTTAACATCCTGGAATCGACTGTCTGTTTAGAAAGCAGTGTGAACAGTTGTTTCATCTGGTATTTTTCTGTACATTTAAAGTCCTCCAATGAGAAAAGACCCTGTCAGCATATCTGCCAGCTAGAGGCTGAACGTTGTGGTCCTATTAAGACAGTTTGAGACTCAGGAGCTGCCAGAGTGATGAAGGCTGAAGAAGAGGAAACCAGAAAGGTCAAACTACCTCTAAAGTATTTAATTGGAATTTTCTCACATGTCCTGCCTTCCTGGTTCAGTCCTGCTGTTTGAGACAGCAACTCTCAACATTACTGACTACTGGAGAAGACGTTTTAGTCCTGAGTGTGTGTAGGTAGGTGTGTGTGTGTGTGTGTGTGTGTGTGTGTGTGTGTGTGTGTGTGTGTGTGTGTGAGAGAGAGAGAGAGAGAGAGAGAGAGAGAGAGAGAGAGAGAGAGAGAGAGAGAGAGAGACATTGATATACACTAGTGGTGCATATAACTGTTGCATTGTACTTGTTTTGTTGTATTTGATAAGTTCCTTTAAATGTTGATTTAAGAGTTAAAGCGGCTTTCTGTCGTCTATAACTCTAAGGATCTAAACAGAGAAGAAGAATAACCCATGGTCTATCTCTGACCTGTTACCAGACCTAACCCTAACCCTAACCTGTTACCAGACCTAACCCTAACCCTAACCTGTTACCAGACTCATGTTCAAAGCTGGAAGCTGAACAGCATCTAGAAACTATCAATAGTTACTTGTAAGAAACCAGTAAGAAACCAGGTTCCTTCTGTGAGGCTGTGAATCTACCAACCAATCAGTTCTTCAAGTTCCAACAGGCGTCAGGGAAACTTCCCTATCGATCACTTTCATTGATCCCACAACACACTCAGCCAATAGGACACCCTCATCTCTTTCTAGCAGGACCACTGCCTCGTCCTTCTACAGCTCAGGGTTTCATTCACCACTTTAAAGTGATGAGTCACATCAGTGTTACCATGTTACCATGCCATTTCTGTTTTACTAACTCTATAGTTCTCTCTCTCATTTCTATAGTTCTCTCTCTCATTTCTACAGTTCTCTCTCTCTCATTTCTATAGTTCTCTCTCTCCATTTCTATAGTTCTCTCTCTCTCATTTCTATAGTTCTCTCTCTCATTTCTATAGTTCTCTCTCTCATTTCTATAGTTCTCTCTCTCTCATTTTTATAGTTCTCTCTCTCATTTCTATAGTTCTCTCTCTCCATTTCTATAGTTTTCTCTCTCCATTTCTATAGTTCGCTCTCTCATTTCTATAGTTCTCTCTCTCCATTTCTATAGTTCTCTCTCTCTCATTTCTATAGTTCTCTCTCTCCATTTCTATAGTTCTCTCTCTCATTTCTATAGTTCTCTCTCTCTCATTTCTATAGTTCTCTCTCTCATTTCTATAGTTCTCTCTCTCTCATTTTTATAGTTCTCTCTCTCATTTCTATAGTTCTCTCTCTCCATTTCTATAGTTTTCTCTCTCCATTTCTATAGTTCGCTCTCATTTCTATAGTTCTCTCTCTCCATTTATATAGTTCTCTCTCTCTCATTTCTATAGTTCTCTCTCTCTCATTTCTATAGTTCTCTCTCTCCATTTCTATAGTTTTCTCTCTCTCATTTATATAGTTCTCTCTCTCATTTATATAGTTCTCTCTCTCTCATTTATATTGTTCTCTCTCTCATTTATATAGTTCTCTCTCATTTATATTGTTCTCTCTCTCTCATTTATTTGTTCTCTCTCTCATTTATATAGTTCTCTCTCTCTCATTTTTATAGTTCTCTCTCTCCATTTCTATAGTTCTCTCTCTCATTTCTATAGTTCCCTCTCTCCATTTCTATAGTTCTCTCTCCATTTCTATAGTTCTCTCTCTCCATTTCTAGTTCTCTCTCTCATTTCTATAGTTCTCTCTCTCCATTTCTATAGTTCTCTCTCCATTTCTATAGTTCTCTCTCTTTATTTCTATAGTTCTCTCTCTCCATTTCTATAGTTCTCTCTCTCTCATTTCTATAGTTCTCTCTCTCTCTCATTTCTATAGTTCTCTCTCTCCATTTCTAGTTCTCTCTCTCATTTCTATAGTTCTCTCTCTCCATTTCTATAGTTCTCTCTCCATTTCTATAGTTCTCTCTCTGATTTCTATAGTTCTCTCTCTCCATTTCTATAGTTCTCTCTCATTTCTATAGTTCTCTCTCTCTCATTTCTATAGTTCTCTCTCTCCATTTCTATAGTTCTCTCTCTCTCATTTCTATAGTTCTCTCTCTCTCTCATTTCTATAGTTCTCTCTCATTTCTATAGTTCTCTCTCCATTTCTATAGTTCTCTCTCTCTCATTTCTATAGCTCTCTCTCTCATTTCTATAGTTCTCTCTCCATTTCTATAGTTCTCTCTCTCATTTCTATAGTTCTCTCTCCATTTCTATAGTTCTCTCTCTCCATTTCTATAGTTCTCTCTCTCCATTTCTAGTTCTCTCTCTCATTTATATAGTTCTCTCTCATTTATATAGTTCTCTCTCTCTCATTTCTATAGTTCTCTCTCTCCATTTCTATAGTTCTCTCCATTTCTATAGTTCTCTCTCTCTCATTTATATAGTTCTCTTTCTCTCATTTCTATAGTTCTCTCCATTTCTATAGTTCTCTCTCTCTCATTTCTATAGTTCTCTCTCTCCATTTCTATAGTTCTCTCTCTCTCATTTCTATAGTTCTCTCTCATTTCTATAGTTCTCTCTCCATTTCTATAGTTCTCTCTCTCTCTCATTTCTATAGTTCTCTCTCTCTCTCTCATTTCTATAGCTCTCTCTCTCATTTCTATAGTTCTCTCTCTCCATTTCTATAGTTCTCTCTCTCTCATTTCTATAGTTCTCTCTCCATTTCTATAGTTCTCTCTCTCCATTTCTATAGTTCTCTCTCATTTATATAGTTCTCTCTCTCTCATTTATATAGTTCTCTCTCCATTTATATAGTTCTCTCTCTCCATTTCTATAGTTCTCTCCATTTCTATAGTTCTCTCCATTTCTATAGTTCTCTCTCTCTCATTTCTATAGTTCTCTCTCATTTCTATAGTTCTCTCTCTCCATTTCTATAGTTCTCTCTCTCTCATTTCTATAGTTCTCTCTCTCCATTTCTATAGTTCTCTCTCTCCATTTCTATAGTTCTCTTTCCATTTCTATAGTTCTCTCTCTCATTTCTATAGTTCTCTCTCTCCATTTCTATAGTTCTCTCTCTCATTTCTATAGTTCTCTCTCTCCATTTCTATAGTTCTCTCTCTCATTTCTAAAGTTCTCTCTCTCCATTTCTATAGTTCTCTCCATTTCTATAGTTCTCTCTCTCATTTCTATAGTTCTCTCTCTCCATTTCTATAGTTCTCTCTCTCTCATTTCTATAGTTCTCCCTCTCTCTCATTTCTATAGTTCTCTCTCATTTCTATAGTTCTCCCTCTCTCTCATTTCTATAGTTCTCTCTCATTTCTATAGTTCTCTCTCTCTCTCATTTCTATAGCTCTCTCTCTCATTTCTATAGTTCTCTCTCTCTCATTTCTATAGTTCTCTCTCCATTTCTATAGTTCTCTCTCTCTCATTTCTATAGTTCTCTCTCTCTCATTTCTATAGTTCTCTCTCCATTTCTATAGTTCTCTCTCTCTCCATTTCTATAGTTCTCTCTCTCATTTCTATAGTTCTCTCTATCCATTTCTATAGTTCTCTCTCTCATTTCTAAAGTTCTCTCTCTCCATTTCTATAGTTCTCTCTCTCTCCTTTCTATAGTTCTCCCTCTCTCTCATTTCTATAGTTCTCTCTCATTTCTATAGTTCTCTCTCCATTTCTATAGTTCTCTCTCTCTCTCATTTCTATAGTTCTCTCTCTCTCTCATTTCTATAGCTCTCTCTCTCATTTCTATAGTTCTCTCTCTCATTTATATAGTTCTCTCTCCATTTATATAGTTCTCTCTCTCCATTTCTATAGTTCTCTCCATTTCTATAGTTCTCTCTCTCTAATTTCTATAGTTCTCTCTCTCTCATTTCTATAGTTCTCTCTCCATTTCTATAGTTCTCTCTCTCTCATTTCTATAGTTCTCTCTCTCCATTTCTATAGTTCTCTCTCTCTCATTTCTATAGTTCTCTCTCTCCATTTCTATAGTTCTCTCTCTCCATTTCTATAGTTCTCTTTCCATTTCTATAGTTCTCTCTCTCATTTCTATAGTTCTCTCTCTCCATTTCTATAGTTCTCTCTCTCATTTCTATAGTTCTCTCTCTCCATTTCTATAGTTCTCTCTCTCTCATTTCTATAGTTCTCTCTCTCCATTTCTATAGTTCTCTCTCTCTCATTTCTATAGTTCTCTCTCTCCATTTATATAGTTCTCTCTCTCCATTTATATAGTTCTCTTTCCATTTATATAGTTCTCTCTCTCTCATTTATATAGTTCTCTCCATTTCTATAGTTCTCTCCATTTATATAGTTCTCTCTCTCATTTCTATAGTTCTCTCTCTCTCATTTCTATAGTTCTCTCTATTTCTATAGTTCTCTCTCTCTCATTTCTATAGTTCTCTCTCTCCATTTCTATAGTTCTCTCTCTCATTTCTATAGTTCTCTCTCCATTTCTATAGTTCTCTCTCTCATTTCTAAAGTTCTCTCTCCATTTCTATAGTTCTCTCTCTCCATTTCTATAGTTCTCTCTCTCTCATTTCTATAGTTCTCTCTATTTCTATAGTTCTCTCTCTCTCATTTCTATAGTTCTCTCTCTCCATTTCTATAGTTCTCTCTCTCATTTCTAAAGTTCTCTCTCCATTTCTATAGTTCTCTCTCTCATTTCTAAAGTTCTCTCTCCATTTCTATAGTTCTCTCTCTCCATTTCTATAATTTTCTCTCCATTTCTAGTTCTCTCTCTCCATTTATATAGTTCTCTCTCTCTCTATTCTATTTTACTAACTCTATGGTTCTCTCTCGCCATGAAAACATTAATCTAATTAAGCTTAATTAATTCTCTCTCTGATAGTGTGGATGTTTTTCTGTTTGTGGTGTTGTGATGAATTTTACTGTATTTTGATTTTATACACGCATTTGTTTTGTTGGTCTGCAGCTTTTATGTTTGTCATGATTCGGCTTTCTTGACTTTGAAGATTTTCTTCATTTCAGTGGGATTAACCACATTAAAGATAATGTTTAAATGAAATTAAAAAATAAAACAAGTTGTTTCTATTGCAGATGTACTGTTGAATTCTACCCTGCAGTAGTCTTAACTTGTCTTAACTAAACTAGTTGCCAGACTAATGGGTTGAAAGGAAACAAAAGCGGATTTTTCCAAATACTTCCTCCAAAATGCAGCAGTAAAAAATCTTAGCTTCTACGTCTACTACTATTACTGCATGGTCTCACACAGAAGAGTCTAATTAATGTATTTTCATTGGTTCTGGGTTACATTACAGAGAACCACATGACCCCTGAGTAGGGGTCACCCTGTTTCTCTCTCTCTCTCTCTCTGGCTCTGACCCATGGTCTCTCCACCAATCATAGCAGCCAGAGATAGCGGTGCTAGAAGGTCGGTCATGGTGGTCAGTGTTTGACCCGTCAGCCAGCGTGGGCGGGACAGCGGTAATTTCACCGAGCCCTCCGAGTTCACAGCGAGAACTTAACTTGCCAAGCGTTGGCCAAATGGGCCGAGTGGGAGGCGTATTATGTGAGCTAATTGGTGGGAGGTTGTGTAACCTGCTGGTGAACGGCTGGCGAGAGGAACAGCAGCGGTCATTAACAAACTGCAGCCCTCGGACGATGAGTTTAAGCATTTCAACATCAGAGCGTCTGTTAGCAGGAACACCAAATACAGAATATCAGTTTCTAATAGTCAGATTGTTCCTCCAGAAACAACCTGCTATCACTAGAGTTTGTATATAACAGTATGTAGGGTGAAAGCTTCCTCTAAGAACCACGTTGTCCTGAGGGGGTTAAACGGGTTCATACGGTTTCTAAACCCATGGAGTGTTTCCATAAGGAATCCTTCAGTTCAAGTTAAAACATGAAAATCACCAAATGGGAGTTATGAGGTTTTCACGTGACAACAACGATGTGATTGGATGTGAGTCTGCATTGTGTGGTTGGTTGCCTTTAAAGAGAAGGTGTCGCTATCAGCAGTCTGCTGGGGTTTCTGTCCACTAGAGCAGTGGTTCCCAATCCAGTCCTCAGGTAGTCCTCTGGATTGGGGCCTACTGTTCTAGAGGAACCTTCTCCACTTGGTTCCAGAGTGAGGAACTGAAGCGTCAGATGGGGATCGTAGTTCAGTCTGAACCTCCTATCTGTCTCCCTCTCACTCACAGCAGTATTTATTGAACGCCTACATTCCTGGATATGAATTCATAACTGTGTCATAAAGTGTCCGTCATCTTTATCACATTGTTGTCAGAACAATGAAACCTGAAATGAAAGTGCTGCTCCTCTGCTCCTTCATCCAGCGTTCATCCAAGCCTTTTCAATCGCACATAAAAACCTCTTGTTGATTTTGTTCCTCTTCAGCCCAAACAGCACCATGTGGATAAAGGAAAGATGTCAGGAGTTCTTCAGTTTTCCTTCCCTGCAGCTTGTCGTTGCTCCCAGCAGTCGTCCTGACAGTCGCTGTTCTCTGTCGCTTTATTCAAAACCTCTGGGATGTTCAGTTCTCCTCAGCAGCCTCCGGCTTCTGCTTCAACTTGTTGAGTCACGTTGGAATCAACCAACAGAACTGTGACCATCACTTGTCTCCCCTGATTGATGAAGCTGTTCTATTCTGTCTTCTTTACTGGGTGTCTGCAGGGTCACACAGCTACTGGAGTGGTTCAGTGCCTTGCTCAAGGGTAGATCAAATCACTTTTTTTTTTTTTTTTTGTATAGCCCTTAATCACCGTTACAGTCTCTAAGGGCTTCACAGTGCCCAACATGTGAAAATAATGGATAGATGGATAGGATAGGTACAGTAACAAGTTACTGTAATAATGTCATTTATTACATGGTTTTATTCCATGTTCAATCCATTTCATCGCATTTTAACGATTTATTACCGTATCAGTTACAATAGGGATCGAACACGGGGCGTCCGGTTGGAAGACGACCTCGTTGACCACTCACCCTCGTCAACCTCGTTAACCACTCACCCTCATCAACCACATATGGGATCATGATGTGGTTAGGCTGCTCTCCTCATCAGTGGTTCTCCGCTGTGACTGCTGACTCGGTTTTACTGCGACGACTGATGAGTGTGTGTGCGTGCATGTGTGTGTGTGCACGTGCATGCATGCACGTGTGTTTTCAGCAGCTTATCCCACTCAGCCTGTCAAAGCCAAATTTGCATTGGAGGAGAGGAGGCCTTATTACTGGTTTCTATTGATGATGCATTATTAATATTGCTGTATCAATAATGCATCTCTTGCTATCTGAGTGAGCAGCTAGTGAGACTGATGCCGCGTTGAGGAAGAAGGAATATTTCCATCTTCGTTCCAGTCGTTTAGCCGACACTCAAGAGAGCCGTGCAGCGAATGCAGCCCTCCCTGCATTTACACTGCATCAATACTGCAGACAGACCAGCAGAGACAGGAGACTAAAGGAAACTACAGGAGACTAAAGGAAACTACAGGAGACTAAAGGAAACTACAGTAGACTGAAGGAAACTACAGTAGACTGAAGGAAACTGAAGGAAACTACAGGAGACTGAAGGAAACTACAGGAGACTAAAGGAAAACTACAATAGATTGAAGGAAACTACAGGAGACTGAAAGAAACTACAGTAGAATAAAGGAAATTACAGGAGACTGAAGGAAACTACAGTGGGACTGAAGGAAACGAGAGGAGAATCTGGACCATGTCAGAACCAGGACCAGGAGGGATCTTCTGGTGGCGCTGAGACTCAACCTGGGGCCAAATGTATAAACCATGCGTACACACGAAAAGTGTACTTACGTCACTTTCCACGCAGGAGTCCAAATGTATAAAAATCCACGGGCGGCAAGAAAGTGCGTACCGGTACGCACTTTCTTGCCGCCCGTGGATTTTTATACATTTGGAAACTTGCGTGGAAAGTGGCGGTGGGAAAGGTGCGCACATTTACACCGCCACTTTCCACGCAAGTTTCCAAGTTTTCCACATTCTGAACACCATGAACATTCTGAACACCATGAACATTCTGAACACCATGAACATTCTGAACACCATGAACATTCTGAACACCATGAACATTCTGAACACCATGCTACCATACGCATTTTTCGAGTTTGTATCCAAAAAAGGATCAGAAAAGTGTGAATTTGGATGACATTTTATTTGGAGCTTTTTTCTTTCACTACATTGTGTTAGGATGTAATCTATAGTTATTGTAATTGTAATCTATAAAAACATCCACTATGATGCGTGAGTGGTTAATAACATTTTTTTGACAAGCCTTCATTTCGTTCTATCTTGAGTAAATATGTTTGTCACTATGCTTTATGATAATGATCTTTATATAAATAAACAAATAAATACATGATATGTATATAACTAAAGATGATTATTTTGTAGCCTATTATTGGGGATACACCTTCAGGTGTGACCAGTTAACAGGTCGTTAAAACGTCACTATATAAAGGCTGTAGCCGTGCGTAATGGCTGGCGTTGGAACGAGAACGAGTCTTCAGAGACCGTACTGGTTTTCTGGTCCATGATGTTGACTGGCTAATGCGCTGCTTTGGATTTCCAAGAGCTGTTCTCTTCTAATTGTGTGCTGAGCTGGACCCTGTGTTGGAACGGCACTCTGGGAGGAACCCTGCCATCCCCGTCCATCTACAGGTATTGACAACAATCGGGTTTTTAGTGACGGGGACGTTTCAGCAGGAAGCTTGCTGACAGATCAGGGATATCCTGAGCTGCCCTGAGCCGGGTCATGCCCGTGGCGTGGGGTGGCATCGTTTCTTTGAGTAATAAATACATCAGGTTCCCACACAGCAGCTGAACAGGCCAACATCAAAATGCAATTTGCAGCGATGTCCGGTTTGTCCAAATGTAATATATGTATATAATATTGTTTTGTATAATATGTATATAATATTTGATACCCTCAGGTGATAATGGGTATGCATTGAAGCCATGGTTATGCCATGTACAAACCCCCAGATCACAACAGACGCTGTAATGTGGTGCACAGCCGTGCGCTCTGTGGTAGAGCGTTGCATTGGGCTTTTAAAAGGGAGATGGTTTCGGTTACTTTCTGCCATTCAACTTGTTTCATTTGGTCGGTAATACCAGAGCTTAGGCTTCTAAATAATCAGCGTTTTCTTCTGTCATTTTAATCAACCATTATTTCAAGTTCACAGTCGTAAAATTGCGCTTCTTTTCTTCTAATTCCTCTTAAATGCTTCCGCTGTTTCTCCTCAGAACTAAACTAAATGCCCTTTATATGCAAACCAGGCAGTTGGGGGTGTTGGAAGCCATTTATAGTAAATTGTGGGCGTGGTCAGAAGGCTCGTGCACGTGCACGCAATTTAAGGATGATTGAGATGTATGAAGAAAAAACACGTGGGAACAGACGTACGTGGTTTTATACATCTGAGCGTTTGCATGTTTCCTGTTTTGTGCGTACACAGATTTCTACACCTAAATCTACACAGAGTTTTATACATTTGGCCCCTGGCGTCCTGACCACATCCAACATGGCGGCGTGGTCCTGGAGAAGATTCACTCTGAACAGCCAATGGGAGGTGAGAGACACAAGTCTGACCCGGCTCCCGCGGTCCTAGTCTAGTAGTTAGTGGTAATCTAACTGATCTAGTGGGAGGATCTTAATGGGTTGAGTGAAGAGGAGAGTAAGGAGAGATCAAAACATGACACCACGCTGCTGTTCTGGCTGTTCTGATTGTTCTGGTTGTTCTAGTTGTTCTGATTGTTCTGGCAGCTATGAAGGAATGTTGAGTTAGAAAGGAAAACAGGAAATTATTAAAGGAAAGTGTCTTAATACAGTTTAGGATTAGTACGTACAGAACTACTACTACTACTACTACTACTACTTCTAGTTAAAAAGTGAACAATAAACTCAGTAGAAGCCAGAATAGAAAACATTCATTCTACTAGTACTAGTACTGGAAGTACTAGTACACCACTACTACCAGGCTGTAGTACTGAAGGATCGTTCCTTCACTGTGTTCATTGTTTGATGTGTCATTTCTTCCCTGCTGGCTGCTGCAGCTTTGATTAATTGATTAGCTCTAATTTATAAGTCATCAAAGCATGGGGGGGCGGGTGAAGGGGGGGGGGGGGGGGGCTGTAGGAGAGGACAGACAGCCTTAAAGGCTCTCATAGTTCTTCTCAGTTCAGGTCCTGCTGCTGGGGGGGGGGGGGGGGGAAGAGAGAGAGAGAGAGAGAGAGACTAGCTTACATCATTGCTTACATCCATAAAATCCTCTACAGCCAAAGAGAGGAAGCTGATTTGCCGTGACTGAACCGAACCCTGAGGGACGGTTCTGGATCTCCGGTTGCCAGATCCTCTGCCAGGTTGCTGCAGCGCCACTTCAGCAGCAGCAGCAGGTGACGGCAACGTTTGCCAACAAACTGCTGGCAGCAGCATCGTGCTTGCTTAGCCTCTGCCTCTAGAAAAGGCTTGGCAGCATCTGGTGGTGAGTGTGGCTACAGTGTGTTAGCAGATACGCCTACAATAATAAGGCAAAACAAAAGGAGAGGAAGACGAGGAGGCACTGCTCTTCTCCTTCAATCTGCTCTCTCGCTCTCATTTTTTCATATTTTCCTTCTACTTTCTGTCTGTTTCTGTTTCGTCAGCGCTTGATGAAACCAGCAGCCCAACATGCCGCCTGAAGGCTGGTCTGATATTGCAACCAGCAGGCTCGACGTCCTGGACCAACAGCAGTCCGCATCTTTTTCACATCTCAACAAATAATTCAACGGCGTCATAAACACATTCATACATACGGACAAATCGCCTTCAACGCTTGTTTGGCTGATTTTTTTTTTCCATTGACAGAGCAGCAAAGCGCTGTCTCTGCATTATTGGCTCTGCTTACAGGGCCTCTGGGTGCCATCAAAGATGTAGGTCAGCCGTGGGCAGCTTCCCTGATCCGGGAGCAGTCACACATGAGATTACGATGCCGTGGGCCAACTCACCACTGGAACTGAGACAGCCTGGCAAACAAACCCAACGTCCCCAGACCTCTATCGGCCTCGGCTCTGGGAGGGATGTTCAGGATTCCCCAACACTGTTTCCAACCACCCACTTCTTCTGCCTTTCCCTCTCTCTCTTTCTTTGTCTGTCTTTCTTCCTCTCCTCTCTCCTCTCATCCCCCCAGTCCTCAGTAATCATACTCATGTCACTGATGAGCGAAGCATAATTTAGCTGAGTGTTTCCCAGGGTGATTCCCTGTGGTTAATTCCATCAGTCACACCGTTAGATTTCCCTGCAGCTCTCGGTTTGGAGGAGCAGGAATAATAAGAAGGCAGCAGCAAATCTGGTCGGATCTCCAGGGAAGAACTCCGACTCTGTTATGACCACTGGCCTGAAAACTGGAGCTGCAAACTGAGCTACCAATGATTCAGCCCAAATGGAGGAACTCTCTCTCGCTCTCTCTCTCTCTCCCTCCATTATCAGGCATTTAGCTAACAGTCACTGATTGAAAACAATAAGCTGTGTGCATTCTGAACTGCTAGCCTCATCTAGAACATCCTGCTAGTTGAACAGGTTTAATCAGTAGTCTGCTGGTAGCTGCTAGTTGGTCAGTTAGCCAGTTGACCTGCACACTGTATCCTTATGTTTCACTGCTTTGATTTAGTGTGCTAGTTTACTAGCCTGGGTCAAGACCAGTGAGCCCAGTCTGTTTGTGTCACCCCCCCAGCTGGAGGTTGTTTCACCAGAGGTAGGTCAGTTGCCTTGTTAATTGTGGGGGCGTGGCCTGCACTCCTGGCAGGCAATTAGCAATCAGTTGAAGCTTTCTTAAACTGCTTTAGGAAGCGCCACGCGAGCAAAGGCAGGGCGAAGGCTGTATTTATATCACCTCTTATATCTGGTTATGCTCTTTGGGTGAAAGCGTCTGCTAAATGACTGTAATGTAATGGTCCTCTTATGAAGCCTGAATGTGGACCAGAACCAGCCCAGCCATGCTAACAGCAAGATGTTTTAGACCAGCAATATATAAGGCAGCTACTCCTACTCATCAGATTTAATTTCCAATGAGACTGACTGAGTTTCCAGTTTATCAGAAAGGAAATATTTTCTGCAACTGAACATTCAGTGGAGTTTGAATTCTGAATCAGTTTCTATCATCTGCGTTCAGAATTTAAACTGATAGAACCTTTTTTTACATTTTTATTATAACATTTTCAGTGATATAGCGTCAGACTTTTCTGTAACACGGCATTATAACCTCAGGCCACGTCCACACTAAGCCGTTTACATTTGAAAAAGCATATTTATCTCCCGTACACACTACGCTGGCCTTTTGACCCCCCAAAACAGAGCTTTCTGAAAAGGCTGTCCCAAGTGGATGAATTTGAAAACGCCGACATCGTGTTGTAGAATGGACGGCAAAACTGAGACGTTTAAAAATGATGCCGTTTTATTGTCGCGTGATCCAGATGGTCCGCACATGCCAAGGGAAGAAGGATGTCTTTGGTGGTTTAGTGTGGACGGAGAGCTTTTCAAAAACACTTTAGAGTGGACGCAGCATCGGTTTGGCGATGTCCCAGGTCATGATTAGGGACCTGTCCTGTCATGTTAACACCCTATGTCCTGCAGATTACCACAACACTACTAACACTGCAGCCAATAATCAGGAAGGGTGTGATGTCGCTGCTTGTTATCGGAGCTGCTGCTATCTGCTGTCAGCTTCCTGACTTTGCCGTTATCTTCTGACTCCCTCTATCTTCTCCATGACTCTTCCAGTCCCTCATTTTATCAAGCTTCAGCCTCTGTCTCTCTACCACACCTGTTTCTCTCTCTCTCTATCTATTTCTGCCTCCTGTCAGAGGACAAGGCAGTAAATGAGATTAGTGAGGGTAGTTGAGGGAAGCTCTGGCCTGAGGCGCTACGGGTTTTTCCAGAGTTTTGGGTGAAGTGACGAGGCGAGGCGACATTCAGTCAGTCAGAGGAAGAGAAAGGAGGAACAATCCTTCCCTCTGTCCGCCCGGCCTCCATACAACTCACATTGGTCATGGTCCCTTTGTGGAATGACGGCTCATAGAGAATCCAATTTCATGACACTATTACAATCAAAAAAAGCTCCTTGGCCAGTGTGAACGCAACGGTTGTCTTCATTTACCTCCCTAGCATACGCCACGCTCCGACACCACATTTACACTGCCTTCATAAATAAGCAAATGCATAAATAACCAAGATAGTATGAATTATTCAAACCCTCCAGCAGCGATGTAAGTGGGAGTGGAACCTAACCAGCTCTGACAAGAGACTCAGACGAGGGAAAGTAATAAAGGTTCAAATAACCTTGGTGGGTCTGCAATCACTTCAGCTTAATCTAAAGATGCTGAGTGTGTTTCCTTGGAACAGACACTTGTATATCTGTGCTGCTGTTGTAGCGTCATGGAGCGCTACATTAACTGCATGTCCCTACATCAACACCTCTTCTCCCTGGATCGTGTTTCCTGTAATGTAGGGTGATGCTGAGGGTTCGGCAGGCAGGTTATTTTTATGTTGACCTCACCAGACTGGAAACCGTCCACATCCTCTACTACTGGACCAACACACTTGCTTAACTGGTGCCGAGCTATGAGGTCATCAGTGTGATGCCATGAGGTCATGGTACTGATGACAAGAGGTCAGCTTTGATTGGTCATCTAGCCTGACAATGGTGAGGTCATGTCTGAGTGGTGATGCGCTATCAAGAGAGAACAGGTAGACCAGTTTATTAACTTCATAAGGTTCAGGTGGAGTCGCCTCGCTAACAGGACCATCAGACTGAGCAGTCAAAGGCTGAAGATACAAACACCGAGAAGCCCCCCAGAGGGTGAGGTGACATCATGGGGTGAAGATCAGATCCTTCCTGATCCCACTGGTGTCAATTACTGACCAAAGTCAGTTAGCATCATGTCTACATAAAGTTGCACCATAATTTCCCAGTCAGTTTGCATCTGATGCAAGAAGTAAAAGAAAGATGGCTGAATCCAGAGAGGACAGGAAGTATACGTAATTGCGTAATACGTAATTAGTAATGGTATACTGGTTTTCATGAAGAAGACCCAGAGTGGTCAGTTATGATGCAGAAGGTTCGCTTTAGCCCACTGAACCCTTCTATAGTAAGGAAAACACAAATCAAACAAACCCAAAAATAGATAGTTCTTCAGGAATAAAAAAAAATTGGCTCCCATGTAAATGTTGAAAATAAACAATGGGGTTTTAAAATGGTCATGAGAACATCAGGATCACAGTTCTGATGTACACTGAATACAGATGTATTGATTTGAGCGGTAGATGAGCTGAGCTTGTCTCCAGCAGTTCACTCCAAGGTCCCGTTCACCATCCAAGTACTTTTCCTCAATAGGAACAAAAATACATTCGTCTACAATCGCTATATTGTGCAAACGGCCACTTGAACTGCAAGAAGGGCATTCCTTTTTTATTTCGCCTCAATCATTCAAAGACCCTCTGAGGAGTCTCGTCTGCTCTCTAATGAAAGACAGCATCTGCAACAATCACTGCAGATCTCCGCTCACTTGGACATCTGCCTCTGCTTTGAGGCAAATCATTGTCTGTTTTGTCTGGCCGTCCACTCCAGACGATTGCCACAGGCTACGAGGGCTCAGCTGGCCAGCCCACTGAGATGCACACTTGTACAAGGAGAGAACTGTTCAGGAGGATGGAATCTGCTTTGTGGAAATGGATGACTGTAGGGTTTGTTAATGGTGGGTGGGATGGTGGAGGGAGGTCTGCAGACCACCGCAGGCTCTCCAGCTGATGCTGCTGGCCAGAGGGAGGAAGACCCTCACTGGGAAAACATTCAGTGATTTCCTCTTAAAGCCTCCATGTTGGAGGAGGGGAAGTGAAACAGCACTCATCTCAGACAGTTTCCTTCCTTCTAAGTGGGTGAGGGGAAACATTTATCTTTTTCCACAGGATCTTCTCAGCAGGCTGTGCTGTTTCCTCTAACATTAAATTATACTGTGATAAAACCACAGCCAGAGCTCTCTATCTGCTGCTGACAGCCTAGTAAACATGGACATGGTAGAATGGACTTAACTTCTCCCAATCTGCAGCCTAAGGCTGCTGATACACGTGGCGATGTTTTGGACGGAGGAGATAGGAAACACTAGAGCAACAGGGCCTGTTTTTTTATTTTCATCTTCATTTATTTATTCAGTACATCCATTTTACAGACTGGGGGGAATTAGAGCATGTACTAACTTCTATATGAGCCAGGTCAGTTCAGGTGGTGACAGTATACACTCCGCTGCACCATTGTTGGAAACCATTTGAAAAATGTCTTGTCAGCATTATTAGCATTGTTGCTCATTAGAACCCATTCTTCAATGGGCACTGCCATCTGTTGGCTCATGTTCCCAATGACCATTTGTTTCAATGAGGAATGCTGACAGTGCTAACAGAGTGGAGTCTGGTGAATGTGATGTGATGCAACACATATTACATTCAATACAGAAGTGGAGACCGTCAACCTTAATGGTGTAATCCAGTTTCACTAACAATGGTTTCAAATCAGTTGCTACTGATAGTTGCATTACATGAATTAACAGCCTACATTTCAGCTACATCACTGTGTGTGACATATAAAGGGTTTTCTCTAATCTATTGTAGGAATCCATTACCTCAGTGACCCTGGTTGAATGTTGTCGGGAGTCTTGTGCTCCTGGTAGGGACACCCAAGGCAAACTGGTCTCAGGTGAAGGGTTCCAGAAGACCCCTACGACTGGTCCAGAAGATCTCAGAAACCCTCGTCTGGACTATTAGGGTTCAGGAGCCGGCCTGGTGGTGGACGACCCCCTCGGCCCCGAGCTCTGAGTAGTAGTAGCCCAGATGCTGGAGGGACTACATCCCAGGAGGGGCTGGTTCCTGCTGTGCTCGCCCTGTTGCCACTGTGACCAAGACCTTGATAAGCGGCTAGAAAACGGATAGAAAAATTGATTGTTTGTTGCCGAAAAAAAAAAGATGCGTTAGGAGTTCAATGTACAATAATTTAATTGGAAGTCAGAATGAGGAAAGGATTCTGTTGCAGATATTTCCTTCCACAAGAAACTGAGTAGTTCTGTGGTAAAACTGTAATGAATCCATTTTCCTCTGTAAAAGTTGAGGCAGTAGTTTGTTACATTAACAGTAATGATCGCAGTCCTTTAATTGATGGTGTAATGTTGTAAACTGTCGCAGGCTTGATGTCCTGTGGCTGGCGTGCTTTGCAGAGCATTGATATCATGGCTCTTATTGTTGAAGGAATAGGTATTCATACGAAGCTCTTAGTGCCTCTTGCACCGCAGGTGAAAATTAATGAAAGCATTGCTTAGTGAATCAGGGCAGAGACAAATTTACATTTAGTGATGTTCAATTTGCTGCATGCCACTGGCAGCTGCAGGCGAACGCCATTACTGCAGATGATTATGAGGCAGAAGGCCTGCAGGAGTTTATGATCCATGCAAATGGAGGAATCTGCATATTGTTGCATATCTGTGTGCCTAATGGACGCCTACACACCATGTGAAGATAATACTAATAACCACAACACCTCCATCACTCCTGGATGAATCATGGAGAGGAGAGTGGAGGAGGAGGAGGAGGAGGAGGAGAGGGGAGCCACTGTGAAGCCCTCAGCCAGACATTAGCCAGTAGTCGTGCTGTAGATCATGTTGACAGGCTGGACGGACCAATAGTAATCACACAGGATTGTTTTGTACATTCTTAGTTATTGCCAATTACATAACTGTTACGTCTATTTCAGTAGTTGAATTGACATTTGGTGCGATGAGAGAGGCAGACTGTTAAGTGGTGTTTCTCCATCACTACATTTCCACCCTCAGTAATGAAAGCAGCTCTGCTAGTATTCACTCATGACTTTAAAGCTCCAGAGGTCTGCAGAGGGAAAGAAAAGAAAACGCTTCGCAACAAACCGTGTGAAGCTGAAATTAAATTCCACATCTGTTGTGGAGTCTGTCACACCGTCGTCTCCACTCGGTCGAAGCCTCGGCCTACCGTCCAGCTGAGATGGAGTGAAGGAGGCTACAGTGAAGATGAACACAACCGGGAAAAAAGCTGTAATTACTCAGAGAGAAAGGTCAAGGCATTTGGTCGGGGTTTCTAATTAGCTTTGTTTCTGCTAGCAGAACAAACAGGGCAGTCTTTTGTGAAATTGTGTTAGAAAGGTTACGCAGAGCGTTGTAGTCGGAGGATTAGCTGTTCACTTAAAGCCCGACTGTACAATTTGACCAACAGACACTCTGCAGGAGGAACCAACCTGTGGTGGAAACTGACTCAGATTTCCTCCGGATAACAGCAAGATATTCTCATGGTGAAGAAAATGAAATAATACATTTGGCATCAGACAGGGACGATGGGAAACATTACTCATCAGAAGCTTTAGAAGGTAAAGTTTCATTAAAACCAAGTAGAATTACTTGAAGATTCTTAGTGGAAAGTAATTAAATTGATGAAGTGACTTTGGTGTTTCCAGTTGGACCCAAGAAAGTACTTCTACATCTACACAATACTTCTGTATGTACATATAAACAAGTAATACTTCTACATCTACACAATACTTCTATATGTACATATAAACAAGTAATACTTCTACATCTACACAACACTTCTATATGTACATATAAACAAGTAATACTTCTACATCTACACAATACTTCTATATGTACATAACAAGTAATACTTCTACATCTACACAATACTATATGTACATATAAACAAGTAATACTTCTACATCTACACAATACTTGTATATGTACATATAAACAAGTAATACTTTTACATCTACACATTACTATATGTACATATAAACAAGTAATACTTCTACATCTACCGAGAATCATTTTGCTTGTTTGCTGTCTGGATGGAAACTAGTGGTTCTGCTAAGGTCAGAGGTCAGGTGGTTGTGGGGTCATGGGACAGGGGTCAGCAGGGTGGCCTGACCTCAGGTTCCTTCCTGATGAAGGGTCTCTGAGCAAGGCACTGAACCCCAACCTGCTCACTACCTGATCTTGCTGAACTAAGGAAACAGCTAAACTACCTGAACTAACGAAACTACCTGAACTAACGAAACAGCTAAACTACCTGAACTAACAAAACTACGTGCTCACTAGCTAAACTACCTGAATTAACTAAACTACCTGAACTAGCTAAACTACCTCAACTAACTAAACTACCTCAACTAACTAAACTACCTGCTCACTAGCTAAACTACCTGAACTAGCTAAACTACTTGAACTAACTAAACTAGCTGAACTACCTGAACTAACGAAACTACCTGCTCACTAGCTAAACTACCTGAACTAACGAACCTACCTGCTCACTAGCTAAACTACCTGAACTAACTAAACTACCTGCTCACTAGCTAAACTACTTGAACTAGCTAAACTACCTGCTCACTAGCTAAACTACTTGAACTAGCTAAACTACCTGAACTAACAAAACTACCTGCTCACTAGCTAAACTACCTGCTCACTAGCTAGGCCATCACAGTGTGTGGACTGCCTCACCACAGAAGGACTTTATTTGCAACATTGAACACATGCAGGGGGGAAGTGGACACACACACACACACACACACGCACACACATACACACACTTTGTGTGTCCAAGTTGAATGAAATTCTGCTCTTATCCCATCCCCGCCGATCTTCCTCCTCGGCCAGGGAGCAACTCCAGGTGTTTGTCGCCGACTGGATATTGCATGTTTTTAGACGGGTTCTTTCCAGGAGGAGACCCAAGTGAACACGAGGAGAACATGCAAACTCCACACAGAAAGGCCCGGGAGATAACCCACCTGGGCACTCCAGACTCACCAGCGCCCCAGGCAGGAATCGAACCCACGACCTTCTTCCGTGCCACTAAACCTCCAATGAAACTCATGTCTGTCTGTCTTTCTCTCTGTCTGTCTGTGTGTCTCGCTCTCTGTCTGTCTGTCTCTGTCTCTCTCTCTCTCTGTCTGTGTCTGTCTCTCTCTAGCTCTCTCTCTCTCTCTCTCTCTGTCGTAATGTGTGTTAATGTATCTTAGTGTTTCTGATCTTTATGTTTCTTCTGGTAGAAATCAGATATAAAATATCACAAAGTTTTCAGTGTTTCCTGCTCAGCCTCCGGTAGATGGTAAAGGGCATGTCAGTTAAAACTGTAACGTGTCGACTAAACCCTGTCTCACACACTCTCTCTCACACACTCACACACACACACACACACACACACACACACACACACACACTCCTTCCTTCCATGTGTTTCTTGCTTCTCTTATTAATGGGAAGCGACGCTGGCTGCTGTCAGGCTCCGTCACAACCCGACAGCAAGATAATCATTATTCAACCTGCTGGCATAAGCAATAAAACAGTGTACCCGTCTCTCTCTCTGCTCCTGTCTCGCTCTCCCGTCTCTCTCTCTCTGCTCCTGTCTCGCTCTCCCACGCTTCAGATTCCTGGTCCTTATCGGTCCAGCAGCTCCAGCTGAACCAGACTGAGAGCTTCTTATTAAGTTGGCTGGCGGCAGCGGGGAGCGATCAGACACACCATCGCTTTTATCTCAGTCACCGAGTGACACGGCTTGAAATGCATTCAACAAAATGCAGAAATCATCTTCTGCCTTCGATAGTTTTTTCATTGCTACACGATCAGCCTTCTGACGGGACGGCGGCCTGCTGAATCAGGACTAAAACATTCAATGTTCAGTTTCCAAAACTTTTAACAAAGCTGACAACGGCACCTTCACAACGCACTCATCTCAGATTCACTTTCCAAGATCCTGCACTTTTTGTCCTGCATGTTCTCCATGTAGTGTATGTTCTCTACGTAGCGTATGTTCTCTACGTATGTTCTCCATGTAGTGTATGTTCTCTACGTAGCGTATGTTCTCTACGTAGCGTGTGTTTTCCACGTAGCGTATGTTCTCTATGTATGTTCTCTACGTAGCGTATGTTCTCCACGTAGCGTATGTTCTCCACGTAGCGTATGTTCTCCACGTAGCGTATGTTCTCTACATATGTTCTCCACGTAGGGTATGTTCTCTACATATGTTCAGTTTCCAAAACTTTGCACTACTGCAGCTTTTCAGATGTATGTTCTCTACGTATGTTCTCTACATATGTTCTCTACGTAGCGTATATTCTCTAAGTATGTTCTCCACGTAGTGTATGTTCTCTACGTAGTGTATGTTCTCTACGTATGTTCTCCACGTAGCGTATGTTCTCTACTGTACGTATGTTCTCCATGTAGCGTATGTTCTCTACATATGTTCTCTATGTAGCGTATGTTCTCTACGTATGTTCTCTATGTAGCGTATGTTCTCCACGTAGCGTATGTTCTCTACGTAGCGTATGTTCTCTACGTAGCGTATGTTCTCCACGTAGCGTATGTTCTCTATGTATGTTCTCTACGTAGCCTATGTTCTCTACGTATGTTCTCCACTTAGCGTATGTTCTCTATGTAGCATATGTTCTCCACGTAGCGTATGTTCTCTACGTAGCGTATGTTGTCCACGTAGCGTATGTTCTCCATGTAGCGTATGTTCTCTACGTATGTTCTCCACTTAGCGTATGTTCTCTATGTAGCATATGTTCTCTATGTAGCGTATGTTCTCTATGTAGCGTATGTTCTCTATGTAGCGTATGTTCTCCACGTAGCGTATGTTCTCTACGTAGCGTATGTTCTCTATGTAGCGTATGTTCTCTACGTAGCGTATGTTCTCCACGTAGCGTATGTTCTCTACAAAGCGTATGTTCTCTACGTAGCATATGTTCTCTACGTAGTGTATGTTCTCCACATAGCGTATGTTCTGCCCAGGGAGTTGAACCCTGCCGTGTTAGTGCCTTGCTCTACCCAGTCAGTTTCACAGGGAGTTGAACCCCCGACCCTGCCGTGTTAGTGCCTTGCTCTACCTAGTCAGTTTCACAGGGAGTTGAACCCCCGACCCTGCCGTGTTAGTGCCTTGCTCTACCTAGTCAGTTTCACAGGGAGTTGAACCCCCGACCCTGCCGTGTTAGTGCCTTGCTCTACCTAGTCAGTTTCACAGGGAGTTGAACCCCCGACCCTGCCGTGTTAGTGCCTTGCTCTACCTAGTCAGTTTCACAGGGAGTTGAACCCCCGACCCTGCCGTGTTAGTGCCTTGCTCTACCTAGTCAGTTTCACAGGGAGTTGAACCCCCGACCCTGCCGTGTTAGTGCCTTGCTCTACCTAGTCAGTTTCACAGGGAGTTGAACCCCCGACCCTGCCGTGTTAGTGCCTTGCTCTACCTAGTCAGTTTCACAGGGAGTTGAACCCCCGACCCTGCCGTGTTAGTGCCTTGCTCTACCTAGTCAGTTTCACAGGGAGTTGAACCCCCGACCCTGCCGTGTTAGTGCCTTGCTCTACCTAGTCAGTTTCACAGGGAGTTGAACCCCCAACCCTGCCGTGTTAGTGCCTTGCTCTACCTAGTCAGTTTCACAGGGAGTTGAACCCCCGACCCTGCCGTGTTAGTGCCTTGCTCTACCTAGTCAGTTTCACAGGGAGTTGAACCCCCAACCCTGCCGTGTTAGTGCCTTGCTCTACCCAGTGCATCAACGGGTTTCAGGACGTTTTCAGACGATCCTAGAAGATCCTTGACTCAGTTGAAACTGCCTCGGGAACAAAATGAAATGATGATGAAGAACATGAAACCTCTGAAGCAAATAATGAAAACAATAGAAAAGACATAATTGGATAGAAACAGAATAGATAGAATAGAAATAAAAACATCTAATAGAAGAAATGCATAGAAGTGATGTTTTCCAGCTCGATGGGAGAGTTTCTGTTTGTGTAGTTTACAAATCCCCCCCATCATCTTACCCTCCACCCCATCATCTTACCCCCTCGCCCCTGCACCCCCCACCATCCTACCCCCACCCCCCATCATCCTACCCCTACCCCATCATCCTACCCTCTCCCCCCTCATCATCCTACCCCACCCCCCATCATCCTACCCCCTCCCCATCATCCTCCCCCCTGCACCCTCATGTCCATCCTATTAATTACCACTTTATTTCTTTTTCAAATCTGTTAAACTGCTTTTGTTATTTAGATTTCTAATAGTAAAACCTGCAATAATGTCCATCAGAACATCTTAAACAAAGAAACATACACACACACACACACACACTCTCTCTCTCTCTCTCTCTCTCTCTCTCTCTCTCTCTCTCTCTCTCTCTCTCTCTCTCTCTCTCTCTCTCTCTCTCTCTCTCTCTCTCTCTCTCTGAGCAGATTGCATTAAGTTGGGTTAAAGTGATCACTCATATTCCAGATGTTGCAGCTTATAAAACACATGGTTATTATTCAGGTGTGTGTGTGGTGAAACCAGACGTTCATGTTCACCTCCAGGATGAAGCTCTTCTCTCTCCAGCTGCAGGTCTCAGGTCAGCGTAGCTTGTTGCTGTAAGAGCTGGATTATGACTTTTCATTACAGAGTAGAAAAAAAGGAAGTTGGCGGAGCAGCAGCTGATTAAAAATTAATGGCAAACAATAGTCAGTAATAAACAAGAAATTGGTCATCATTAAAACTGGAGGTATTTTCATTATTTACCATCAAGGCGTCAGCGGTCGGCCATCTTCAGACTCAACGCCACGTTCTGACAGGCTCGTTAATATGCAGTAACACTTTGAGAAAACCTCGCCGTTTAATTTGGCGTGGAGTAATTGGAATGAGCGATGAGCTTCAGCAGCAGATCCATTATACTGCAGTCATTTATACAGGTAGGTATGAATTATAGATCCTGAAGCTCTAAGTCACATTAATGTTTCCCTCAGAGACACAAAACTAAAACTTTATTACAGCTTCCTGTTTTAATGTAGGAGTTCAGGTTTCTTCCTGCTGTCTGGGGGGGGATTCACTGGTTTTCTGATTATATAGTTATTATTATATAATAATTATATCATTTTGCTGGTTACTATTGACTCCAGGTCTGTAGATTTGCATTCAGAGAAGAGGAAGGGGGTAGCTGTTTGAACAAGACTGGATATGATTCATCAGGTTTGAAAGTAGGAAGTGAGTATAACTGACTTCCTGTTGGGGCGGATGGGGAGCAGTTTCACCTCCCCACCATCAAATCTCCTCATTCCCTTCAAAAGCGCTGTGACATCACCCATCTCTTCTCAGTCAAGAGGAAGCTGATGTTGTCGACAGCCTCGTTAACCAATCAAGATTCTTCTTAAAAAAACTAATGAAGATATTGAAAATTGTTTCAGTGTTGCTGTTCTGCATCAAGGTGTGTGTGTGTGTGTGTGTGTGTGTGTGTGTGTGTGTGTGTGTGTGTGTGTGTGTGTGTGTGTGTGTGTGTGTGTGTGTGTGTGTGTGTGTGTGTGTGTGTGTGTGTGTGTGTGTGTGTGTGTGTGTGTGTGTGTGTGTGTGTGTGTGTGTGTGTGTGTGTGTGTGTGTGAGAGAGAGAGAGAGAGAGAGTTTGTCTGTACGATACTGTAATGTTCAGGTACACCCCACAGAAAACCATTAAGTGTTATTATAACAGCCTTGTGAACGCTGCGTTCAGGGACCATCTGTCCTCTTCAGCCTTTCTTCTGAATAGAGAAACTGCGAGGATCATCGTTTCGCTCTCATCCATATGCATGAGCAGGATAACAGAAACAGCAGAAACCAATAGAGACTACAGTAGAAACCACCGTAGAAACAACAGTAGAAACCACCTTAGAAACAACAGTAGAAACCAATAGAAACCAGGAGGCCTGGACTGGTGGATGGTGAACAGAGACAAAGAGACAGACAGAGCATCGTACTCCAGGTGTAGTGGCGCCCATCTGGCTATGTGATTGGTCCTCTGGGCCTGTCAATCAATCTGTGAAGTCAGCTGTGACTGCCCTCCTGGTGTTTGATTGACAGGAGGTTCTGCCAATTAGAGCTGTGCTGTCTCTTTGTAACGTTCTAGAGAATGTTCTGCACAGTAGATATATCTATGACATGACTACAGTTATATTATGTATATTATTATATTATACAATACAATAGTGTTGCATGATATTATATTAGATTGTATTATGTTATATTATATTGTATTATATTACATAGTATTATATTGTATTATATTATACAATAGTGTTGCATTATATTATATTAGATTGTATTATGTTATATTGTATTGTTATATAGTATTATATTAAACTCAATATCATTTTAGTATATAACTACTGTAACTACTGTAACTCGTCCTGTCAGCATCCAGTCTGTCCTGATCAGGACCTTTACAGCTGTCACTCAACCTGATGAGCTGTCTACCCTGATCCTGGGGAAAATATCCTCCACTTCACATGATCAAGAATAATAATTGCAGTTTGATATTATTTTTGATTGGTGATGAGAGAGAGAGAGAGTCTCATATAAAACATTAAAATGTGTTTAAATTTTTTATCCATACAATGTCAGAATGATTTCATTCAGACTTCCTGCTGCACAGAGACGAGATGGAACTAGCAGAGAGTAGATTACTAGATACTAGATCACTAGATACTAGAGTAGATAATAGATTAGTAGATTACTCTATTAGATCACTAGATACTAGAGTAGATAATAGATTAGTAGATTACTAGATACTAGATTATAATATTAGTAGATAGTCGATTACTGGGTAGTAGATTAGTAGATTACTAGATATTATATTAGTAGATTATAGATTAGTACTAGATGGCAGATTGGTAGATTAATAAAGTACTTCTAATTACGTGGCATTTCATCACATTCATTGATCACCACTGAACTGAGACAGGTGTGTGTGTGTGTGTGTGCGTGCATGTGTGCGTGTGTTCTTTAACTGATCTGCGAGTCGTTTCCTGTTCTTCCACAGCATAGCAATGACTGATGCGGTTCCCATGGTAACTGTCGCTAAGTGTGGGTCAGGGTGTCATGGCGACCAAGAGATGCTCTCTGGACCACATTCTGTCTGGATGTGACATTTACAGACAGAGACCAAACAACAGGAACAGAGAGAGGGTTTAGTTTCACACAGTTCAAACAGTGGAGGGGGGGTAAACACACCGATACACACACACACACACACACGGTACCACAGAAACAGTAGTGTGTGTGTGTGTGTGTGTGGGCGAGGGTGAAGAGAAGGTGAGATGAGATAAAAGAGGAGTGAACATCACACTCCTTTCATGTTAATATGATTTTCTCTTCTGGCTGCAGCTCACCACACACACACCAATGTCAAATCACTTCACTCTGCCACAGAGTCTGTCCGTCTGTCTGTCTGTGTATTATTTGGAGTTTTTCTTGGAGGATGTAATTTACTTTTCCTAAATCCCACATGTAGAGTCTCAATTGGAGGTTTGTCCCATTTGTAAATGTCTGATATTTGCTCGCTGCCATATCGATCAATGGGTTCTATTCTCTCTCTCTCGCTCTTTCTCTCTCTCTCTCTCTCTCTCTCTCCCTCCCAGGTGCAATCAACAGGCAATAGGGCACACCTGAGAGAGGAAGCCTGTTTTGACCCCAGGAACATTTCCACCATTGTTTTCTCATCATTTGCTGTTTTTTTACATCCATGCCACTGACGCCTACATATCCACTTTTTACATACACCACACGCATGACACATTTAGCCTATTACTTAAATAAAACCAATTTACTTTTTGCACCTTACTTTTGTTGTCTGTCTCTTCTGTTATGTTGACTCGGGGTCTGACCGACCGACTGGAAACACATTTTATAAGAATGTTGAGTTTGATGTTTCTTTTAATTGTGCAGAAGGTTTTTCTTGCTTTGTCTCTCAGGTCATGCACTTATTGTAACTAGTTGTAACTAAATAATGGTAATGGTATGGAATGTCTTTCACAGCCACGCAATATTGATAATTTATCAAATATATTTTTGTTCTCAAGAGCAAATTTTAAACCATTATATAGGAAGAATATAGTCAGAGGTTTGTCCATGAGATTGGATTTGTTGGCTGCCAATTCAGTGGACTGGGTGGATGAGGGGTCTTCACCAGTGGACTGGGTGGATGAGGGGTCTTCACCAGTGGACTGGGTGGATGATGGGTCTTCACCAGTGGACTGGGTGGATGATGGGTCTTCACCAGTGGACTGGGTGGATGAGGGGTCTTCACCAGTGGACTGGGTGGATGATGGGTCTTCACCAGTGGACTGGGTGGATGATGAGTCTTTGCCAGTGGACTGGGTGGATGAGGGGTCTTTACCAGTGGACTGGGTGTATCGTGGGTCTTAATCCCACCGTAACTTGTGGATGAGACCAGTTGATTTATCAAGACAAATTTCCCTCCAGGGAAAATGGAGTTGTCTTATCCTATCTTATGTTGTACTGTCTGCAATGTGTACTGATAGATTCATTCTATTACTAATCTTACAGCCTGAAAGCAGAGCATCATGGACATGAAGGGCCATGGATATCACTGGCCCCAGATGTGTTGCTGCAATCTGCATCAGATTCGAAGGCGAGGACTCGTGGGGCTGGGAGGGCCTGGATTAGATGTAGCCTTGGGGTAGAACTGAGACAGCAGTTGGTTCAGATAGTCATAAATTAGTGTCACTTTCATCCTGCATGCCAACTTCCTGCATTTGCATCCTGTTGTAGCCGTCCTGTCCTGAGGAGCTATCTATTAGAGGAGCTAATAGTGCTCCCTGTTGGCCTGCTTTTCTCATTGAGATAGTCAAGCACTGAACAAATTAATTCGGGAGTTATTACCATGTATACTGAGGTTGGCCACGGGGAAGGGTTAGCGGCGCTAATCCGACGATGCTGCGTTGAGTTCACTGTTAATGGAATTATGACAGACATGATAAGAGGCTTGGCTGCTTTCTTATCACAGCTATCCCCGGGAAAACTTAATGGAAAACAGGCTATCTCCTCCACTTCTTATTCTTTATGACAGGCTTTGTTAGTGTAGCATGACAGTAAAACAACACGCATAAGACTTTGTCCTGGAGGAGAGTCGTGGTGTCGGATGAAATGCACACTGTGTGGTAATCAATCTGTGTTGTTTACAGCCCCTGTCTGCTTGATTAGAAGCCCTGCTGTACTCCCTCTAAGATTAGATGTTGTTTGGTCAGCATAAAGAATCACTCGGGGGAAGCCCGGACCAGAGGCCGAGCCAGCGCTACCCTGCTGCAATAATATATCAGAGCACTGTGCTGGAGACAGCAGACAGCGATGGAGGCTAATGTGTTACACTGAGTGGAGGCCAACCTGAGGAAGTGAGGGCTATGACAGATGGAGGGGGTGGAGGGGAGGTGATGGAGGGTGAAGGTGGTGGTAGTGTGGTGGGTGGTGGATGAAGGACAGTGGGTGGTGGTGAAGATGATGAGAGTGAAATTGGACGGGGTCCTAGTTGGTGTTTCATATCTTAATATGAAAGAAATGAAAATAAACCAGTTATTACTTTTGTTTGGGGACGTTCCCTGCAGCCTGTTGATGAGGGGCCTGACAAGAGGCTCCACGATGGATCCCAGGAGCCACTGGGCTTCTCACCAGTCACACATGATCACAGCATTTCTCCTGGAAACAGCAGCAATGTGAGAGATGGAGAGATGGATTTTAAGGTACTTTCCTGCTGCTTGGTAATGTAGAGCGACGCCACTGACAAGATGAGATGGATTACACGCAGAGGTCTGATTGGGTCGCCACACCTTGAAAAACAGAACCATGTCAATTGGCTGTTGACTTTTTAAGTGGGGCGCCAATCGATTGTTCTGAGCCATGTTATTGATGAGTTGATGCTTCAGGGAAGACAGACGGTCGGCAGTGGAAAGACGCCTGAAAGCATCGTGTCACACCTCGGTGGTTTAGAGATGTTAAACCACAAACAGACGCTTACATACGGACAAGGTGGCTGATGGGATCTAATATCGTCTTCAACTCTTCAATAGAAATGAAAATCTATAGCCTCTTGTGTTAAATAGCCAATTTCTCTTGGTGACTAAAGTGTGAGAGAAACGTCTTCTACCTGTTGATGTGTCACTGAGACGTCTGAGACATTCGAGAGTGAACACTGTCCACTAGTACAAGGGAAATCAATACAAGACAGATGAATGGGCCCTTTAATAAAACAGGTATATTCAATGTGTTTGGATGTACTCTCCCGCTTTAAAAGCACTATTTAATTCCCAGTATGTGAGAGCACACACCACCACACCACTCATAAGAGTAATTATGTTCAACAGAGGCCTCTCCATTGCTGGTGACAGGATTGTGTCAGCTTGTGGACGCATTAATACATTTCCATTCGGGTAATAAGAGACACAGCCAGTATCCACTGTGTCCCTCAGCACAATGACAGAAGAGAAAAGAAAAGGGAAAATGAAAGGGAAAGAGGCTTATGGAGAAAACAGAACTCATTAAAAATAGAGAGAAATAATAAAATATAAGCACTTCCTGTCACCGAGGAGAAAAAAGGAGAGAAACAAAAAGCTGCAGACAGCTGGCTTCATGACTCTGGCTAATTAGCAGGCGGAGGGAAGACACCGCTGCAGCATGAGATCCAGCCAGGACGCTTCGTTACAGCCACTTCCTCCTGCTGCCGGGCCGAGGAGCCGGCCACGCCGCCCGCCAAGTCCAATTCATGATCCTGATAATGATGAGCGTGATGGCAGGCGGGGAAACCTTGTAAGACGCACATTTAGGGATCTGTTTTCTATGAAACCATCCAGGAAGTTTAGATTTAGATTTAGAGATACATATATATATGTAGGTTTTAGATTATAGGACATATACATGGACACACTTACCACTGGGAGCTGACCAGTACAACCACAGTCTCTACTTGTTCCACTGGGAGCTGACCAGTACAACCACAGTCTCTACTTGTTCCACTGGGAGCTGACCAGTACATATTTCTAGACAAACGTTTCCAGGTTTTACTAATACAGTTTAGAGAAATAGAATCCACCTTTTCGGTAAAATATCATGAACACTTTTCTTAGTGGGGTCCTGTTCAGCCTCATGCATCACATGACAACATGATGAGCACCGTGAGTTATCGAGCTAACCAGGTCTTAAACTCGGAGCAGGGAGGTCAGCGGGGGTCAGCGGGGGTCAGCGGGGGTCAGGCATCAGTGGGCAGTAATTTGTGTCGGTTGTAAGGGCCGATGCCACAGCTAGCTGAGGTTTGAGAGATTAGCATCACACTGTAGGTGCTGGGAGGGGAACCTGGGGGAACAGCCCTATGCTCCTCCAGTTAACATTCATGGGAATGATATTTATTTGATAAATAAGAGGATTAGCATCACAGAGCACCTGAGCTACTGGAAGCTGTCCTCACTGACTTGTACAATGCCGAGCCAACAGTGGCGTGATTCATGTGGAGCGTTGACATATTCAAATGCTAACCTGTCAGCGCTAGGTGTCTCTTCCGGACTCTGAGCCTGAAAGCATCGCCTCTCCAACAGGGTGAAATATCCTCTCGGTACTTAAAAGCTCTCAGAGCAAGAGGGAAAGTGTCTGCAGAACGTTTCAAATTACCGTCAGCAGCAACTTTGAAGAGGAAGAACAGAAGCTTGTTTTCCTCCATATTGTCCTCCTTCCTTCCTCTGCAGGAGGTTTCACCATCAGCCTCCTCTCTGGAAGCTGACTGTCACCCACTAGGGCTTCAACACTGTTCGTACTAGCGTACGTACGCTTCGTGAATGAGGCCCATTCTCTAGGCTGGGCAGTATATCCATGCTGTGTTGGAGCGATATCAACAAGGTGTCTGTACAGCAGCAGGAGAGTTTCATCTCCATCCAGACTCGACTCCCAATGTTCCACGTGTGCTTTCTGCAGCACCTATGCACCATTTATTGGGTGGAAATAGGTCAGTGAAAGCGTTTGCATATGGAAACCTTTTAAGTCCATAGAACATATTTTCATCCACGAAATGCGTGCATCCATTATATCGTGCAGTGCAGTGTTTAACAAAATGGATTTCTTGCTGCACAAAATTGGCAAAATGGATTTGGTGCCGGACAAAATCCATGCCGTGTCACGGTGTTGGATTCTGTGGCACCAAATCAAACAAGGTGTTTTTGGATTTCGTGGCACAAAATGGATTTCATGGACATAATTCAGGGGGTTACATTTGGCGCCCCGTACACAACAGGAAACAGGAATCTGCTAACAGTAGGATGCCAGCTAACATCTACAGCAGTGGTTCACAACCTGGGGACCCACGGGGCCCTCGAGGGGGTTCCAGGAGTCCTTGGGGGGGTTCCCGGGGTCCTCGAGGGGATTCCCGGTCCCCAGCAAAATGAGGAATACTTTAATTTGATTGTAATTTAAGTCTTAGACTCTCACCACGGTTCTCAACTCTCTCCAGTTTCTGATCTATCGTCTAGTATTTCTACATATCTGACACACTAACAATAGCTTTAACACCAGACGTGTGTGGCTACTATTTTCATATTTCTTCTTCCTTTGTTAAGTCTGCTACTTAATTAGTTGTTTCCATGGCGATGACAGGAAGAGCAGATGGACGGACCAGAGATGTTTAAACAAAGCACAAACACTTCTGATCAAAGAGGACGTCACTCCTCTTCCTCCTCCTCTTCTCCCTCCTACATGATGACAGAATTCAACAAACAAACAAACAGATATACTGCCAGAAAATGGGTTTAATATAACAGCCGTAATGATCAATCAGTATATCGATCGATCAATCAACTGGCCCATCTCCCCTCTAGTCTCCAGGGGCCTCATTTATAAAACTTTGCGTAGAACATTGCGTCTGCCCAAACCTCAGAATCTACTAACTCAAGAAAAAATTCAGATTTATAAAACCGTGCGGTACACACCTGTACGCAGTTTTCTCTTCATAAATAACCACCTGCGGTGAATTGTGCGGCCGTGTACTCCTCCCAGTGTCCTCCCACTACTCCTCATAGTGTCGTCCCACAATCAACCATAAATGTTCAATGCTAAATAGGTCATGAATATGCCGACGTTGTTAAGGAGCCTTTGTTGACTATCAATGAGGGAAAGACTGAGAGACGCCAGCTGCAAGAAAGCCGAAATTTGCGGAGTGCGAGATCGAGGCTCATCAGTGAGGTTGAGGCTCATCAGTGAGGTTGAGGCTCATCAGTGAGGTTGAGGCTCATCAGTGAGGTTGAGCACCGTAAAGGTGTAGCTACTGTCTGGGGCTCAGTAGAGGATCTGGGCCACATTGTGGAGAACCGCACAAGCTCTAATAATCCGGCACCTTAATAATAATAAACTTTTGTTATATAGCACTTTTCAAAACAAAGTTACAAAGTGCTTTAGAAGACAAAATAAAAAATGGGAGACAAACTGATGATGAACAAAATGATAAAAACAATTTAAAAACAGTTTAAAAGTTATACAACATTGAGCATAAGGAGCTACATATGAAAGAGTAAAATATGCTTAGCCCCTCAGTTGTATTTTTGCCCCCTCTGTTTAAGCTTTATGTACCTATAGACAAATATTTCCATTGGTGTATGTTGGGGCGTCCATAGTAGCTGAAACAGAGGAGATGACAGACAGACAGACACGTCTTAGTTTGGTTTCTCAGCCTGCTTGCTTTTCATGGTGGTAAATACAACTATCAGCCCTATTTCCATGGCCCCCGTTGGGGGGGGGGGGGGGGGGGGGGGGGAGGAGGAGAGAGAGAGAGAGAGAGAGAGAGAGAGAGAGAGAGAGAGAGAGAGAGAGAGAGAGAGAGAGAGAGAGAGAGAGAGAGAGAGAGAGAGAGAGAGAGAGAGAGAGAGAGAGAGAGAGAGAGAGAGAGAGAGAGAGAGAGAGAGAGAGAGAGAGGCCTTAAACTGCTGTTTCTACTCCTCCGCCTGCTGATTTTGACAGAATCGTTGTCGTTCATAAATTCTCTCAGCTCTCCGTTCTTATGTGAGTCTGATTAATAAATGTATTCTTTGATTTTGAACAGTAGCATTATGTTGTTGTTATTTAGCCTTTCTGAGGCTATTGCAGGTTAGATCAATAAGTTGTATTTCACTTCATCCTGGCGCCGCCCGGTAAAATAATGAATAAAATAAGAGTTAAGAGAATGTCTTTTATAAAAAATAGGTTTTAAGTAGTGACTTAACAGATACAACAGACCACAAACCCTGTGAAAGCACACTTATAAAACTATGTTTTTAAGAGGACTGAGCTTTATTTTGTGATCTTTCCATCGGGCGTCGCTGATTCCCGTGTCTGAAAAACTTTGCGGTGATCTCTACGGGTGAAAGGATGCATAGATGTGCGCACATTTTACCGCATAGAATTTTTCTATAAATCCGGACGTTTGCGGTAAAATATGCGTACGCACATTTCACGCCCCTTAACGCCCCTTTTTTTGTGCGCAGCAACCTTTATAAATGAGGCCCCAGGTCTCCATTCATCCTGTTGAAGAGCTGCTGTAACGTCAGAGGACAGGAAGTGAATATTCATCACTGGTATCAGCTGCTGTGTGCTCAACCAATAGGAAGGCTCGGTCCGTTTCAGTTAGAGCCTATCAGAGGAGAGGATGAGTATTAGACAAATCCTACAGCAGCAGTTTTAATGATGTCTGTCTCAAAGCAATCACACAGACTTCACACTTTAGACACTTCATCCCCTTTCACATCCCTTCACCATGTCTAACTCTGTATATGTAACGGAGTTAGAGTTGGTGATCTTACTTGCCATTACTACCTACCAATTGTTGTTTTTATTACGTTGTTTGACGAAACAGAAATTTACTACCGCATTTGAACGCCACGGGCCCTTATGGACTTAACGGGCGCACCCCGTATCCACTAAACAGTCTGCTGTTACCGGACCCTGTGGTAGGTAGTTTTGTACAGCGCTCCGTCAAAATATTATGTCGTCGGTAAACTTGTTTAATTAGGTTTAATTTATTTCATGTCGTTTTGTTTGTGTTGATGCTGAGAGTTGGCTGTGAGAGCTAACTTGTTGTGTTTTCGTCAGCATAAAACCTGGATTGAGCTGAACAGCAACTGTGTGCGCGCCATTATTTCACACAACGCAAGAGAGAGAGTAGAAGAAGAAGAAGAAGAACAACAACTTTATTTGCAACACTGCACACACAATACATGCAGAGGGGAAGTGGCCGCACAACACAACACACACACACATGCATGTACACCCGCTACATATACATGAACCATCCGTTCAGTCTCTTCCCTACTTGTATGTAAACATCCATCCACTGTACATCCTGGTTCTGTCACCTAGTACCGTAGTGTTTTAGTATTTAGTTTTTAGGCTTTTTTGTATTTTGTACATTCTTCTGATACTGTTATGCTGCTGCTGTGTGCCAGACCACTACCAACCCCAACCTAACCCACTACCAGTCACGGAGCGGTAAACCAAAATGTTTATGTATTATATTTGATCCTCCACTTAGACATTAATGTAAAGGAGTTTTTGCTAAGCTAACATTAGCTTGGCTTTAGCTTTGCTGTGAAGTAAAAGGAAAGCCAACGAGCGGCCATTTTACAAACCTTTACTCACTCTGTAAGGTTGACAACCTTGGCCCCGCCCCTTTTAAACCTCCCAGCCACGCCCCCTCCTCTGCTGTCAGCTGTCACAGTAACTTACATTTCAGTCATTTAGCTGATGCTCTTCTCAAGAGTGGCCATGTTGGGCCTCAGTGTCTTGCTCAAGGACACTACGGCAGGACGCATGGCTGAGGGGATTGAACCTGCAGCCTCTTGGTTACAGGACTCTCGGTTACTCCTCCTCTTCCTCTGTTCAGTGTTAGGGCTAATGGCTGACGGCAGGTCTGTTTCCTGCTCATGTTCTTCCTCTGTCGCTCCGTCAGAACTACTCATCACTTTGCTGCTTTTTTTCTTCTTACTTTATTTTTGGTCTTTATTCTTGTTGCCAGACTCCTGTCCTGTCCTCTCCTGTCCTGTCCTGTCCTGTCCTCTCCTGTCCTGTCCTGTCCTGTCCTCTCCTGTCCTGTCCTGTCCTGTACTGTCCTCTCCTCTCCTGTCCTGTCCTCTCCTCTCCTGTCCTGTCCTGTGTCCTCTCCTGTCCTCTCCTCTCCTCTCCTGTCCTGTCCTGTCCTCTCCTGTCCTGTCCTCTCCTGTCCTGTCCTCTCCTCTCCTGTCCTGTCCTGTCCTGTACTGTCCTCTCCTCTCCTCTCCTCTCCTCTCCTGTCCTGTCCTGTCCTGTCCTCTCCTCTCCTCTCCTCTCCTCTCCTCTCCTCTCCTGTCCTGTCCTGTCCTGTCCTGTCCTCTCCTGTCCTGTCCTGTCCTGTCCTGTCCTGTGTCCTCTCCTGTCCTCTCCTCTCCTCTCCTGTCCTGTCCTGTCCTGTCCTCTCCTGTCCTGTCCTCTCCTGTCCTGTCCTCTCCTCTCCTGTCCTGTCCTGTCCTGTACTGTCCTCTCCTCTCCTCTCCTCTCCTCTCCTGTCCTGTCCTGTCCTGTCCTCTCCTCTCCTCTCCTGTCCTGTCCTCTCCTGTCCTGTCCTGTCCTGTCCTGTCCTCTCCTCTCCTCTCCTGTCCTGTCCTGTCCTCTCCTGTCCTGTCCTGTCCTGTACTGTCCTCTCCTCTCCTGTCCTGTCCTCTCCTCTCCTCTCCTGTCCTGTGTCCTCTCCTCTCCTGTCCTGTCCTGTCCTGTCCTCTCCTCTCCTGTCCTGTCCTGTCCTGTCCTGTACTGTCCTCTCCTCTCCTCTCCTCTCCTCTCCCCTCTGTCCTCTCCTCTCCTGTCCTGTCCTGTCCTGTCCTGTCCTGTCCTGTCCTGTCCTCTCCCCTCTGTCCTCTCCCCTCTGTCCTCTCCCCTCCTGTCCTCTCCTGTCCTGTCCTCTCCTCTCCTCTCCTCTCCTCTCCTCTCCCCTCTGTCCTCTCCCCTCTGTCCTGTCCTCTCCTGTCCTGTCCTGTCCTGTCCTGTCCTGTCCTGTCCTCTCCTCTCCTCTCCTCTCCTCTCCCCTCTGTCCTCTCCCCTCCTGTCCTCTCCTGTCCTGTCCTCTCCTCTCCTCTCCCCTCTGTCCTGTCCTCTCCTGTCCTGTCCTGTCCTGTCCTGTCCTGTCCTGTCCTGTCCTGTCCTCTCCTGTCCTGTCCTGTGTCCTCTCCTGTCCTGTCCTCTCCTGTCCTGTCCTGTCCTCTCCTGTCCTGTCCTGTCCTGTCCTGTCCTGTCCTCTCCTCTCCTCTCCTCTCCTCTCCCCTCTGTCCTCTCCCCTCCTGTCCTCTCCTGTCCTGTCCTCTCCTCTCCTCTCCTCTCCTCTCCTCTCCTCTCCTCTCCTCTCCTCTCCTCTCCTCTCCTCTCCCCTCTGTCCTGTCCTCTCCTGTCCTGTCCTGTCCTGTCCTGTCCTGTCCTGTCCTCTCCTCTCCTCTCCTCTCCCCTCTCTCCTCTCCTCTCCTGTCTCTCCTCTCCCCTCTGTCCTCTCCTCTCCTGTCCTGTCCTCTCCTCTCCTCTCCTCTCCTGTCCTCTCCTCTCCTGTCCTGTCCTGTCCTGTCCTGTCCTGTCCTGTCCTGTCCTGTCCTGTCCTCTCCTCTAGCTGACAGCCAGACACTCCTATCCTCCACAATTAACTCCTATAGCAGAATGAGAGTTAAAAGAGTTTCAGATTGATGGACCTCCTGGCCTCTGGATAAACAGTATTAGTGAAATGATTTGGAGGGACAGAGAGATGAGGATATATGACCCCGCCCCCTGTCTCTCAGCTGACCAATCACACCGCCTGCTGAGGAATATGCAGGAGGCACAGCATCCTATTGGCTCCAGGACAAAAGAGTTTTACTGCAAAAAGAGAAGTCCATATGAACAGATGGCAGCTACAGCTCACGAGGGGGAAATTAACATGTTTACTGAACATCAGGTTGTTTTCCCTCGTCACAAACCAGATGCATCAATACAATTAATTACAGCGCCCCCATCAGGCCAATCAGTGTAATTTTTACATGCTAGAAAACAGCGCATCGATCACATTGATCTGATTTTTCACAATCAGACGGACAGGTCAGGTTTTGTCCAGCTTTTCTCACTGGGACTGATAGCTTCACTTTTCCATCATTCAGTCTGTAGGCAGAAGGAAATACACACACACACACACACACACGCACACACACACACGCACACATATATACTGACTACATGCAGTAGGTAAACCTGAAGCCTCACTCTCAGGGGCTACAACCACGTTACTACTTCTACTGGAGCCTACAGGAAACCAGAGTAACAACAACAACAACAATAATTACAGGGAAATTCAGAAAGGTGGCTTTGCTGACACCTCACTACAGTATCCCAATAAAACTGGTCCAGGACCAGTTCCTGGACCAGTTTCGGGGTTTCAGATCGGCTTCATGCTCCAGACCTGACGGGTGTTTGCTGCAGCTCCGTGTGAGTTTGATTACAGCGCTTCATTACGTTTCATTACGGCAGCGCGACTCTCTACAGTACATTAAAAACTCAAGCAGCCTCAACTTTCTAAGATATGGGATATTAGCCGTGATTGCCATCTCCACTTCTCCATTCACAGTTATTGTTTTTATAGTCAATTATAAAGCTTCTCTCTGTGTGTTAGTTACCGCTTTATGGGCATTTTAAAGCACTAATGTTGTGGGAGTCCTGCACCGCCACGCCGGCTCTGCCAGCCCTGCTAAACAGATAACGCATGCCAGGACCAATATGAATTATGAGCTAATATTGGAGGAGTTTTCTGTGTATCCTCTGGGTAGCAATTTCAATTATTCCTCAGCCTTTCATACTCCATCATTGTCAATGAATTCAACAGGCAAATTCCAATTACACTATAAATGTAATGTATGTGTTTTCTCCAGACTCAGACATGGAGCACACAGCGCCCCCTACAGGACGTCCCTACCGCCACTGGTGTCCTCGAAGACTCCAGCTGGTCCAGACTAAACCCAGTAACTGGTCCAGACTAAATGCAGTACCTGGTCCAGACTAAGACTACTGGTCCAAACAAAGCTCAGTAACTGGTCTAGTCTGAATACAATATCTGGTCCAGACTAAACCCAGTAACTGGTCCAGACTAAATACAGTATCTGGTCCAGACTAAACCCAGTAACTGGTCCAGACTAAGCCCCTCTAGCCCTCAGTGACCCTCTTGATGAACTTATTACAGCAAACATGGAAACAGGGTCCACAAACACTTCACTCTACTTCACTAGCAGAAGAAGCATTTTGATCAATATTGGTGATCGACATGGTTCTTCATGTCTTCTATATTGATACGTTGGATCTAGGTACACAACTATGTCAGTCCTGTCCTGATTGGCTGTCAACGTTCAGCCTCGACAGCAACACAGTGACGGCGATACTTCTCGTTTCCACCAGGCTGTAAACTCAGAGAGAGAGAGAGAGAGAGAGAGAGAGAGAGAGAGAGAGAGAGAGAGAGAGAGAGAGAGAGAGAGAGAGAGAGAGAGAGAGAGAGAGAGAGAGAGAGAGAGAGAGAGAGAGAGAGAGAGAGAGAGAGAGAGAGAGAGAGAGAGAGAGAGAGAGAGAGAGAGAGAGAGAGAGAGAGAGAGAGAGAGAGAGAGAGAGAGAGAGAGAGAGAGAGAGAGAGAGACCTTAAACTGCTGTTTCTCCTCCCCCTGCTGATTTTGACAGAATCGTTGTCGTTCATAAATTCTCTCAGTGCTTCGTTCTTATGTGAGTCTGATTAATAAATGTATTCTTTGATTTTGAACAGCAGCATTATGTTGAGCCTGTCTGCCTGTCTATCTATCTGTCTATCTCTGTCTGTCTGAGTAAAGAAAATCCGGTGATGTCATGAAAAGGCCCCTTGTAAAGAAGCATTCTGATTGGCTAGGCAGGCAGCCAGTCAGGCCTGGGAGTTACCCAGTAGAAACCAGGCAAGGGTGGTGGCCTGAAAAAACCTCACTACTGTGTGTTTAAGGAGCAGGGACACATTGAAGGCACCTCACCCTCCATCCATATTTAATCTCAGCGTCACTTAACGTGACGATGGCCAGCTCTGCAAAACGACTCTTTCTGTTAGAGTGTGTTTATCAGCCGGTCGCTGGTTCAAGCCCGCTGCTCTATTTTTACTCCGTTGTGAGCAGCTTTATTATTAGATCAGGGACTTGGATCCACTCAGGAGCCTGACTGCTCAGAGGGACCGGACCGAGCCGGGTCAGGGTCTGTGCTGGAAACAATCCCATCATCCTCTACGGCAAAATCCTCTTCAGGGGCTGGACATGGATGGGAAGCCCTCAGAACTTCCCACTGAGCGCCTTTGAGCAAGGCACCCCACATACTGCAGTGGAGCTGCTCCATGGCCACTAGTAGGAGACTGTGGTTGTACTGGTCAGCTCCCAGTGGAACCAGTAGGAGACTGTGGTTGTACTGGTCAGCTCCCAGTGGAACCAGTAGGAGACTGTGGTTGTACTGGTCAGCTCCCAGTGGAACCAGTAGGAGACTGTGGTTGTACTGGTCAGCTCCCAGTGGAACCAGTAGAGACTGTGGTTGTACTGGTCAGCTCCCAGTGGAACCAGTAGAGACTGTGGTTGTACTGGTCAGCTCCCAGTGGAAATGCAGCATGCAGAAAACCTTTCTTGGTTAAATAAAAGTAAAAGACAACAAAGGGTAATGAAAAGCAACAGGACGGTAATGCTGTGTGACTGATACTGGGGCTTACTGTCAGCCTGATTCCACCGGGAGGAGAGGAATGATGACAGATGAATTAGCCGCTGACAGCCGGCGTGGAGGGACTGGTAATTGTTGGTGAGCGATGGCGAGTGTTTTCTGTCTCTCGCTGTGTTAGATGGGGCCAATCAATCAGAGCTTTTATCTCAGCCAAGCCACGGCAATCTCACACCCATTCTTTCTGCATCAAATGTGTGTGACATAAACCAGTCAGTATTACGGTCATCACAGGAATCAGCCTGTACTCCATGTTACACTGCTGTTTAACTTGTTGAGGTGGATGTGTCTCAGCATCAACACTTCAGACCTGGTCAAACCAGATTTGCTCTAACTTGCTTGTGGCAGCAGATGGAGAGATTTCCTGCAACGCAACGACGAGCACAAACTGAAAAATTTAAAATATGATCTCAGGATATTTGAATGGTGCTGATGCAGTGAAGCCCCTCCCACACACACATCCATGATCCATCACAGCATCCCAGTCAGAACAGGAAGTTTGTTCAGAGTCCAGTAACGTCACCTCCCTGAGGTGAAGATGAACACGTACTAACACAGTAACTTGTTATGGTAGTCATAAATACATAAATACCAGTGGTTGCCATGGTAACGGTCCCTCATCCTTACAGTGGCAGGAAAACTGACCTAACATTGTCCTGATGGGATAAACTCCACCCTTCTGGTGCTCCAGCAGGTTAAAACAAACACTAAGATGATTTGTCCAGTCAAGTATATTCCTGCAGCCTCACTCGGTCAGGCTGATAGACAACCAGTCATCAGTCAAAATCACTGAAGACAAATAAACTGTTAGAATACAATCAGAAGAAAAGCACATAAACCAACTCGTCTTGATGGGAAGAGGACAGCGCTAGTGGGACACATGGGATTAAATCTGGTTTAAACTGGTATAATCTGGCTTTGTGGATCCAGGTCGTCTTGGTGGTGGAAAAAGACGATGAAGGTGACGGCAGTACAGAGCAGGAAGCCCGGTAGCATCTGCTGGTTGGTGGTGGTTTCTCATATCAATTCAACAGCACCACAGCTGAGCAGTCCCAGTCTACGATAATCTCTCTGCTCCCGTTATGCTTATTCCTCATTAAAATTTTATCAGCCACGGCAAATTGCAAAGATTAGAGCGGGAGGAGGCTTTTGGCTCTCCAGCCTGTTCACAGATTTATTTATTGTTGTGGATCATCCGGGCTTATCTGATCCCCAAAGCAAAGAAACTTCCCATAGGATGGCAGGGGTCATGAAACCTGATCTCCCAGCATGCGTAATGGTGAGGAAGAGGAAGGAGGCGGAGTGTTTGGTTTGTCAGATGGGCTCAAGTGTTTTCGCCTACACATTAATATTGTAATACTTTAATATTGTGAAGTTTTCTTCTGCCCTATTGATTTCTTAGAGAAGCATATGAATATGTATGCTACTAAGAGTAGCTTGTGTCAGGGATGCTTCGGCTGATTATAGCCTGACGCTGAGAGAAACAAAGACTTCCTCCATCTGCTGTAGAGGAGCTGATGGAGAATCATATTGAGCCAGTGGATGCAGCTGAATAAAACTAACCACACCAGGAGTCCCTGTGAGGCAGGTAAACAGGACAGATACACAACACCACAAAGTCAAACCAAATAGTTTCACTTGTCAGTCTGAAGAGACAAAATGATCTGACATGCATGTGCTGCTGCCATCACCTACAGACTGGCTCCACGGTACTGATCCAAAATCAATACCTCTTAGAACTTAGCCACACCTAACTGGGGCCACCTGGGGGCCAACCTGGGGGCCAACCTAGCCAGGTAAGGGCCAGTTGTTATACTATGATTATACAGAGGTCGTGGCAGACCTGAAACCTGAATAGTGAAACGGTTGAATCCAGGTCATGTTAGCTCCCTGCTGTGAGCTGACTGAGACCTGGACTGGACAGAGTGTTCTGGTAGTTAGAAGAACCAAGACACAATAGCAGGCCGGCGGTCTTCACTGAATTATTGGCCTATTATTTTGGCCGGCCATTAACGAGGACAGGCGTGTTTTGTTGTGTGATGTGTTTCCACCGGCGGACGCCCGGCCAGCCGGACCCTTCTGGCCTCGTTCTGCTGGCTTAGTAAATGGCTGTGGGGGTCAGAGTGGATGGGCTGTAATGAAGCATTATGGGATGAGATCAGCGCTGGCTGGAGAAACCTTGGCTGTGGTCTCGTCTGGGATCCTCCGTCAGTCAAAGGCCACGGTGAAAACAGCGCTATTTACAGTCGCTAATGTTGGACCTCTGCGACCCTTCAAGAGAGGAAGGAAGAGAAAAGCTGGAGATGCTGACTGGGTCGACTCAGCTGGTCACTCTAACTGCATGTCCACCATATTTCAGGGCAGATCTATCTCAGCATCACAAACTTTATGAGCACATTTAGTGATGAAATAACGTCCGGCGTTGCCGTAGACTGTAATGGATGTAGATTTACGACGCGCCAGGCCCGGAGGTGACGACGGCTCATCGGTGATTCAGAGGCCGACGTACTTACAGAGATGTTCACCACAATAAGCCGTTGTTTACAGACAGCTATCCCTCTGGATCACTCACCAAAGATGCATATCTCAAATCAATATCCCCTGAAACCACTCAGCCTCCCGAGAGGAGGCCGCCGTCCGCCAGATAAAGCCCGGCGACACGCCGCTCATCCACGCTCACAATGCCTTCCAGACCGGGAACCCAATTAAGCAAAAAAACTAAAACAATATTTTCTGGGGGAGCTGCATAATTCATGTTTGTCCTTTTTTCCCTCGCTGAGCAGCCCAGTAAAACCAACACCCATTCAATAATGCATGACCTGCGGTTTTGTTAATAGGCTTTGTAGTGGCAGTAATGTACTTTCCTACATGGCTGATGGAGATTATGGCCAGCTCTCTCTGCTGCCAGATATTGATCTGCCTTAATACCCCCAGTGTCCCTTCAGCCCCAAACCACAGACAGGAACAAGCTGCATGATGGGCCTGGAGAGACAGACAGACAGAGGGTCATATGGATGGACAGACAGACATGCAAAGGGACGGGCGGACGGGCGGACGGGCGGGCAGGGCAGGGCAGGGCGGGCAGGCAGGCAGGGCAGGGCAGGCAGGCAGGCAGGCAGGCAGGCAGGCAGGCAGGCAGGCAGGCAGGCAGACAGGCAGGCAGACAGACAGACAGACAGACAGACAGACAGACAGACAGAGGGGGGTCCAGTGTTGAGGAAGATCGTCCTAATCCAATAAGTGTAGCGTCTCTTCCAATCAGATTGTTCAATAATTAAGAGAAGCTGCTCAAGCGTGACTCCAATAAGGCTTTACATATTCAGCAGCTGACTGCAGACCAGCCGGTGGAGCTTATCAGTATGTTGAATCAACATGTCAGACAGTTCCTCTACATGGTAAACCTCAGATTTCCACTGTGAGGCGTGTTGGTCAGTCTGTCCACCTGACTTCATCTTCTACTGGTTCTAGTTTTAGAGTGAAGCCTGGGCGGGGAGGAGTGATGCCAGTGATGCAGCGGCGTGGCGAGGCCAGATGGCTCTGCCTTGCTGATTAGCGCTGGAACAAAGAGCAGCCATGTTTCACTTGTTCATCACTTAAGTGCAGAGCTCAAGGTGGAGGCAGGGAGATTTCCCTCAGGAAAATGTGCCTCCCCTAGATAAGGCTGGGGCCCATATTGCTCTCTGGGGGGCAGGGTGACAATGCAGCAGCCCGGGGATCCAACCTCCCAAGGAAAACAAAACGAAATGAAAGAAAAGGCTCTGTGGTGTGGAACGTCGACCGCCGAACTCCAAGTTAAACAGCAACTTTAGCCAAAGTTGCCTTTTCCCATTAACTCCAACTCTGGGGAGACAAAGTCCACTAGAACTTTCTGACTGAAGTTGTTCACTTAGTTTCAAGATCCCTCCGAGGCCAGCGGGATCATTGGGAGAACAATGATTGTAATATGCTGTGCTTGGCCTCTAACCTGCCAGACCAGCCGCATGCTGCCCTGTAATTGGGATTTCCTGCTGCAAAGTGTTATTATGGCTGAACTGAATTTGAGACAGTAGCCGGTAGATCATGTTTCATACAAGAGGATCAAACTCTCACAACTCCTTCGCACCACGGCGAGAGAAAATCAACACGTGAGAGAAAATAAAAGAGTGATTGTGAAAATGAGAGTCCAAAGCTGTGATTGCTGGGTAATGATATGCTTCACTCACGGATGATTGTTCTATTGTGGAGCCTCCGCCTCATCAGGGAGACCTTCAGTGTCTGGTCATACCCCCCCCAGCCCCTCAGATGTTTAGTTCAGAGTTTTATCTGGTAAATCTGACAAAGTAACATGGAAAAGTTGTGTTTAATTACCCGCCACCGGCTGCGACAGGGAGGGAAGAGTAGTCTGTTCATAAAGGTCAGCGGTAGCAGTAGACGGCTAGTATTGACTCACTGAGCTTCATACTTGGCGGCCTGGATGTCACTGAGTCCATCCACATGCTGAAAGGTCAAAGATCTGATCCACACATGTAGAACACAGTAAGTAAACAGGCTGTCAGTAGGAATCAGGCTGGTTGAGGTTCCATCAGGAGTCCTGCCAGTGATGCTGAAGCTGCTGATCGTCGTCTCCACCATGTGAGGCTTGTTGAGCTCGTCCGTGAGTCCTGTTGACTCGTCTCTGCCTGACGTCCACATCCCAATCCTGCTGACGCCGGTTTCTCCTATAAGCTCAAGTGGCCTTGAACAGCAGAGCTCCTTCAACACACAGTGGATTGTATGCAAGACCTCTATTACTCAAGTCGCCCAACCACAAAATGAACAAAGTCAGAGATGTGAGGCGCGATTGGAGCTGAATTGAAATGAATGGCTTTTCTAATTGGAGCACATGTTTGTCACGGAGACGGAGTAGTGCTAACATGACCCACATCCGCTCACTTGCCCGTCAACGCACTCTGTTTCCTGTGATTGGTTGACGGCCACAGACAGGACAGATGATGTGCTTGGAGGCGGGAGCTGTGGATGCTGCCAGGTCACCCTGACAACGCTCATAACTCTGAGATGTGACAGTATGTGTAGTTCAGTCAGCTGGTCTCTGGTCTTCATCTGAACCAGGTCAGTGGACCCAGGTCTTCACCACCATCAGACCTGGGGGGGGAGGGGGGGTTCAGTCGGTGTTCAGGCATTTCTTACCTCTTGTTTATTTGAACGACGTGAGTCAGCACATCGACCTATCCCCTATCTCCACTGAGGTGAACTGTTGGCACGACGGCTCCGACGAACATCGGCCCCCGGACCGCAGTCCACATCGGCCCTCCTGACGCCTCCTGGTCCAGACCAACACGTGCATGTGCGACTGCGCGATGGTTACCACGGAGACAAGGACACCGCTGACTTTCTTGTTGATGCACGGGTGATGCAAAGGCAGCGTTGACCTGTGAAGGTTAGGATACTGTTATTCTTTGTGTTTAGTCAGATAATAAATCTCTGTATTTATAAAGAACTATCATGTGTTATTGATCTATCCTGGACATGATGATTATTAGACTGATATCATGATAAAGAGACTATTCCAGTGTAAACTGGTGGTGCCCCGCGAGTGTTAAGTAATAAGATGTTGATTACCAACTATAATAATTGTACATTTTCCAGAATTGACTGAATAGTCTCATCGTTCACAACGAAGCAACACGCTGCAAATGGAGAAGAAGTCCCTCTATCATTTCCCATAATGCATCTGTGTAATTTAGTGAAGAACCCATGACTCCGCCCCCCCCCCCACAGCTAGCCTCCTATGTGACTGACAAGCTGCAGTCATGGAGGTGAGCAGCAGTAAACAGCATGGCAGTCAGGAGCAACGCTACATCTTAATGTCATCAACTCCCACGTTCTGCTGGCAGTGTCTGTTGATGGAGCTATTAAAGGAGACGTATGAGGTCTCTGTGACAGATGGAAGGAATGACCCAATACCCGCCCACTGCTCCGCCCCCTGTGACATCACACCTCCACATATAGTACAGCACCTTCAACATACAGCAGCATGACGGGGAGGAAATCACAACCTCATGGTAACATGGATCCTGATACATGATACAGTAAGACTACTGTCTGACTGTCTGTAGAGGTCTGTTGTCCTGGTGTGTCAGTAGCTGCTGTACTACTGTGTTAGTCTGTAGAGGTCTGTTGTCCTGGTATGTCAGTAGCTACTGTACTACTGTGTTAGTCTATTGTTCTGTCTGTTGGTATGTCAACAGCATGGTGAATTCAGTTTGTCACCATGCAGGGATGAAGAAAATAATAGTAACATGATGCGTCGTAATAAAAAAGACATTTCTTCTTCCTGTTTCGGTCATGTCCTCGCCTTCTGGCATTCTGGACGTTTTTTTGGTCCAGAAGAACTCTGGTTTACCCGTTCACCCTCTCACTCACCACCACCACAGTGAATTGTCTTTCAATTATCAAACAGCTCTATTTTTATAATGTAAAACCATTAAAAGTGGTCAGTTTCTATTTTACTGAAGTTGAATTGATGCTGTTGGGAAGCGTAGTCAGACATGACGGAGGCCATATTGGAACAGGAACAGGAACAACATTACGACATTTATGTAATTGTGGTTCAAGCAAAGATCTCTTCATCACCAATTGCTCAAATTGCTTCAGCTTTAAGAATAATTCATCACGGCTGACATCCGTGCTCCCTAAAGGCCCTTTATAATTGGAACATTCTCTCATCTGGTCTCTTATCTGATCTCTGATCTGGTCTCTGATCTGGTCTCTGATCTGGTCTATGATGTGATCTCTGATCTGATCTCCTTGCTGTCTGACCTGCTGGTGATGATGCTGTGTCTTGCAGCAGCGATAGCAGCCAGTTCTGAATAGACAAAGTCCTTCCAGAGGATCTTATGCTACAATAACTTTCGGTGTGCGAAGAGAAAGTGAATTGGCTGCAATGACCACGCCCCATGGTGAGATTTACATATGATTTACATATGATTTACATATGACTTACATATGTATGATAGGCAAAAAGAGACTTTAGGCTCTATTTTGCTCAATGACAACTTCTCCCCTCCGTAGTCAGTTTGGTAATTTGGTGGATAGACTTGGACCAGGATAGACTTCAGCACTGACACAAGGATTTGAACCTGCAACTTCAAATTTAAGGGTCTAACCATTAGACCATCCTGCCACCTCATCTTATATCCTCATGCCACAATGAACTAGCACTCCCATTCTATCTACCTATCCCACCGTATCCCCTAAATCTACCAGTCCCACCAAAACTACCGGTCTCATTTAGACTAACAAGCAGCCACAGTGATCTTCCATCTGTCTGGAAGTCTTCTCCAACCAGACCAGCTCTGACAGCATTATCAGGTACTGGTCATGGCTGGTTCTACTACTGAGCTTCAGCCACAGGACAATACAGTAAGGAAAGCATTAGAAAGTAAATGCACCAGTGAGTATCTGAGTTGTCCTGCAGTAACCTCCACCCATCTGGCACTCCATGCAGGGCAAAACAAACACAGATAGCATATGACCCAACATGCTTCCAACAGGTGCAGTTTGCAGACCAGATGGTTAAAATAAACTACTTTTGAAAAGCCAGCCTGTCGATTAACAGTTTATTACGGTGGACTCCACCAATGTGAACAACATCCTAGTACAGTTAAAATGTTGTCTTTCATATGAAGACATGATGTTCAAATCATTTCCTGCCACCTGATCTTCCACCGCCAATCAACGTTGGTCTCAATTAGTTTAGAATATGAAGCATCTGCTGCTGTGATGCTGCTCGACCTTTCCCTCAACACGGCTCCTCAGTTTATCGCGCTCTTTACATTGGATGAAGAACTAACTGCTCGTCCACCGTATTGTTACCAAGGCAACCACTGGATGTTTCATTTTATTTATCAGACTACTTATATCCATCCCATAATAGCTTCCAATAGCAGACAGTTCTGTCTGTTGTTTTGGTTCTTGGCCTTGTCTGCAGAGACAAAGCCTTTAATCAACACAAAGACCACATATCCTCCAATTCAGCACTTTTCATCTCCTGCCTTTGAAATGCAGAACTTCACTAATGGGTTTCACTGTCACAGCATCAGTACGTTCTGTACATTCTGTCATTATCCACCGCAGAATAAGAAAATAATGTTGGACTAATTTATTGCACCATATAGTACATGACAGCACTGCGTCTACATTTAAAAAGCTCTGTGATATCACATGATCTTCTAATGTGGAGGGAACCGGCGTTGGGAGGACGAGCCTGTCAGCCTGAAGAACCCAGAAACAGAGACAGAGCTTTAAACTTCCATTTGACTCCGATGGAGGCAATGTATGGAGACACCAGGACCATGTGGTTGTTCAGCTCTCAGGGATAGATGATCGTTTCTATGCCATAAAGCTCCGAGGGTGGGTGGATGGATGCTGTCTGTCTGTCTGTCTGTCAATTGAATCCTGGGATTTTGGATAGAAATGAGCCGTTAACTCTTCTATCTTGGCAAACCGATGAATCCCCAACCTTAACCCTAACTCAACCAATCTTAAGAACTATGCTAACTGTTAGCTCTGCTAACTGCTAACTCGGCTAGCTGTCCCTGTTCAAGGAGAAGTCATGGTGAAGTCAGACACACAGGCCTGTCCTGGACGTTGTCAGGAGTGTGATGATTCATCAGGAAACGCTTCCTGTCAGGTGACTTGAGGTGAAAACGCTGCTGTTCTCTTTGACAGGAAGCAGCTGGTCTAACCAGCCTGACCTGAACCAGATCAGGACTCCATGGTCCCCCCCGTCCCCTCTCATCACAATTAGGAAGATTTCCACATGAGTCGTGGGATGATAAAGTTGCATTGTTTAATGAGGAGTTATTGTCAGTGGCGTCAGGTTGGTTTGTTTACCAGATCTCAGCTTGTGGGAGGCGGGCATGTGTTCCCCTTGGCTGGAAGCTCTGGAGTGTCAGCTTGTTAAAAAACTCAACAATGGCATAGAAAATATTTAATATGTACAGAACATGTGCTAAAAAAAACAAGCAAATGCATGTAAAAATATAACAATGCTTCATTGAAGGTAAAAATAAAGGAGCTAGTTGAAGGAGTTTGAAAGACTGATACTGCTGCAGGAAGCGGAGCTTCAGTCTGACGATCCAATCGCGTTTCAGCCCTCAGTCTCAACAACCAATCACAAAGCAGACCTGCTGAATTCACAGAGCTGCCATCCCACAAACTGGCTTGTCCAATCAGAGGGCTCAGTGCTCAACAAGCCTCCTCAGAGGAGTCCAGACCACTACAGACCAGTACAGACCGCCTTACTCATATAGTTACAGACCAGTACAGACCGCCTTACTCATATAGTAACATCACTACAGACCACCTCATTCATATTCACTCTGCTGTCTGTCTCCCTGTCTGTCTCTCTGCCTGTCTGTCTTTTCTTTTCTTCTATGATGAATAGTACTGCTGTCTGTCTCCCTGTCTGTCTCCCTGTCTGTCTCTCTGCCTGTCTGTCTTTTCTTTTCTTCTATGATGAATGGTACTGGTGTCTGTCTCCCTGTCTGTCTCTCTGCCTGTCTGTCTTTTCTTTTCTTCTATGATGAATGGTGCTGTGTTGTCTTAGTGTAAGCACTATCTCAGAAAGCTCTGACCCAGATATTTTAATTGCTTATTCTCACTTACGGTGAGTCTGTATGATAAATAGCGGTTGTTTTCCGACCGAAGGGACTATTTCTGAGCCCCACATATCATGTTATCTGCTGTGTGTACGTTCTGCTCAGATGCACTTCCTGCTTGATTTTCAGGACAACTTCACATCGTCAGTAATGCACAGCAAACAGCAGGTGCAGTAGACTGTTCCCATCTCTGTAATATCTCTAATACTGTTTGTTAACCTGGAAGGTCAATCATCAGATTGACTCTAGCTGGTTTAACGGTATGTTTCATGACAGGGTTTATAGGCCTCTGAGGAATTCCTGTAAAATCAATATTTCATTTTATTGATTAATTTGACTGGGACCAAACTGAGCGGTTCTAGTAGAGGGGAGCAATATTAACTTTTAAAAATGTATCTCAATGTGTGTTTACCTTCGATTTTAAGTGTCTGATAAAAAACAGATAAAACAACAGGCTTGTTCCAGCCACAGCCTGACCCCCCCCCCCTGACCACCCCCACCCTCCCTGACCACCCCACCCCACCCCACCCTCCCTGACCACCCCCGCCCCCTGATCATGTCTATTAAGGAGTTTAAGGACTTTAAGAGTCCTCGTACCAGAAAACAGGATGAGCGTTGCCAAGAAGCTTTGAGCCTCTGGAGCCTTGAGATCCAACAAACACAAGAACAGTACTTAGAGATGGAGGATGGAAAAATAAGACATCACAGACAGAACTACTGAGCTGAGCAGAGGATTTATTTGAGCACGTACATTTGGGTGTATTTGCATTATCATGTTAAAGAGTTTGACTAATAAATGGTATTCACGTACTATAAATATGCATCAGGCACTTTTGGGTTCAATAATTTACTTTTCTCACAGATTTGACTTCAGAGGAACTTAGCTACATTAGATTTAGCCATTATCTCCTATGATTCACGTTATACCCATGTTAGCAGAATGCCACTTAACCTAAGATAGATGGATGGCAAAACAAGTTAGCTATATAAGTTAGCATTCTGTTAACATGGGAGCTAATATAAGTCATAGATAGCATAGCTAACACCAATAGAATGGTAGAGCAGACATAGCTAATGTACCTTAGTTCCTTTTAATAACTAGAATAACTAAATTATCTACTTACTTGGGACAAAATGTCTTCAGCAAATATGGGGACTATTTGATGAAGGTTCCCAACATGAATGTCTTCGTCTAGTTTACCAGGCCGGCTCTTGCCTGATCCAGCTTCCCAGTAGGAAATCGAAAAAAAGGCAATACAATTTCCCTCAAAAGGCACAGTTTACACCCCGAGCAACATTTTTAGTCACTTTGCCCCATTGTAGAGTTTCAATTTAGCGATCAAACAGAACTGGAAAGTGCCTGATGTGTAGTTTGTTGAAAGCATTCTTGCTTTATAGACGACTAAAAGAGGTGTTCCAATGTACAGTCAGCCAGTAAGTGTGCATTGTTAGATTTAGACAAGGAGACATGGGCAGGGCAGATGTATAGAATAACCCATCATAGTTCAGAAAACAGAAAACGGCTCTGATCTACTAAATGTAAATGAGTCTGTGGCTGGCTGGGGAGGGGGGGTGTAGGCTTCGGCTGGACTCAGCGGCTGCAGCCAATTAAAGCTGATTGCAGCCGGGCCTTTTTAACCTGTGTGTGGATGTGTGAGCGAGAGAGCGCCAGTGTGAGAGGCTGGCGGAGAGGATGGAGCCAACATGGATGGAGGATCCGGTCGGCTGCGGGCGGAGCAGGAAGGATGAGCCGGCAGCAGCGTCTGAGCGAGGGTCCGCGGCTGGAGCGCCGGGACGGAGGCGAGGACGCGAGCTTGAGGACGGAGTAGGAGAGCGCCTCCGCGGCGACGACTGATGGAGGTCTGCGGGGGTGCAGTCGGGAGCCGCCTGGAAGAGCTGGTGATCGTCGGGGTTGGGGCGGGATGCCCCTGGAAGCCTGGCAGGCTGGCTGACCCGCCGGGGAGGACGGAGGTGCGTCGGCGGAGGGAGACGGCACAATCAACTGCCGCCAATATCGGGCCGGGTTTATTGGTGGTTAATAAAACGGCCCAGCTGGCCACTTGACTCTCCTCACGCCTTGTGTCTCTGTTTGTCATGAACCCCAGTATGGTGGCAAGTTGCCACAGAGTCTTTTCAGACTGTCAGTCCTTGAAACGAAACCTCAGACCATCTTCAATCAAATCCATCCATTAACCGGCCCAAACCCCTCCACTGGTTTGAGGAGATGAAGGCATGGAGGAGGACAACTGTCTCCAGCTGAACAGGACTGATGCTCTCCTTGTTGGCATCAGGTCCAGCTCTCTCCCATAACTCATCCCACCTTCTCTGATCAGAACATTCCCCTGTCCTTTGACCTTTACCGAACCTTTGAAAACCACATCAGTCCTCTGTAAAGCCTCCTCCCATCTCAAGAACACCTCCAGTCTCTGTTCCACTTTAACCCTCTCAGATGCAGAGAAGCTGGTCCAGGCTAGACACCTGCAAGGCAAGCCAGAGCAGTGCTGCCAGGATCCTGATGAGATCCAACTGCCCTGGTTCCCGGTCTCCTTCAGGATTGAATTTAAAACCCTTCTTGTGACCCTCTAAATGCACTCACAGACTTACATCCTGCTACCTGAGGGAACTCCTGCTTCTCCGAACCTCCAGGTCCAAACTCCTCACTATGGGGGATCAGGCCTTTTGCTCAGCTGCACCTTAAAGCCTTGTACTTCAGAAAGGCCTTCCCCCCTCTTGGGACTGTGAACCTCCCCACTCCTGCCCTAAGTGCTTGTGTGTTGTAATTGTGTTTTTATTTGCTTTTAAATTTTGTTGCACTTTGGGATTTTCTTTTAATGAAAAGTGCATTACAAATAAAAATGCATTATTATTATTACAACAGAATAGTTGGGCACTCGTGTTTCAGCAGTGGGCGTACTGCAATTACAGACTGGACCACTAACCTGCCTTATTGATGGAGGAGTGACCCAGTCTAGTTGTAATTATCTTTTGGGGTGAAGACGGCAGGTGAAATGATTGAACCACTGAGTAAATTAGGTATTGATCACCATAACAGCCTCTTCCTGGCATGGAGAGGAGAAAATCTGGAATCACTTGGTAAAAAAAGATTAAATCTATTGGCATGCTTAAAACAATAAAATAAACATCTGTGAAAAGCATATGTAGAATCGATCCATTACATTGTGCTGCATGTGGGCCGTCTACCCTGAACCAGTCTCACTTTATTGTGTTGAGTCAAAGTGGGAACAGAACACAAACACAAAAAGAGGGATAATTGCCGGCTGCCATTTGGGAAGGCTCTCAAACACTTTCATTTCTATCCTTCCTCTATGCCTCCATCTGCAGCGTTCCTTTAAAGAGACGGAGTGAAAGAAGGTGAGTTGAAAAGGAAGAGGGCAGATTGTTGTTGGATGCTGAATTAATTGGAGAGAAAAATGAATTAAAGGTCATTAGATCAGAGCCGCCAGGGCTTCTGGGAGAAGGGCGGTGACATGGCTGGCCAATCAGCAACTGACCAGTATGACCACTAGCTTCTACTGGTGGCCATGGGGGGCCTCGGTGGCCCTTGAGCAACTAACCTCCAACTAACCACAGCTAACAGTAACTAACCACAGCTAACAGTAACTAACCCAGAAGCATGCAGGGAATAGGGTTAGGGTTAGTGAATTATTGTTTTGATTGATCATCATGAAGGTACCAGTCCAGCTTCGTCCCTGTAGGCTGAAACACCGCTACACCTGACTCAACTGACTCACCTGACTGATGCTGACTCACCTGACTCACCTGACTCACCTGACTCACCTGACTGATGCTGACTCACCTGACTCAACTGACTCACCTGAATCACCTGACTGATGCTGACTCACCTGCCTCACCTGAATCACCTGACTGATGCTGACTCACCTGACTCATCTGACTGATGCTGACTCACCTGCCTCACCTGAATCACCTGACTGATGCTGACTCACCTGACTCATCTGACTGATGCTGACTCAACTGACTCAAGTGACTCACCTGAATCACCTGATTCACCTGACTCACCTGAATCACCTGACTGATGCTGAATCACCTGAATCACCTGACTCACCTGACTGATGCTGACTCACCTGACTGATGCTGACTCACCTGACTCACTTGATTCAACTGACTCACCTGACCTGAGCGAGGCTGAAAACAGCAGCACTATCAAACACAACTGACTGCTGCAGACACATGAAGAGCGCTATACACATATATACATATATGTATGTATATGTATATATATACTCTGTATATATTCATAGACACATTGATTATTATATACATTGAGTATTGATTTTTATAGTTTCTAGCTTTCTAAATTAGCTGCACCAGTGAACAGACCGCCGGTGAGCTCTGGGCTGTGGTTGTCATGGGAACCAGTCCTGCTGAGGTGCTAGTTTCAGTCAGAAGGTTTGCCCATGTGAAACGAGTCAAAGCCTCGGCCAGGTTTGGTCTTCCAAGGAAAAAGTTTTTGTTTTTTTCTCTTTCTCTTTCTGTTCTCTCTGCTTTCCCTTGTGTACCCAATCGGACACTGTTGCTATGGTAACAGACCCGCGAGACTGTACAGGATGTAGTTGGAGCTCAGAAAGAAGAGTTGTGTTTGTTAGTTTAAAAAGGAAGTGGAAATAGATGAAATCCTGAGGAACAGTGTTTGTGCAGCTTTCTGATTGGCTGTAGAATCAGGAAATCACTTCTGAAGCTCATTTTTATAGACTTGCTTTTATGATTTTATGATTATGACCTTTTTTAATTGTTTTTTAATTCCCTTTTGTTTCATGTATTTCTTACCTTCATGTTATTGCTTTTTTGGAAATTGTAAAATGCTTTAACTAAGTTAAAACTAACTAATAAATAGTATTGTAAATATTATTTGAACTTGATTACAGAAGCAGCTGTACTGGCATTAGTCAAGTGACTGACATTAAAAGTTTGTTCTTTCCACTGATCCAGGTCAACAGATCATCACTATGTGTTTGGTAGACTGTTATCACCCTGTTTGAATAACGGATTTAATAGAGGTGGACCAACTTCCACTGACAGTGGAAACTGAGCTACTGGAACACAGATTCAAATATTGCTTTTGGGTCTGCCGTCATTCTATTTTCTCTGATGCATGTTTCTATTAGTGAGTTTCTATTGCCCACTGTAGAGCAATAACATGCATTTAGTGCCATTCAATAATGAAACCATCTCCTGGTGTCAAAACCAAATTAAAGTAACTAAAACTGTTTTCTGCATAAACATTAAGAACTCACAACGATGTTCATCTGATTCAGCTTCACCCATCACCTGAACTCACAAAGCACCAAACAGCATATGCTTCCCTTTGACCATAAAGAAGAATGAGTCACCACTTCAGCTTGGCAGGGCATTAGGGATGCTGGTCCACACTTCCTGCTTCCCTTGGAGCTCAAAGTGTTTCTGCAGAAAGTCAAAGCTCTTGGAGGATGGAGGGCTACAGCCAATCAGCCATTTCCATATTAATGTGATGTGTGTTATTGTATCCAGGCTTCTCCCCAGAGACTAACATTTACACTGGTGTCAAAGAGGGAGACTGAAGTTCAATAGTGTAGATAGATGGATGACTGACTCTCTCTCTCATTCTGCAGCACTGCCATAAAGAAAGAGGTTCCTGGGTTACCATGGTGCTTTCCTTCATACTTTCCTGAAAAGAGGGAAATGTGAATCATCCAGGACAAATACGAATGTCTGAAGCTGCGGACAAACAGAAACAACCTGCTATTGGATCAACCAATTAATCTCAGACCAACCTAAAGGCTACCAGGAGAATGAACAGCGAGATTTTAACTCCAGAAGTGTGTTGGTAGTTTGGTTGAGAGGTCGCAGTGCTGCTTGGTTCATTTGTGCTTTAATTGTTTGATAGGTGTGTTTGCATGGAACTAATCCCCTGTGTTTACAACAAAGCATGGATCCTAATTAGAGCCGGCTAATCACACCACAACACACTGATCCAGTCAATCAAAGACTACAGGAGAGATGAAGGGAAGGTTGGCTTCTCTGTACATCGGGTATGCTTTCATTCACTGTCATGTTCCTTCCTTGGTTCCTTCCTTCCTTGGTCCCTTCTTAGTATTAGGTGATATCCCTCACCACAGCAAACCCCCATGAACATTAAAGGATATTTTATGAGGTTGTTTTCACTCTTGGACAAATAAGCCCACAAACCAGCTGCACCACATCCTGTTCTTCCTTCCTACCAGAATACATAGATAATGTATTACAGTGATTGTTCCTTGTTGAGTTACTGACGCATCCCCACGTCCTTCTTACGTCTGGCCGTCTGACAGCTTCTTGGACTGCTTGAGTTTGAATTAAAGTTATTTTAAGATGTTAAGGAATAGATTTCCACCAAACCTGATCTTCTGTACGGTTCATGATGCTGGGTCCAGTTTTACTTCATCACCTGATTCTGCTGAACATTAAGAAGATGCAACCTTCTGAGAGACCAAATACCAAAAAGTACCAGACATGTGTCCTGGATGAGATGGATGAGAGTTTCCCTTTGACAGGATACTGTTCTTCTCATGTCCTGCTGAGGTGATTTCCTTCATCAACAGCTCCTACCTTCTAGTTCTGGCCACCTCATCCAACTGCATGCTGGTCAAGTTTCAGCCCTGTGTTGAGTCAGCCTCTCTCTGAGCCCTGAGGCCTTCTGTCTCTCGCCTCCAGCCTTTTCCTCCTCCTCATCTCCCTCCTGCTCCTCCCCTGGGAGTTTTGCAGGAGTAACCATGAAACTTCTGGATCCTACTGCCATGTCTGTGTGTGAGGTCTGTTGTCCTGTACCACTGTGTCAGTTGTCACCAAGACTGCTTCCTTTTATTGGACTTATTTATTGGTCAGTTATACTCATTTTCTGTGTAGCATGCATATAGAGGTTATCAATACTGATATTCAATAGGGGAAAATAGACGGTCACAAGCATTTCAATTACTGTAATGCACAACAGGGTGATCAGATATTTGTAGAGTAAGATCCAAATAAGACATGACACGCTGAAATGAGAGAATACAATACTAAATCCAACAAGAAGTGAGGCACCATGAACCCAGAAGCCTTTAATACTCCTCTAGTCTCGGCAGCTTGTTGAGGAGAAGATGCAACAAAAGCAATATTTTTTTTCCTGCTGAACAAAGAGGCTGTGTACTCAACTCTTCCCCATCGCCATGTGAGCTTCTATTCATCAGGGAGTCTGGCAACTCAAGGCAAACTCCTCTTTCCTCCAAGACTGCTGCTGTCAGTCAGGGCGACGGCAGACACACGCCGACTTCCTGCCTGGAATGAGACTGCCCTCTGTTGGCTGCTGGTTAATACTGCAGGACAAATACTGGGTTGTGTTTGGGGGGTTGAGGGTGTTTCCTCCAGGGTAGTGGGCGGGGCCTGGCTCAGGAAAACCAACATGTTGCATGTCTACCAGCTTGTGAACGCATCGTCATCCTGAACGCACCCTGAGTCTGCTCCTCCATCCGTCCGGACAACAGCCTGCTGCTGTACATAGGAAGCCAAAGGAGGAAAGTATTGATCTAGGACCAGTGATCAGGACACATGAGCATAGGAGATATATATCAGCTGTGTGACAAACTGATCTGGAATCAGCAGTCCTGTTCTGAGGTTACATATAGAGAGGTCAGTCAGAGGGAGAGAAGAGGAGGTGGAGGAGAGAAGCCTGATGATGTTGGAGGTTGAATGGAAACGATGCAAACTCCTTCATGGTCTCAGCAGCAGCCCACTGGTGCTACTGGTTTCCTGCTACTGGTTTCCTGGTACTGGTTCCATCCAGGCTCAGTGCTTCCTGCTGGACTTTACATAGTTTTGTATTGCACATTCAATTGAGTACTAGATCCCCTTTAAATCAACACAAAAACATATGCTTGCCCAGTATCACCACGTGATGCAGTGAAAGCACTATTCCTTCTGTTTGCGATCAGGAATGTGAAACATGCATGTCTGCCCTGAGGAGCTGCTGAGCGGCTGAGAGGATGTGGAATATCAGGAGAACAGTTGTACTGTGTTGTTTTTCTGTGGCAGACTCCTCTGGGAAAAGGATCTAACACATCCTGTACTGTATGTGCTCGTCTCACCACACCACAGCACTTCGACAGCTTTTTTTAACATCTCAACATTAAAACAAACAGAGTGACAACAACTTATTCATGTTGCCTGGTTCTCTTTTCATTGATGTAGGCTTTTCAAGAGCATAGGAGTAGCACTCAGAGCATCGCTGTTTTCTCTCCCTCCCTTCCTTCCTCTGCATAAGCACAAAGAACGCTTTCAATTTTTAATGCATCAAGCACAGAGAGAAGACGGCAAACCAGAGAGAGATGAGTCGTAATGATGAACAGCTTAAACAGATGAGGGGTTGCCAGCTTACTGGAGACGTACTCAGAATATCCCCCTCCCTGAATCTGGCAGTTTATGGCAAAACAAAATGCAAGAATTTGACCAGGATGCAGTGAACTGGCGGCCTGGAGGATGTCGGTGCAGCGACAGTACTGAGGTGTAAAAAAAGAAAATATTCTGCAAGAATAAAACTCACTTTGGAGTTTGCTGTAGCAGCGAGCGTCAAACCCGGTGAGTGTGACTCAGCATATGACCGGTGATTTAGAAAGACTTTCCGACCGCTGATGGAAAGCTGTTGTGATTTGGTTGTTCAAACCCCTGCGAGGCGTCAGCGAGCTCCAGCCTCCATCCATCAGCTAAAGTGGAAGGAACCTACTGGGCTTTTACAACTAACCACCGGCTGCTACAAAGAGCTGCTGATAGGAGCATCCAACACCTGTCTTTCTGTGTAAAAGCCTCTTTTCACTCTTCTTTCTTTCTCTTGTTCTCTCTCAATCTACTCTGTCCTGCTCTCTTTGTGGCCATGTCACAGTATATGGCAGGTACCCCCCCCTCTGTCGTGTCGGTGGACAAGACAGTCGAATCCCCCGCCGAGTGTCGAGGACAAAAGGCCAGACGGGTTTCTGCCCCCTGGAAACCTGATGTGATGTGAAAACCCTGCAGAAGGCTTCAGTTCACCTGCTGGCGTGTCGGCGGTGAGTAACAGGTCGGAGATTCAACCTCCGCTGAGTAAAATTACACAATAAAAGCGGGAGAAGCTGCTGGGATCAGAGCGAGGATGAAGACTTATCTGGAAAACAGGATTGGAAGGCTGGAGAGCGGAAGCCATACTTGACAGTGGATTTCGGTTCTAAGCTTCACATTTATCGGCTTGCAGGATGAAACAGCTCGTGAGATTTTCAAAGCTCTTGTTGTCAGGAGAGTTTGTATTGATGTGTGAAAACAGGAAAACATGCTAGCTGCTGAGTGAGCACATTCATGTTGATGGAATGAGAAAGTGAACACTTACATTCCCACTCCATCTTTCATCTATTACACCTGGAAACCCGTGAATAGCTGCTCATACTATCAGAATCAACTTCAGACCATAAAGGCCCGTAAGAGAAACTATACAGACCAGAACACCAGAAGACATAAAGACAGAATACAAACTTCAGACAGATTTAAAGCAGGTTGAAGCCTGCATGTCCAGATTTAAAGGAGGAGACAAGCAGAAGATTGACTGGGAGATAATAGTAGAGGAAGAAACCTGTTGGGATCAGGCTGATCTGGACTCAGCTGATCTGACAGCCTACAGGAAGAACTCATCACATCAGATCTGACACCATCATTAGCCTGTAAATCACAACATGACATGTGAGAGGACGAACCATCGACCACTGACGGGTCCAAGCATTTTATCAGGACGAAATGGTAAAGTAGTTTGTGACCCCAGCAGGTTTCTGAACTGGTCCCAGACCAGCTGTGGACACAGGCAGAAAGTACATCATGGACTGGCAGGTGAGATCCAGTTTGGTTCGGATGCCTTGAGAACATCACAGACTCTAAAAGGAATTTGGGATGATAGGATTGTTTTGGTGCAATTTTGTATTTTAGTGGTTTAGTTCATTAAAACTCAGCATGCTTAATCCCTCCTGGTTAAGGTAGTAGGTCGTGTCCATCAGTCCTCAGTTACATTAAACAACCATTTGGTTTCCACTGTGCAACCTGTAAAATGGCCTGATGTCCATGTGAGTTATAAAGGTGCTGAGGCCTGACAGCCACCCCAGGAGGCTCAGCCGACGAGATCCACCGGAGGAAGAAGGTGCTGCTTTCAGCCAGGTAGAGGTCAGTATTTCCTCTAGCCTCATAGATGATTGATATGTCAGCGTATCTCATCGGCCATCATGTCTGGATACTGCAGATGATAGAGCCACCGAGGTGAGAGGCTTTTAGTCGCTAGACGGGTCAAATGCGTCTATCGTCTGGTAAAAGGCCGGCGTAAATCTCCTGTCCCCGCCGCCGTCCTCCCAGCTGATCAATACTGATCTAAAAGTGATGAATGAGAGCTCGATGGACTCCATCTTTTTTCCTGGCAGCACATCTTATCTCCCTCAGCGTAGTGGAGGAGTATTTGTAGCGCAGGGAATCAGAGGTCAGAGAGATAAAGCAGAGCATCTTAAATATGCCACGGTCTTCGTTACATCTGAAGGAATATCGTCCTTCCTTATTGATGACTTGGACATTTTTAGAGCAATTCAATCACCACACAGCAACCAAAGGAATTAAGCATGAGAGACACACATCCATGTGGTCAGAGGTCAGCCAGGACGGGCAAGTAGGACATTAGTGTGTTGATCATCATCAACCTGTGACCACATGGCCACCCTGCTGCATCATCAACCTGTGACCACATGGCCACCCTGCTGCATCATCAACCTGTGACCACATGGCCACCCTGCTGCCTCACCATACCTGTGAATGTAAAGTCCATCCTGAAACACCATTACTCAGCTATGATCCATAAATACGGGTGACAGATAACGCTGATGGATAATCAATAGAAGGAATGTCTGACAATTAAGCTCAGGCTTTACAATGAACATCAGTTGTTTGCAATTTAAGAAGCCACCTGCACTCGAGCTGTATTCTCCTGAAACAAATCATCCCAAACAGCGCACAATGATAAAGGCCATAAATTGAAACCATAAATTACCTCCCAACATTCAAGTGTGTGATGATTAATCATGCTGAGAAGTATCTGCTGAGAGACGAAGACTTGTCCCTCCTTGCCAAACACTTCCTCTATACATGACTGATGATTTACAGCACATCTAAATAACCCTGTTTAGTACATATGTCACACGGTTAATCAAAACCTGTTTGGAGATGGCAACCTGACAAAGAGCAGCGCTGCGTTGTGAAAACTATCCTGTACCTGTGAGAAGCTGCGTTATGGACACATTTCGCTGATGACGCCGCTCTGCTTCTTTCAGTCGCAATAATGGCCATCCGGTCAGTGACGCGCTCCATAAATCAAACAGACTGGTGGTTTGTTTACCCGCCGGGGTTGGAGAGAGGTCTGAAACAGCAGTATCTGTCCCAGCCAGCTGTTCACTTCCTCTGCTCGGCTGCTAATCTCAGCCTTCCAACTTTCTTAATTCTGCTCATTCATTGTCCTGCTCATCAAGAGTTTGGGCAAACTTTACCTCGGTGATGTTTCACAGCAGGTGGAAATTTTTCTTTCTTTCCTATCTCTTCTCTCAAGTAGTGACTTCTCTTCTCTTGTCTGTGTGCTCCCATTAATGCAGCCCTTTTGATTTGCTGGAAGAGTTCACAGGAAATTGTTAATTTAACAATTTTGTGGGTACATAGGTACTTCCTTGACTTGGCTGTGTGTGTCCTGTGTAAACGGGCTGCTTTTACAGCATGTGCCTCCAGGCTGGGAAGCATCATTCAATTCCACCACCGCCTGACATACAGAGACCAACATAATCACAGCAGCATTTTCCACATTTTACTGCTTGACTCTTCCCCCTAGCCGAAGCTGCAGGGCTAGCGTGGATGGCAGGGGACCCTTGTAGCAATTGATTCAAAATCCTTAGTGGCAAACAGACAAAGGGTCATCTATTATCCCCGATGTCCTCGCCGTCCCCTCTCTCCTCGCCTCTCCTCGACCCATCTTTGGCGGTCACCCGTTAAAGGAAACTCTGGGGACGTCATGGTGCTCTCAGCACCGCCGGCTCGCTCCACTTCTCTGAGTCCGGGGGCCGGGGCTAATTGGCGGATCCACCAGGGAGCCCTCCGCCGAGCCTCCCAGCCAGGGGCCCATTTGCAAGCATGTGATCTCAGCTGCAAACCCCAACGCTGAACAGGGCCAAGTGCCAGAGATGGAGGAGGAGGAGGTAGACGGGAGGGGGGTGGGTCTAGAGGACATGGGAGAGGAGCTTCCCATGGGAGGTGTGAGAGCCGTGGTGGTGGCAGAAATAAGAAAAGAAAAAGTTCAAACGCTAAGCTAGTGTTCTATGAGCTGTGAAATGCCTCTTTCAGCCCTTTCCACAAATGCAACATTTTTTTAAAGGACCAATAAACAACGCTGTCTCTGAACGTCCCTCAGCTGACCATATTTTCCACAGGACTGATGTAAAGCAAAGCAGCATGATGCAAGAGCATTCAAAGCACATAAAATGAAGCGAGGGGAGAGAAAGACGTGGAGGCTTGTGGAAAGTATGGGTAATTGACAGGCAGAGCCGGCTCTTTGTGTTTATCAGGCCTGGCGGATCGATGGTCATCTTCACCCCGGGAGACCAGGCCAGGACGGATGAAAAGTAAAGGCTCCTCTTTTGTTGTCCGGGCTCTGTCCAGCGCCATCGGCGAGGCTCCCAGAGGGCCACTCTCACAAAAATATGAAAGATTGAACCCATGACAAAAAGCTGGAGTAAATCTTTCATTTTTACCCACTATCCCCCGATGCGCCCAGACTCTTCCTTTTAAAAGAAATACTTTCAAATATTTTGCTTGGATTGAGTCTGAGCCTCCCTTCAGTGACCCATCTGGGTCCAGAGGGAAAACCAATAAGGATGCTTTGTGCAGCGACGGCCTCCCAGAGAACAGCAGCTCTCTGAGAGGTGAGGTTCAGTACCACATGATGCAAGCCCATGTTAACTTTGACACTGAGAATATTGTCATTGATTATGGATTGGGAAGTCTTTAGTAGCATACTCTTTAGTCCGTCAGCATGTTCCCTCCGTGCACACATGATGAATGCACACACACACACACACACACACACACACACACACACACACACACACACACAATAGTTGCTGCAATACAGAGAGCCAAGTAGCTTCATCCTCCTGCTCTCATTCACCTCCAGTCTGGTAACATGGTGTGTTATATAACTGTTATATACTGTGAAAGGACACTGGAGGTAAGAAGACATATTTCACACTTCCTGTCTGTCGTATTCTGCCTTTCTTTTGTTTTTTCACACTCATTAGGATACTGCAGCAGTCTGCCTGAACCTCTGAGGGCTGGGCCTGAGCCGACTGGTCACTTCCTGTTGGGATCCCGTGAGACAGCAGGAAATAAGCAGCGTTACTGTGCTCAGACATGCAACAGAATCCTTCCCTGTATCTTTCAGTCGACATCCCTCATTACATTACATTAAACAGATAGACCAATCAGCTGACAGCGTTCTGACCCCACCCCCAGACAGAACCAGGGATGGATCATGATTGGATGGTGGCCTGGGAAGGACCCACCATGCTGCCGAGGAGGAAGACAGAACTCACATAGTAATCCCATCCAGCTCCAGTAAAACCCAGCAGACCTTCAGAGCTTCAGCTGGACCGAGGCTTGGTCCTTCAGTCTGGAGGTCAGTAGAGGATCCCTGAGGATCTGGAAGGAGGAAATAACTTGGCATGATTGGAGGACAGAAAGAAGGAGACCCTAAATAAATGAACAGTAGGTAGCAATGATTCATCCACCCATTCAGACATGAATAATAACTACATGACAGCTAAAGTGTATGATCAACAGCAACAATAAACTAACAGGACTGACGCTGATGCAGCTTTAGAGAAGCTCAAGGTCAGCTCAAGGTCAAATGACCATGGCTGTTTCCAGATGCCATGACACTTCGCCTTTCAAAAGATGTCTTATGGCTGGTAACAGTTGGACTGTGGTCGGCTGGGAAAGACGTTCACTTACATGTGATGCATCATAAATGGTGGATTACCAAATGTCAATATGTTGGTTCTTTTGCTGGTCTATTGATTTCAGTCAATATTAACAATTCAGCATGTTGGATGATTTCAGATGTTCCCCTGCACCCTCAGGCTGGGACTCCTTCATCTCTGTTTCTATCAAACTGCTGGATTATTAGAAAATATCATCACCTGACCTCCCGACACGTTCAGTCCCAGCTGTTTACTGCAAATCAAATCACATTTATTTGTACAGCCCTTAATCACCGTTACAGTCCCTAAGGGCTTCACAGTGCCCAACATGTGAAAATAATAAATGATTAGTACACGACATCCCCCAGCCTTAGACCCTCACAGAGGACAAGGAAAAACTCCCACAAAAACCTTATTGGAAAATTGGGAGAAACCTCGGGAGGGGCTACTCAGAGAGGGAGGGGCTACTCAGAGAGGGATCCCCCTACCAGGACGGTTGGGCTGCAATAGATGCCGTGTTTGGGCAAGCAGAGTATACACAATATATGAAAGTTCATTTTGGTGGGACATCCACATCTGATGGGGCATCACAGCAACGGCAACTCAGTCGACGTCATCATAGGACTAGGGGACCATGCAGACGCCAACTCTGCCCAGATAGGAGAACGCAACGCCTGCTCAGTCAGCATCGTCCTAGGAGGCGGGACCACGCAGACGCCAACTCTGCCGGGCTGCAGCCTGGAACAGATCGGAGACTCACCCACACACACCCATACACATACACGCGCTCACACAGACAAACATGACCAGCGTCAGTGGACAGCAGCAAGTAGACCAGAACAATAGGACATGCAGGCAGGATGCTAATATCCATCGGCAGGACCCTGAGCTAGGATAAGCTAACTGGTCTAGCCTTACTCTGAGAAGAGACTGAGCCTAGCCTTACTAGACTAGCCTTACTAGGCTAGCCTTACTCTGAGACGAGACTGAGCCACTCCCTCAGGGCTGGTCAAATGACAGAGAGAATAAATGGGTTTTTAGTCTTGACTTAAAGACGTCGATAGAGCCTGCCTCTCTGACTGAGGCAGCAGACTGTTCCATAGATAGGGAGCCCGGTAAGAAAAGGCTCTGTTACCTGCAGTTTTCTTTTTGACTGCTGGGATAGACAGGTAGCCAGCGTCCTGAGATCTGAGGGCACATGGCGGTTTGTATGGTATAATCAAATCGGATAAATAGGACGGTGCCATCCCATGTAATGATTTATATGTAAGTAAAAGCACCTTAAAGTCACATCTGGCTTGAATTGGTAGCCAGTGTAATGAGGATATGGTCGAATTTCCTAGTTTTGGTCAGGATTCTGGCAGCAGCATTCTGAACCAATTGTAATTTTTTAGTTCGCCCAGTAGGTAAGCCTGAAAAAAGGGCATTGCAATAATCGATTCTGGATGATACGAAGGCATGTACTAAAATTTCTGCGTCTGCCTCTGTTAGCATGGGTCGAATTTTGGCAATATTACGAAGATGATAAAACGCTGTTTTAGTGATCTCCTTAATGTGCAACTCGAATGAGAGGGTAGGGTCAAATTTTACCCGAAGATTTTTAACGTATGGGCTCTGGGAGATTACACAACTATCAAAATTGAGAGTAGTATTCTCAAATAAGTGTCTATGTCTAGCTGGTCACACAATCAGCATCTCAGTTTTGCTGCCATTAAGAAGTAGGAAGTTTAGGGACATCCAATATTTGACCTCTGATAGGCAGGCCCCTAGTTTTTGGAATTGGGTGTTATCGGTTGGTTTGACTGGTATGTAAATTTGGGTGTCATCGGCGTAGCAATGGAAGTTAATTCCAAATTTGCGAATGATGCCACCAAGTGGTAGCATCTGCAAGACTCTGCTTTGCTACAGAGTCCGTGAACACATCAGCAGACCAACGCTGCATCTGTAACGTGGTGTAGCTGACAGCAGTTCATAATTCTGCTCTTACAAAGACGTGAATGTTGTTTTGACCTTGGATTCACATGGTTATTACTCATTAGAGCACAATGATGTTTTCTGATTGTTATTCACCAACCCTCCATGCGCTGGGAAAACCTTTCTCATCCCTTTTGTTTTATTAATATTGCTGGGATACAAATGAAATGGGTCAAAGCACCAAATAAAACAGAAAGATATTTCCCTCTTGTCCACCTCCTCACACAGAGACGACTAACTCCATGCATGGATCAAATAAGTGATATTGAATCTCATGCAGTGGTGGATTGCCCGTCTAATCCTAGGAGTGACGATCTGAACCTGTTTCCTCAGACTGTTGATCTGAGGACCCAGTCTGACACCCCGAGGGAAATTAAAGCCAGTCAATCTTCCTGTCTCCGCCGCTGCCTCGCCGTGGGACCGCTGGGCCACCGTACCACAGGAAGCCGTAAGTGTCAAGACACCAACATATGCTGACAAGAGTAGCACAGTTTCATTAGCAACAGTCCAGTCCAAAATGTTGACTAATGTTCAATGAGGGAAGAGGTGATTAGTAGCATGTTGTATGTGAGGAGAGGAAGCTCATGCGCTGCTTTCACACAAGATCAAACCCTATAACCAGACTGGGGCGGTCGAGGCGTCGGCTCATCGTCATCCTGGTGGTGGGGAGGGGCTAACCCCTCCGTCACTCGTCCGTGGATGACGAGAGACACCGGCAGCGTGAGGAGAGTTCACGGGCTGGCAGGTTCTGACGTCTCTCCGTCAGGTAAGATAAACAGAAAAATGGCTTCAGCATTTATCTCCCATGTCATTAAAATATATTTCAGTACTCTTTCCACTTGGAGTCATCAGTAAATGCACTGACAGATTAACACAGTAAAGGCTTCCTATCATCTAAACAGAACATAGTAAAAGTGTGGACTGATATACAGACTGCTCCTCCTCCAGAGAGCTTTTATACAAGAAAGAAAGAAAGAAAGAAGAAAGAAATAGCCAAAGATGTCACACAAAAATCATCTAATCCTTTAAGCATCGGGGAATATAGTGAAAAGATGAAAACAGCTGAGAATATAAAAAGTGTTTTCCTTGCTACTGATGTGAACAGGAGAATGATGACAACTGCCAGAACAACATTGCCTCTGGCTGCAACCATCAGCGAGCAGCCAAAGAGACTCTGAAAAACAGACGGATGGAGAGAGGGAATGAAACAGAAACAGAGAGATAACAGGAAAACAATTAATGGGAGAGTGAAGTCATGTGATATCTGCAACCCGACACCTGCCACTGCTTTAAAACCTTTTACTAAACATGATCAGGCCGGGTTTGAAAATGAGACGTCCTGACAGAACCGCCTGACTGGCTGGTCAATACCTCTGACCAGTTTGAGTAGGTTTCATCACACGAGGACCGCTGGACTACTACGAGTCTCTAACCCTACCAGGTCTGATCAGGTCTCCAGTCTCTAACCCTACCAGGTCTGATCAGGTCTCCAGTCTCTAACCCTACCAGGTCTGATCAGGTTTCCAGTCCTACCAGAAGAAAAATACAACGTAACACTAACCCTAACCACAAAAAATGAATGGATGTCCATCACCATTAGACCCTGTTCCTAACCATCCCTAGCCACCAGTACCACATCAGTACAAAACCAGTACCACACCAGTACCAAACCGTTAACTCTAACCACCAGTACCAAACCAGTACCACACCAGTACCAAACCAATAATCCTAACCACCATTACCACACCATTACTGTTGCTTCGCTGAGATTCACTTAGAGTGTTTGTACACACACACACACACACACACACACACACACACACACACACACACCAGTCCAAGTGCCTATCAGATGAAGGATGTGATATTTTTTGACAATTCCTACAAAATTATTCATTTATCTGCTTCACATCTTGCTGATGCAAGCTGGAGAAAGAGGATTTCAAAGGCTGGAAGGTTGTCAGTCCAACAGAAAGCCTGGAAGCTTAGTGGAATAATTCACTGTTGTAGGATATCACACTTATACAACCCATCAGTCACATTTCACTCTGTCACGTTTCACACCAGTCTGAGATCTCAGTCTCTCTCCAGTCATCCGGAGCAGAAGTTATCCCAAGGGAACCACCATGCCTTATTCAGCAGTCTACCAAATACCCAACCTTTAATCACCAGGGACAGGAACTGTCCAGGAATTAGTCCTGGAGACACTGAACCTGTTGGCAACGAACACAGAGGCCCAGTAGCCCAGACTACATGTCATCTAGTCAGTAACTACATCATCTATATAGTCAGTAACTATAGGGTTCATGATGGATGACATCACAGATATAGGGTTCATGATGGATGACATCACAGATATAGGGTTCATGATGGATGATATCACAGATATAGGGTGCATTATAGATGACATCACAGATATAGGGTTCATGATGGATGACATCACAGATGTAGAGTTCATGATGGATGACATCACAGATGTAGGGTTCATGATGGATGACATCACAGATATAGGGTTCATGATGGATGACATCACAGATATAGGGATGCATTATGGATGACATCACAGATATAGGGTTCATGATGGATGACATCACAGATACAGGGTTCATGATGGATGACATCACAGATGTAGGGTTCATGATGATGACATCACAGATATAGGGTGCATTATGGATGACATCACAGATATAGGGTTCATTATGGATGACATCACAGATATACAGTCCATTATGGATGACATCACAGATACAGGGTTCATTATGGATGATATCACAGATATACGGTTCATTATGGATGACATCACAGATACAGGGTTCATTATGGATGACATCACAGATATCAGGTGAACTAGTTCCTCAGTTTTCCTGTCCAGTTTCTCCTTTGATTTCTGTAGTAAAAATGGAAAAACCCACTGAAACTGAACCTTCTAACGATTGGATAAATTATTTTTTCAATTTCAAGACCTGCTTTCATTTCCATCAGTTAACAGACAGAGCACCTTCATCTGCATCGCTCTATTTGATAAACACTTTCAAATCCAGAAGTCTAAAAGTCGATCATTTCACCTAGCGACACGGTGAATGTCCACCACCTGGCATCGCTCACCTTCCACTCACTGAGAAACTAAGGCCCTATCCCAATCCTTATTTGTACCCCTATGGCTTCGGCTTGGCCCTACCCCTTGGCCCTCGCTACCGAGGGCCAAGGGGTAGGGCTAGAAAATACACTATATTGCCAAAAGTATTGGCTCACCTGCCTTGACTCGCATATGAACTTAAGTGACATCCCATTCTTAATCCATAGGGTTTAATATGACGTCGGTCCACCCTTTGCAGCTATAACAGCTTCAACTCTTCTGGGAAGGCTTTCCACAAGGTTTAGGAGTGTGTTTATGGGAATTTTTGACCATTCTTCCAGAAGCGCATTTGTGAGGTCACACACTGATGTTGGACGAGAAGGCCTGGCTCTCAGTCTCCGCTCTAATTCACCCCAAAGGTGTTCTATCGGGTTGAGGTCAGGACTCTGTGCAGGCCAGTCAAGTTCATCCACACCAAACTCTCCCATCCATGTCTTTATGGACCTTGCTTTGTGCACTGGTGCACAGTCATGTTGGAACAGGAAGGGGCCATCCCCAAACTGTTCCCATAAAGTTGGGAGCATGGAATTGTCTAAAATCACTTGGTATGCTGAAGCATTCAGAGTTCCTTTCACTGGAACTAAGGGGCCAAGCCCAGCTCCTGAAAAACAACCCCACACCATAATCCCCCCTCCACCAAACTTTACACTTGGCACAATGCAGTCAGACAAGTAGCGTTCTCCTGGCAACCGCCAAACCCAGACTCGTCCATCAGATCGCCAGATGGTGAAGCGCGATTCGTCACTCCAGAGAACGCGTCTCCACTGCTCTAGAGTCCAGTGGCGGCGTGCTTTACACCACTGCATCCGACGCTTTGCATTGCACTTGGTGATGTATGGCTTGGATGCAGCTGCTCGGCCATGGAAACCCATTCCATGAAGCTCTCTACGCACTGTTCTTGAGCTAATCTGAAGGCCACATGAAGTGTGGAGGTCTGTAGCGATTGACTCTGCAGAAAGTTGGCGACCTCTGCGCACTATGCGCCTCAGCATCCGCTGACCCCGCTCCGTCATTTTACGTGGCCTACCACTTCGTGGCTGAGTTGCTGTCATTCCCAATCGCTTCCACTTTGTTATAATACCACTGACAGTTGACTGTGGAATATTTAGGAGCGAGGAAATTTCACGACTGGACTTGTTGTACAGGTGGCATCCTATCACAGTACCACGCTGGAATTCACTGAGCTCCTGAGAGCGACCCATTCTTTCACAAATGTTTGTAGAAACAGTCTGCATGCCTTGGTGCTTGATTTTATACACCCATGGCCATGGAAGTGATTGGAACACCTGATTTCAATTATTTGGATGGGTGAGTGAATACTTTTGGCAATATAGTGTATCTCCCTAAGTATTGGGATCGCACTTCGACGCTGATATGTCATCGATAAGCAGACGGGACGAGTTTGTTGTCGGAGATTACTATGGCAACAATGGTATTATCACAGTGACATTTGACGTTCATCTGATGGCGATAGAAAAGCATGGACGCTCGCGATTCGTTCACAACTTATACGTTTCACGCTACCAATCGATCAAACAAGTCATCAAATAAAAAAGACCACTGCTTCATTACCAGACCACTTCATGACAGAATAGCGTTAGCGGTGCTCTGTAGTCTAGCAAGCCTCCTAACGTTACCCTGCCAGTCTGCACTGGTATTAGAGGAGCCGTAACAAGTGCAGCAACTTCGCTGATGGACTTTAGTTATATTTCATCATATACCATCAAAGGGGGAAATGCGACATGTAAATATGTCAAAATGCGGGACTGTCATGCACAAATCAGCCTAAAACAATGTTGTAACGTAACTAACTAACGAAGTAGAGACATCGGCATATTAGCGATTTTTTTGTTATGCTTGTTATGAAGAAAAGGTCTATAATACATTGAAACGACATTAAACTAAGATAATACCACGGTTGGAATATTTTTTAAATCTTTATTAACGAAGAAAATACTACATTTGTGGTTCACTTCGGATGGTAGCGTAGCGGTCCCCATGATCTTCCTGTTACTTCCAGAGATTCGCAGGGCATTCTGGGTAGCCCTTGGTTTGAAGTGTGCCTCTGAAAAATCTCCATTTGAAGGGCTACAAACCCCTTCGGTTTGGCTCTACCCCTTGGAAAATAGAGTATTGGGACAGCCCTAACCCTTCACGTGAACGCGCAAAACGGAGTGGTAGGGCCAAGGGGTGTATTGGGATTCACCCTTAATCAGGTGATCACATGACCACTGCTAAGTCAGGTGATGGGAGGGAAGTTGGCTTGGCTGATTTAGGAAACTCTCCTGCCAGCAATATGAGTATGTTGTAGACAAGACAACGTCCATATCAGACAGTCTTCCAATGCATAAACACATTGGGGTTAAATAAATGGGGTTATGGAGGTGGATTTGTGCACAGGTTGTAGGAAATTATTCTGTCAATCAAACAAACAAATAAGTACATTGTTTTTGGGCTGTTGAGACATCGAGTCACCTGCTTTTGGCTTCGGTTGCCAGTTTCCTTTGTTTGTTTTGCCTGGAACATCTGGCAACGCCGGCAGCGCTGCTCACTTCTCATTTGTCAGAGTTACACCATTTTCTATCCATCACAACAAAACAAACTTATTGAAAGAAAATTAGGAGAGCTTTATTTTGGAGGAATAAAATATTAGCTTCATCACCATAGTTTGAGATTGAAAAGTTTTGTAATGTACTCGGGCTGATTCTGTCACTCTGTGTTTCTGTCCTATGTAGCATGAACATGTTCAGACCTAAAGTTCATGTTACCAGTAGGATCAAGTTCAGATAGAGAGGGAGTGATTTTTAGTTTTTTGATTCCAACTGCTTCCAACCTGTCAGCTGATCTGGGCTGTTGGTTCCTAGAGGAACTGTTTGAAAGTCTTTGTACAAGAGATTTTAAAGATTTTAAAAAGGAACAAAACATACGCCTGCATGCTGAAGCCTTCCTCCCTCCACAACATTCCACAATACTGCCTTCGCTTGTTGAGACTCCAATCAGTTTTGGCATGGAGATATGCACATATTGGAGTAGGCTGATTGGCTTTCACATCTTGGCGGTGAAAAAAAGGAATGGTTAGTGATTAAATTCACTGGCAGCCTGGGCCACACAACACACTCGTCTGTATTTATATTGTTGGATGGTAATCCTGTTAATGAAAAATGTGCTGTTTTTCACAGCCACTGGCATTGGGAGAGCCAACCTCTCCTGTGGGTTGTGAGGTGGGAGTGTTTGTCCGCCAAAATAAAACACATTCATAACAAAAAATGCTGCAATCAACTGAAATTATCATTTGGACACAAAATGGAGGTCACAACTCATTTATTGATGCACCTGATTGATGAACAAGTTGTTTGGAATATTGTGAAAGCTCAAATAACAGGAGGAAACCTGCTGAGGTGATGTAGGTCGCTGTGATGAAACCAGAAGAAGAGGAGCAATGTTCAATCCAATACCCTTCCTACAACTCTTCAAAAGGCCCGACACACACAAAAGACACAAAGGAAAACTGGTACCAATGGCTAATTAATCAAATTATGAGACAGATGGTGTGGAGGAATTTTTCCCCAAAGGACATTTCTCGATGAGCCATGGACCTCTTGGTGAACGGAGCTTCACCAGCATCACTTTACAGCTGCCCTTTCATTCTGTCCAATAAGAGAGGGAAGCCTTGGGAGAAAGGGCAACATTAAAAAAGGATTGGAAGAAAGAAGGAGGAGAATGATGGAAAAATATTGCTCTTTTCCTTTGGATGTGATATGATCGGAGCTGGGCCAGAATGTGGTTATTGCTCTGTGGAATATTGCTGGAGTGCAGAATTAGATTGGGTCTCCCCTCTGGCCTCCGTGGCAGCAGCCTGATAAGGCCTCCAGAAAAGCTGCTTTGTATCGATCTGATGGACAAAACAGAAATATAAACAGATTATGACCCGGGAAACAGCTTCATTTCCAGTCAGTGGCCCCGCCCACCCCACATGCCCCGCCCACTCTGCCCTGACTAACAGAAAGTCTGTCATGCCGCTCAGATCCAGTTGCCATGTCATCTCACCTGGCTGACACTTTCCAGGCAAACCAAATGGAAAGAGAAAGAAGAAATCCACAGGGAATTAGATGAGGAAGAGCCGAGCGCTTTCCTCACTTCCCACCGCAGTTTATTACCTTTCCCTCTCGCGGGGGCGGGGCAGAGGATTAAAGGTTTGTGCTGAGAGAAAAAACATTTGAGATTTATGGTGAGGAAAAGGCAGCAGGACAGCGAGGTCGTCAGAGCTGACAAAACGGATCCAATATTGCAGCTCGCTTCCTCTAATCTTATGAGTGGTCGGGGAGCGAGGTGATACCGTAGATAAAAGTAAATCTACTTGGCAGGGAAGATTTGCTGTCCTCATTTGTTTGTGTGCGAGGCACGAGAGAGTATTAGACCCAGACACACTCGCTCTGTTAGGAAATACTAAAGCCGACATACTGGGAGATGAATTAGGACTGTGGTCGTTGCTGTAATGAGAAGATGATGGCTGAATTGTTTTCTTAGGAACATCTCTGGGAAACCTCCTGAACACGATGAGGGCGACAGAAAAAGAAGGAAGAACTGCATTCTGGTGTAGAAGTACACACACACACACACACACACACACACACACACACACACAGGAACAACATACTGTGAATTGTGGTAGAATACTCGACAGTAGAAGAATAGTTGGAAGAGAGTACTTTGAATAGTACTAGAATTCTAGAATGTAGAATAGGTAGAATTTCTTGAGTAGTAGCATAATACTTAAAGTAGTGCTAGAATACTTTGAATACTGTCAACTGAAACAGCTTCACTTACAAAGCAACAACAAAGACAGTTTCATCACCCAGAGGAAATGGGGCTTGTGATTTAAAGTGACACTGAAAGCAACCATTACTCTGGCAGCGTTTGAAACTTATCAGGGCTGTGATCACTGCACAGCGGCAGAAGAAGTAAAAGCAGAAAAATAGAAGAAAGGTGGGGAAGATGAAATCCTGTGTGGTGGATCTAATCCTGCCTCTCTCTGGCTCTTTGGTCCATGATGAAAGCAGAGTCGAGGCGAAGTGTTCTTCTCTAACCAAACCGCCGTTCTCTCCTGAAGCTGAGAGAGGAAGAGCATCAGGAGGCTGAATTAGCACTGTTAGCCTGTTAGCCACTGTTAGCCTGGATGAGATCCCGATGCAAAGCCGGTCCAGAAAACAAAGATCCTTTCATCAGAAGTTTAGGTTGAACTCCTTAGAAGAGTCTCTCTCCCTCTCCCTCTCTCCCTCCATCAGGGTTGTTTTAGTCTTGATGTCAGAGAGTAGATAAGTATCTATCTATCTATCTATCTATCTATCTGTCTATCTGTCTATCTGTCTGTCTGTCTGTCCTTGTGGCAGTAAAATAAAAGCAGTAAAGTGAATGAAGAGATACCCGCTGTAGCAGCATGCGTCACGACAGTCCGCCCACCTTCATCTCACCCAGGATGCCAGAAGCATTTGAGCAGAGCAGAGAGGTCCAGCATCCAACAAACAGTCCAACAACAGGAAAGGTTTTGCTTCAACATGCAGAGCTGTCAAGAATCGTTTGGCTGTTATAGCTGGAGGTGATTCAATGCGAACAGCAGACAGAGAAACTGAAGAAGTCACAACTACCTCAATATCACCTCTAAGCACAAACTAACAACAGTGAGGGATGCTGAAGGAATAAGGCTGGAAGACTCCAGTGGTGTTGAACTCTGACCCTGCTGAGACATGATGGAGGTGATTCAACAGCTTTATATTACACATGGACATTCAGCAGGGCCCTGGATTTATCTGCTGAATGTATCCACACAAATATATTTATCAACACATAATGAAATGTTGTGGTTGTGCACATGGCCCTGTTCGTCTGTAATTAGCAGTCTGCTGAACCATGGAGAAACTGTAATTACGATGAATGATGAAAACCACACAGCATCCGGTGAACACACAACGTCATCCAGGAGGAACGAGCTGCTGTCGCCCAGACATTATATACATTACAGTACATGAGTTATGTATTACATACATTACAGTACAGGAATTATGTATTATAAACATTATGGTACATGAGTGGTATATTATTACAGTACAGGAGTGGTATATTATATACATTACGGTACAGGAGTGGTATATTATATACATTACAGTACAGTACTTATATATTACAAACATTATGGTACAGGAGTGGTATATTATATACATTATGGTACAGGAGTGGTATATTACATACATTACAGTACAGGAGTGGTATATTATATACATTACAGTACAGTACTTATATATTACAAACATTATGGTACTGGAGTGGTATATTATATACATTACAGTACAGGAGTGGTATATTATATGCATTATGGTACTGGAGTGGTATATTATATACATTACGGTACAGGAGTGGTATATTATTACAGTACATGAGTTATGTATTACATACAGTACAGTACAGTAGTGGTATATTATATACATTACGGTACTGGAGTGGTATATTATATACATTACAGTACAGGAGTGGTATATTATATACATTACGGTACAGGAGTGGTATATTATTACAGTACATGAGTTATGTATTACATACATTACAGTACATGAGTGGTATATTATATACATTACGGTACAGGAGTGGTATATTATATACATTACGGTACAGGAGTGGTATATTATTACAGTACATGAGTTATGTATTACATACATTACAGTACAGGAGTGGTATATGATATACATTACGGTACAGGAGTGGTATATTATTACAGTACATGAGTTATGTATTACATACATTACAGTACAGGAGTGGTATATTATATACATTACAGTACAGGAGTGGTATATTATATACATTACGGTACAGGAGTGGTATATTATTACAGTACATGAGTTATGTATTACATACACTACAGTACAGTAGTGGTATATTATATACATTACGGTACTGGAGTGGTATATTATATACATTACGGTACAGGAGTGGTATATTATTACAGTACATGAGTTATATATTACATACATTACAGTACAGGAGTGGTATATTATATACATTACGGTACAGGAGTGGTATATTATATACATTATGGTACAGGAGTGGTATATTGGCTCAGCAGGGTTTCTCTATAGTATTAGTAGATGGCATAAAAACCCACATGGAGCAGGAGCCCCGCCCACCGCCCACCGACCTCCACACCCTAACTTTCCACTGTCAAACTACTTCCTGTTTCTAGTTGTGGCTCCTCCCCCTGATCCTTTGGGAGACATTCATTTCATCATACTGAAATACATTCATTTGTTTCTTCCCTTTATTTTGCATATGGTCAAACTGCTGGAGGCGGAGCTCCTGGATGGAGGAAGTGACGGCGCTGACAGAGTGACAGCTCTTACCTCGGAAAGCAAACTGCCAACACAGCAAATGTAAATGTCAAAATGTTTTAGCAAGGTCGCGATGCAAGACTATCTGCTGTTCGCTGTCTGATCCTGTTGTGGTGAAGCGGTGGATCAGACTCCGGCGCTGTTTCAACAGTGGAACATTTCTTTTCCGCCCCGCCAGCCAAAGCCGGGAACCCCAGAGAGCTTCGGTGTCGGACGCCCTGATTTCCAAAGGCACCCAGCCTGGTCGGCGTCCTTCTCTAAGGGGACCCGGGTGACCCTCTGGAGGTCGGCGTAGGTGACGAATGAAGGGCTGAAAAATGGGTTCCTGTCTGGGAGGTAGAGGAGAAAAACACACACACAGGGATATGAAATATTATCACTTCTGTTGATTGAGCTTATTTGGGTCTCCTATAGTGTTTCAGCAACGTCAGCTGTTCTGTTCGGAGGGGATTTGATGACGGGTAATAAACTGCACCTGCTAAATAAAGCACCGCGCCCCCCTGCCCCCCCTCTAATGGCAGGACAGTACATCTTACCATGCTTACCTCAAGGCTTTATGAACTGGACAGCTTTGCTCATTTAGCATACTTTTAAAGGTCGTGAGCTAATTCCAGGGTCCCGGTTTTACAGCCCGGTGACGTCGGGTCGACCTCAATAATCTGATTGGTTTCACTGAAGGATGTTAATACTGGATAGGCACCATTCACCACTCTGTTAATGAACAGTCTTTAAACACTGTCAGGTAGAACTGAAGACGGGGCCACGTCATAGAATAGGTCAATAATCAATTTACCCAATCATGAAAACAGTTGATGAATGTTTGTAAGACATGTTTCCAAAGTGCACACCAAATACAAATGTAATGTAATAATGATCAATATATTAAGACAGACAGATAGATAGACAGATAGACAGATAGATAGATGATAGATGATAGATTGATAGATGATAGATTGATTGATTGATAGAATGGAACATCACTGCATTGTGGCGGTTTGGTCTCGTCTCTCATCACCGTAACAAAGTGGAGGCAGCAGAACAAAGAGCAGGAAGCTGAATCTCCTGATCAGCTTGTTAATCTGGTGTAAGCAGAATGTAAACTTGCTGATGGTGACCTCGACCCGCTCTGCTGCTTGTGATGCATTTATGCTCTGATAGGATCCCTGTGGGACGCCACATGTGGAGCAAACATGGAGGTTTATTCTGCGCCCTCAGCTCCCTGATGACCTCTGGACCTTGATCAAAGGTCGAGGTGATTCGTGGGCAGAAGAAAGACTGAAGCCTGGTGGGGAAGCAGGTCACCACAGGTAACAAAACAGTCAACATAGAGGTCAACAGGAAGCTCCTCCCCCAGGGGCCCAGGTCAAAGGTCAAGGGACTTGTGCACTGAACTGACTATTAGCTAGAGAAGAGCAATAGGTTGTAAAATGATTCATAATGGTTTCATGATTCAGGTCAGGACCAGAATAGAAACGGATTCAATCCATGCAAGTGCATTGTGATTTAGTGTTGCATCCACATTTAAAGGTTCTCGGCTGCGATTGGCCAACCGAGGATCCAAGTTACCTTTATCCTTTATGAAGCATCATAACCTGTTTCAACACTATGGATGATCCTTTAAGAAGCATCATAACCTGTTTCAATACTATGGATGATCCTTTAAGAAGCATCATAACCTGTTTCAATACTATGGATGATCCTTTAAGAAGCATCATAACCTGTTTCAACACTATGAATGATCCTTTAAGAGGTTGCCTCTCTGATGGTCTCTGGTCTCTCATCCTCGTACCTGTACTACTACAGGTTTCCTTCCTCTGCTGAACACTGACATCAAGGCACGGTGAGTTTCATCTGCTCTGTTCACCAGCAGCCCATTAACAGGTTCAGATCAGCTGTTCACTTCCTAATAGACCTCCTGCAGTTCCTTAAATTCAGCTTTGACTCTCCTCCAGTCGTCTTCCATTCATCCTCCTCTGCACCACATCCTTCGTCAGTGCTCACCTCGATAGCATGAGAACTCCCAGAACATCACACGCTGTCATTTGTCAGATTACCGAGCTGCTCTTCTATTTTCCTTTTTCTTTTTTCAACATGTTCTATGATTGAATTGTGTTAGAAGGAATTTTATTTGCATCCGTACATGAGAGCGTACAGAAGCAGCCATTGTTGGTCGTCTAATGGGAATGTTAACTACAAGGGGGCAGAGCGTCTTTTATCTTGGGTATTCACAATGCTGTCACCACCAGCAGGAATTTGGAAGATGAGGGAAAAGCATCATTTTGATCCCTGCCCGGATGCACTGGCTTTCATCTCTCAGTGCTCTTACTGTGTTTGGAGGGAGAAACGGAATCAAAGCCGCTGATTGGAATATTTGCAGAGGTTTGGAAAAAAACAAAAATTGAAAGACAAAGTTAAATTTGCCATCTCCAAAAGTTGTTGGCACAAATTCACTGTCGGAGTCGTGGCCTCCAGCAGCTTTCCTCTCATCACTATGCAGAATAATCCTTTCTTTGTTTAGAGAAACAGAATTGGTGCCGTGCTTTAAAACACGCCATCTCTTCCATTATTTTTCTTCCTGCAGATCCAGCAGGCCTTGAGCTGTGGTGGATTTTCCTATTTTTACAGCCTTCTGCTGCGTTATGTCTGACATCCATGCATCACCTTCAGGAAGAATTAAGATTTTGTAAGTACCTTGAGGTATCCACCTCTAGACTTCAAGCTCGGCACAGCTTTGAGTCTCGCAGAAAATATAGTAGCTTAGTACAATAGGTCAAGTCCAGTTCACCATGTAGGCCAACTCTCCCCCCATTCCTCCAGATAACATGGAATTACACGGCTAAGTTAGCCAGGCGCAGCGTGAAGGGGAACAACCTGAGGGGAGTTTAACTGAATCTCAGTGGGGAGCACAGGGGTTTAATGGGGGCCACTGGGGGACCCACCGAGGGGGAGGGGAACTGCAGGGAAGGTCACAGATTTTCCAGCATGTGCATCTGAGTAAGTCAAGCTGTGTTAACTTACATCTATAGAAGTGTTAGAGAGAGAAGAGGCTGGAAGAAGGCATAGCCCCCCCGCTGACAGGCGCGACTCGGCCCCTTGATGCTAATCCTCTGAAAGCTGTTTTCTAGCGAGGATTAGTGCCAGGGAGAACAAGGCTTAGAGCTCTCCGCCAAGTCAAGATGAGAAATCGAATACAGGTGCTTGTCGGAGCTGAGCCCAATGACTTTTCTGTGCAATATCATACAAGGGATAGTTCTGGTTGCAGCAGCTGCTATTACATCCTTGAGGGTGATATTGTTGGAATTCAGGCCAATGCTGACTTGTGCAGTACAGAGAACCGAATCCTCCTGTAACCCAGAAATCACAACTTCTCCTCCTCTTACCGACAGTCCTTCACTCCTGTTTTCACCTCACAGTGAAGCGCTCTGGACTCCCGGTAAAGAGCCGGCAAAGCATTTTAGTGATGCCGGTTGATCAGGATGTACATACAGCATCCATATCATCTATGGAACAAATCGCTGTGCTTCCTGTTTGTCCTTGTTCTGGAGATTTTTTCTGTCATGCTCTGGTATTTATTTTCCAGCAGCCAGCTGGTCCGGAGTTGCGTGTTGCGCGTCCCTCGGGGTCGGAGGCTCGGCGGCTGTAATGCATGGCTGTGTTCACCTGTTCGACACGGGAGACGCATCGCCTCCATCGCCGAGGCCGCAAGACGGATGAGGAGGAGAAACAGCAGCATCGGCTCTCCTGGAGGTGACCCAGCTCTGCTGCACACAGCCGCCTACAGGGGGGCTGGAGCCGGGCGGTCGCCGGTTCGATTCCCTCGGCCGGCGGAGTGAATGGGTAACGCTCTGCCCTCCGTCAACATCTGCTGCCAGGGAGCCTTTGAGCAAGGCACTGAACCCCCAGTTGCTGCAGTGAAGCTGCTCAGTGGAACCAGTAGAAATCTGTGGTTGTACTGGGCAGCTCCCAGTGTGACAACAGGCTGTGTTGCTGTGTTGCTGTCATGACGGAGGACGATGACGATGTTTACAGTTGCAGTGAACTTTTATCTGAATTGCAGCCAAAAGTGTCCAGAAAATCCGATGACTCAGCAACAACACACCTTCCTCTCAGCTGGTACCCAGGTCATTGTTGAACACTGAGCATGAAGCAGCAGGTTGTACTACCTGTCCCACATCCAATACTGAGTGGAGGGGTAGATGGGGTGGGGGGGCGTATCGAGAACGAAACAAATTACCCCGTTCAGGTGCTGCCCCGGGGAAAATGAAGGGAAGGCACTTACCGGCTACTGAGCTGTTTAATTAGAGGTCCTGCTGCTCGTTAATGAGGACGCTAATGAGGACGGAGCCCGGCGCCGCCCGCTGCTCAGTAATGGGTGGAGAACTCGTCACCAACCGGGCGACGGCTGGACACAACAAGGCTCACGCTGCTGCCGCCTGGCGGGGGGGCTGCTGTGATTGGCAGGCCACAGCAGGAGGCGTGGCCACCAAGCCTCGGCTAATTGCAAAGTTGAGGAACACCGGGAGTCCATAATGTGTTGCATTTTTACTTTTATTGATTAGGGTGCTATTGATCGAGCGTGTTGTTTATTCGTACAGATTCAGGCATTGAAAGGTTATTGGGTATTGATGGTCGTGGCCTTTTGTTTCCCTCAGGAAGCCAGATGGAAAACCGTCACGTCCACCAGCAGAACCAGTCAGCAAGCCACATCCAAACAGGAAGTCTAGAATCAGCACCCACAAGGTTGAAACAGACGAGGGGAGGGGCTTAATGAGGGGAGGGGCTGTTCAAAAGTGGGCGGGGCAGACCAGAACAAACACGGAGAAAGAGAGAGAAAGGCCTGTTGCATGCTGGGTGAAATTCCAGATTAAAAAAACAGACAGGATATTATTGGTTGGACTGTTGACCCACTAAAAATAGGCCATTTTCAGAAAGTTGTGATATAAAAAAATACAAGAAAGTAAAAATAAATTGGATTTTATTAGAGGTGTATGTTATGATATGTAGCTAGCTAACAAGGTTAGCTGGTTAAACTGGAACTCCCATTGAGACCAGCTCTGTTCATTTCCCCACAGTATTGAGGTGACCGACTGAAAAGGAAATCTTTAAAGTTAAATTAAAACTGTGATGGAGCTGTCTGCTAGTTATCTGAGTGTGGATGCAGATCTTCCTGTTTTTTGTGCTGCTGTGTAAAGAAATCTGGTGATCCATTCAGGAATTATTGATGGAAGAGAAACAGCCAGTGCACTTCGCAGCCACAGCTCTGG
>JAXDDW010000139.1:190000-262500 GCA_034670385.1 Hoplostethus mediterraneus | reverse complement strand
CTGCAATATGGCACACGGGGGGGACGGGATGTTTGTATTCCGTCAACTGAATGGTAATTGCTGTTCGCCAGAGGACATAATTGAAAAATTGGAGGCAACAAAAGTCAGTAGAGTCTGCATGTGAAGAGAGATTGGACCGAAGCGTCGTGGTCTGGGTGGCAGACCAGCTGAAGGTCTTGGTTAGCAGGAACCACATGGTCTGGGTGGCAGACCAGCTGAAGGTCTTGGTTAGCTGAAACCACATGCCATCCACGCTTGTGCTAACAGAGCTCCATTCCCAAGAAGTGGTCCTGAAAAGGATTGTGGGAAAGAAGGTGAATTTCGATTGATGTGAATCACGGTCTGCTCCTGGCCTGGAGCGACTACAACACCCACCGCCGCCCACGCCTGGCCTGCAGGCGTGGTGTACTGAGGAGGAGATCATGTCATCAAAAGCAGTCCACCTTCACACCGGCAAAACCTCCGGGTCCGCCGCTTCATCAGCAGCTAGCCGTAAGCAAAATGCAACCGCTCGCTAACGCGTCAACCCTCTGTGGATCTCCGGCGCTGAGTCAAGTAGGAAGCTGGGACTGTGAACAGGAAGGGATGGGTCGGTGCTCAACCCACACAGCTCAGGGACTGCTGCACGCTCGCTGCACGAGGTCAGGTAAACTCCACGGCACCCTCATGCTAACGCTAATCCAGCTAAAGACGAGCCCCGGCGGAGCAGGAGATGTGGATTTTGGGAGTGGGCGGCTAAACACACGAGCAGAGGTTAAAGCACGCTTCCACCCATCTGCAGCGGCGCTCTGCAAGACGTGATCAGTATCAAAATGAAGAACTCTGCTTTCTGAACACCGATAGTGGCAGCAGCGCCCCCTGCTGTGAGCTGAGGTACAACACCTCTGGACATCACAACCTAAATATTGTTACTAATTTGTAATAAATACTCAAGATGTCAAACATTCAAACATATTATGGGCCTGAATTTGATCCAAATCAATAATAATAATTATAATGTTGGCAGCATTCTCCTTCATGTCATTCAGCAACTCACAGTTTGAAGTTGGTTTTCTCTTTCCGATACTTTTCTCTCCAAATAACTTTTACCCGTTGAAACTCAAAGAGCTGGCGGCGAGCGTTGTACCTGGCTCTCCCTTCTGAACTCCATACAAGTGTCCGAGCACACCCGTGTCACCCGCCGTCACCCGCCCTTACCCCGACTCCCCCGGCGAGGCAGCCAGCCTATTTGGAGACTCAGGTCGCTGCTCTGGCCTTTCAGTGTTGAACCCTCAGTGGCGACGACGCCGGCCCTCAAAGGAGTCCCGATGACCAGCGAGCGGTCCGGTCGGTCCCTAATGAGGTCCCTGGGTACAGAAACCCAGCAGGACGGTACAGAGGCTGGAGCTCGCTGACTCAGTCTGTCCTGCTGGTAATATGCTGTAAGCTGCTCTTCAGCATGATGCAAGAGGTTTTGCTTGGAGACGCTGTGATGCTCTGCAGGCGGCGACAGCAGAGAGCAGCCGGACGGCCTTCTAGTCGCCGAGACGCCTGGAAACAACAAGGTTTGGCTGCACCGAGGAAATGCCACGAGCATCATCCTAGAATCAGTGGACTCGTTTTTTTTGGGTCAGACCTGCCCATTTATTATCCACTAATAACTCCCTCGGCTATTTATTTGTTCCCCGTGTTCCCTCTCCTCCGCCGCGACATCCTGTATTTCCAAATGGAGACAGACAGCGGGGGAATCAACACAAAGGTCATCACCTCACCTTTGCTCCTGGCAAAGAGTGTCAGGAAAATGATGTGGCCACCGCTGTCATTAATTCCCATGAAAATCACAGGTTGGCAGCGCGGCTCCCATCCGGCCCCCGCACACAATTACAGGTCATCTGGGCTCGGCGCCATGCTGCCGTTGTCTGTGGAAATTGCAAGCTGTTGCTTAAATGCCCAGGAGAGTGACTTTAATTAAAGGCTGCAGTGACCGCTGCTGGCAATCAGCCGCCGCCTGGCGTGTCTTCCTCTTCCTCTTCCTCTTCCTCTTGCTCTCTGTGAAGCATCTTCTGTCTCCCACGTCTGATATGTGTTTTTCCTTTCCGTCCACATGTGCTCGGCTCGCTGTCCCTTCCTGTAACGCTCTCCCTCGCTGCCTCTGTCATATTGTCATTCTAATATTCCATATATTCTCTCTCTTTCTGGCCATCGCTCTCATTTTCTCTTCCTCATCTCTCGCTCTCCATCAGTGTGTGTGTGGGATTGATTGTACCTCGGGTTACATATTCTGTCCACATTTCTGCTCTCTGCTGCTTCTCCTTCACATTCGTCTCTGGAGCGCCGGCCGACCGTGGGCTATTACTGTCTCATTAAAGGAGACCGGGGAGATACAGGCCTGATAAATCAATCAAACTTCCCCTCGCTGTGCCAGAGGGGAGATGGATCCAGATGGATTTTGTCCCGGGGAGAGACGATCCACGGTGCACCTCCTCCAAATTGTGTCAGGATGTATGCTGAGACAGCACAATGGCTCTAACAATAGCTATTTTCCTCAGAGATGTGCTTCTATTTTCATACATTTAGTGGGATTACGTTGGCAGTGGGACTGGGGGGGGGGGGGCGTCTCAATGCATTATACAGTAGTATCCTCCCAGCATGCATCAGGGTAATTATACAGAAATGCTTTCTGTCGTGGCGTAACTCGTTTCCTTTGTAGGAATTTAAACTCTTACAGCATGAATACTACTAACTACTAATACACACAGTACACGCTGCTGTACTACTGTTAGTCTGTAGAGGTCTGTTGTCCTGGACCATGTGTCAGTAGCTACTGTACTACTGTTAGTCTGTAGAGGTCTGTTGTCCTGGTGTGTCAGTAGCTGCTGTACTACTGTTAGTCTGTAGAGGTCTGTTGTCCTGGACCATGTGTCAGTAGCTACTGTACTACTGTTAGTCTGTAGAGGTCTGTTGTCCTGGACCATGTGTCAGTAGCTACTGTACTACTGTTAGTCTGTAGAGGTCTGTTGTCCTGGACCATGTGTCAGTAGCTACTGTACTGTACTACTAAAGTTCAGCTTCTCATTTCAAATTGTGACTTAGATTAGGAGAAGCTGATTCCAACGCTCCCAGTATGGACAGACAGACACTCATAGGATTCACTTGGACCTGCTGGGCTGAGTGACCACACACCCCCGGCTGACCACACCCCCAGCTGACCACACCCCCGGCTAACCACACCCCCGGCTAACCCCGCCCCCACCCCCGACTGACCTGTCACTCATCACACATTCAGCACCTTCAGTCTCATGAAGTATTACCAGCAGATCCTCCTCTAGAGTCTAACAGGCTCTGAGGTCTGCACCAGTATTATATTACAATATTTATTACAATATTACAATATTATAAAACTTTAACATCAAAACAGATTTCTGGACAGAAAACATTTCCCAATGTTTCTTTGACTTTAAGACCAAGCAACATGTCCTGGGAGTAAAACTGAACATCCATCACCAATATTCTCATAACCTGTTGGAGGAATTATTCCTATGATTGACACATGAAACTGAATGCTGGTACTTTCAAAACCTGGTGGACTACATGAGACCGCTACAGACTGGACATTGATGAACAGAGCTCGCTGACAAGCTCGTTCCTTTTCTCTGTAAATCTCATGAACTTGGTTTGTCTGTATGATGGCAGAATAATTAAAGGTGTAGTGACCTATACCAGGGTAGGCCTGCTGATCGATGAGTGTAATTTGTTAGGTTTTAAGGGACACCGTGCAACACTGCAATCAACCAACTGACTGATTGACCTCACCGGGGGGGGGCAGTGTGAGAGGCCTTAATTAGCAGCATGGCTCCTACAACCACCCATCACACCACATCGACCCATCTCCACAACACAGCGCTGCTTGTAGGAACTAGCTGGTTTGGGTCACTACAGTTGTATGAATGTAAATATACAGAGAGCGAGGAAACGAAGCCAACGCACAAACACGCTTTTATTTTCCATCCAATTATCCCAGCAGCTCGTCCAGGGTTCGACTGGTAACGTCCTGCAGCAAGCAGAGCTGTTAAGCTCAGGGCTTTGCCTCGTTCGCTGCTAATTCAGTAGAAATGTTGTCTCGTCTTCCAAACCCCAATTTGTCTTGTTTCTGTTCTTTGGGTTGGACTGTTAAAATATGCTGATGAAAAGAGGAAACAACAATAACCTGTTTTCATACCCAGAGGAAACGCTGCTTGTTAGCCTGGTTTTCTGCCTGACCTGACATCTCATCAGGAAACACATATACCCTAAAACAAGTGCTTACCCATAATCCATCAGTGCAGGTGTGATGAACTAAAGACCTTGTCGGTAATCCATGGACAGAATGAATCGTTTTTATGACACGTTTCCTCCATCTTGGTTCAGTTTGTCATCAGAGGTGAAGCTGAAAAGAATGAAATCATCAATTGGTTAACTTCTTATCATACCTATACTAATAATACTGTACATACACTATACTGTACTATACTATATTATACTACACTGCTATATTATATGGAAAGCCAGTCATTCTGTACTGAAGCTACATTAGCTTGTACATTTTGAAAAACTTTCCGTGTCTGTAGTTTTTACAGTGTTGAGTCACCAACATGCAGGATGATGCAAACGGAGGCACAGAGCACCAAGACACCACATTTCACAACCAAGCAGACACGAGAAGCAATGAGTTAATACCAACTTTGTTATCAGACATTGTACAGGAACAGAGAACAGGCTTGAAACGCTGCAGCCAAATGACCGGTGTCCATCTGAATGTGTCGTCTCTATACTGCTGAGAAGAGAGAGGGCAGCAGCAGGAAAGCAGCTCTGCCTGTTAACACTCACTTGTACAGCCACAGCTCCTTCTAATGGCCTTGCCAAAACTTTTGTTTTATAATTGGCAGGTAGCTTGGTGAGATTGACAAATGAGTGTCAGCCATCAGCGATCCCCGAGCCAAGGATGCCAGAGATGGAGAGGGAATCAAAATAATTAAAATAAATAAGGTGCCAAGTGATGGCAGCGCTCCCTCCAACATGGCAGATGAGAGCTGCCAGTGAGGAGGGATGCTTCGGGTGTCAGTCTCCTCCTCTACAGGACGTCTCACCACAAAAGCCGCTAAAATCTGTCAGCTCATCTGGAGAGGCTTGATGATTAAAACAACGCACTAGTGATGAGGAGTTCACACCTCGGGACGAGCTCATTTTCACATCGTGGCTTGCATCTGCCTTTTGGTTTGCTGTTGTCACGTAGAGGACCGAGACATGATCAGCTGTAAACCACAGAGGAAGACTGAGGAAGACTCTGGCTGTCTCCAGATCACTACATAATAATGAACCCTGATGCATCTGTATCACCACTGGGGATAAAAACAGTTATTGAACACTTAGAAATGCAGTTTAGTAACGGCTGTCAGATCAGTTCTGTTTTACTTGCTGGTCTCAGATCTGGCAGGACAACGAAGGTACTGTTCAATCAATCAGCTGTTTGATCAGATCCATACTCTGATCAATTACATTTGTTCCTCCTGTAGGAAACAGAAGAACGAGCAGGTGACTCGTCTCCTCTGCTGCCTCGTCACGTAGCGTCGCATCTCAGAAGCTCCGTTAGATAACATGATGGAAATAATAGAAGAAGAGAAAGGAGGGAGGGAATGAAAAATGAGCTGAGAATACAAAAGAGAACTCTGTGTGTGTGTGTGTGTGTGTGTGTGTGTGTGTGTGTGTGTGTGTGTGTGTGTGTGTGTGTGTGTGTGTGTGTGTGTGTGTGTGTGTGGCTGACAGACCGTCATGTCATCCTAAACAGGTGTAATCGTTGGTCCTAGCAGAGGGTTGACAGGGGATTTGAACCGGCGACCTGCCGGCGACCATCCGGGCACACCGACTGGTAGAAACAATAAACTCTATTTCTCAAATATGATTGAGACAGAAAATGACAAATGAATGACAAAACATGAAGGAAGTAGGAAGAAGGTGCAGAGTGGATGGAGGAAGGAAGGTAAGAAGGAGAGAGGAAGGGGGAGGGAGGAAGATGAGGGGAAGCTGTTAGAGATGCCAGCCATGTTTCCTTCCAGGTTGAACTGAAGACCAGCAGGCCTTGGTGGGATTTAAGCAACGCAGCAATTAGGAGCACCTCCCTTCACTCCACTGTTTTATTTTGCCACGAACAGAGGAAATAATAGAGCCAAGCGAGGGAGTCGCTAAGCTGCTGCAGCTAATTAGCTGGTAATGTCTGGTTCAGGATCAGCTCCACCACAACGCTGACACCAGAGCTTATTAAAGAGTGATGAATCTGCCGTGTCAAAGACGTGACACCAAACAAGTGGCTGGACTGTCCTTTGGAAAGGGCGAATGGTGTGTGTGTGTGTGTGTGTGTGTGTGTGTGTGTGTGTGTGTGTGCGTGTGTGCGTGTGTCTGTGTGTGTGTGTGTGTGTGTGTGTGTGTGTCTGTGTGTCTGTGTGTCTGTGTGTGTGTGTGTGTGTCTGTGTGTGTGTGTGTGTGTCTGTGTGTGTGTGTGTGTGTGTGTGTGTGTGTGTGTGTGTGTGTGTGTGTGTGTGTGTGTGTGTGTGTGTGTGTTTTACAGATGACTGAAGGGTATTTGGGTCCCAGTGCATTAAGCTCCCTGGACTGACATTAAACACTGTGTACAGACCAGATTCAGCAGGTCCTTGGAAACAAGGTCAGCCTGGTGCTGCCACCCGGGTCGGGCCTGGCAGGGTCGCATGTCAGCACCGAACCGCTGGAACTACCTGAGAACTCTCTCCTTAATCAAACTCATTAAGCTAACCAGGGAAAATAAGACTTCAGTCCTTAAACTGTCTTTCATTTATTCAGTGCAGTAGTGAGCAGAAAGCTGAGGACATGTCATCTCACTCCAAAAGAGCATTCAGCAGGGAGCTTACAGTTGCCTTCTATTTTATTTCCTTAGATATAAGTCTGAATAAGGTCAGAGAATAACCTTTGAAGTAGGGCTGAGTCTCCACTCAGACAGAGAGAGAGGGAGTGTGTGTGTGTGTGTGTGTGTGTGTGTGTGTGTGTGTGTGTGTGTGTGTGTGTGTGTGTGTGTGTACTGTGACATTTCCTCTATCGTCTAATTTGAAGGCAATCCACTTTAAAGATATTGGAGGTAGAAGGACCCTGTGTGTTCCAGTGTTTTAGAAGAGTTTATCATCTGTTGACCTTCTCAGCCTCCACATAGCTGCCATCCACAAAAGCCACAAACTAACCGAAAAAAACCTGATGATTCTTTTAGATTCAATAAAAATGTCTCTCTCAGCCATACAGCAGCAGCCAGCAGTTCCATATCAAGGCCTTGGTTGCCAAATATGAGCTCTTACATACAGAAAGCATCCAGAGAACATCTTGAGAGCCTCCAGAGAACATTCAGACTGTTTTATTGATTGAATCTACAGCGTTTTATCATCTTTTAGTACATGCCTTCGTATCATCCAGAATCGATTATTGCAATGCCCTTTTTTCAGGCTTACCTACTGGGCGAACTAAAAAATTACAATTGGTTCAGAATGCTGCTGCCAGAATCCTGAGCAAAACTAGGAAATTCGACCATATAACTCCCATTCTATCCTCATTACACTGGCTACCAATTCAAGCCAGATGTGACTTTAAGGTGCTTTTACTTACATATAAATCATTACATGGGATGGCACCGTCCTATTTATCCGATTTGATTATACCATACAAACCGCCATGTGCCCTCAGATCTCAGGACGCTGGCTACCTGTCTATCCCAGCAGTCAAAAAGAAAACTGCAGGTAACAGAGCCTTTTCTTACCGGGCTCCCTATCTATGGAACAGTCTGCTGCCTCAGTCAGAGAGGCAGGCTCTATCGACGTCTTTAAGTGATGCCCCATCAGATGTGGATGTCCCACCAAAATGAACTTTCATATATTGTGTATACTCTGCTTGCCCAAACTCGGCATCTATTGCAGCCCAACCGTCCTGGTAGGGGGATCCCTCTCTGAGTAGCCCCTCCCTCTCTGAGTAGCCCCTCCCTCTCTGAGTAGCCCCTCCCTCTCTGAGTAGCCCCTCCCAAGGTTTCTCCCAATTTTCCAATAAGGTTTTTGTGGGAGTTTTTCCTTGTCCTCTGTGAGGGTCTAAGGCTGGGGGATGTCGTGTACTAATCATTTATTATTTTCACATGTTGGGCACTGTGAAGCCCTTAGGGACTGTAACGGTGATTAAGGGCTATACAAATAAATGTGATTTGATTTGATTTGATTTGATCTACAACTTTGAATTGGGAAGCTTGCTCAGGTGGGTTGCTCCTTGCTGCCTGATTGAGTAGCTTTATTGAGGATTTGGAGTTATTTATTTTATATCCTGCGATCCTCCAAATGTTTTAATCAGATTCATCAGGCCTGGGATGGACCTTTTCAATGACATCTTCAGCAAACAGAGCAATGTGGCCTCCCTGTTGCCCTACATCTATACCAGGAATGTTTTCATGGGCTCTTACAACAATAGTGAAAGGTTCAGTTGCCATGGTGAATAACAAAGGTGACAAAGGGCACCCTTGCCTGCATCCACGTTTGATCTGGATTTGGTATATTTCCATTAGTCAATATTTCTGCATATGAAAAAGTTCTCTTCACAACCAAAAGGCCCCTTCTGTCCTGTCAAAGACCTTTTTGGCATCCAGTGACAGTAGAGCAGTATCTGGTGCCAATTCTGGGCCCATGTCATCTGGGGGCATCTCTCACCGACTTAGAGTCTTTATAGATTAGAGAATTTGGGGCGAGATCTGAAATCAGAACACCGTCGTAGTAACAATCTTTCATTTTAAACATTTTAAATTTTAAACAACTGATTGTGGAAAAAGTTTGAGTCATCAATATTAGAATTTCTTTTTAAAAATTAGATATGGCCCAGACTTTTCTTTAATCGTCTTAGGGTGTATTCAAGCCTGCATCTATTCATCCTGAATATAGTGCATGCTAACTACAGTCCTGGTTAAAACAATCACAAACTCAATTGATAGATGGAAGTTTAATAATAAGTAATATGTTTCTGTGTTATGTCTGACCCTCTTGGACTTCAATGCTCCAATCTTCTCCGGTATTATTGGGCAGCACATTTAAGAACAATTATGTTTCATTTCACAGATGAAAAGCTGCATGGAGGGAGATTGAATGTCATTCTGTGAGTTTGGCATTTTCCATGTATTAATACTCAGTAAATCTTAAAAAGCTTAAAAAGAATACACAAAATCCCATTGTTGGAAATATGAAAACTGTCTGGTATCAGGCTAGAAAATATCTAGGGGGACTATTTCAACCCAATCTGGGGTAACAATCTCTGTACACCAGGCAGGTCTGATGTAGGATTTAAGGTCTGGGCTGAAAAGGGATTACAGAAAATACAAGATCTGTTCAGATCAGACAACGACCGGCTAATGATGTTTGAAGAACTAGCTGAGAAACTTTATAATACCATCACAAAATCAGACAGTATCGATCGATCCCTTATCAAGTTAATGGAAAGACTGCTAAGGAAAGGGCATTATGTCTAATATATATATGATGTTTTGTTAAGTGGGACCTCAGAATCATCTGTGGTAAAACCAGAGAAGATCTCCAGGAGGATATTTCCTCTGAGGGTTGGAGATAGCATGTTCATATACAATCATCCAATACTCACCTTAAGCTTCTACAATATGCCAACATATGTTACACCTGAAAAATATAATAAATACAATAGTGTGAATTTACTGTCTTCATACTTTCATTTATGTAACACCATTATTAAAATCTTAATATACTGGTATAGTGTGGACTCTTTAGGGTCAGGGTCCAGGGTCTTTAGGGTCTTTAGGGTTAGGGTTCAGGGTCTTTAGGGTCAGGGTTCAGTAACCACTGTATGGTCCCCCCTTTCTTTTCACTTGGAGCCTCATCTTGTGTCTCCTCTATTGCCCCCCCCCCCCCCCCATAGGGAGGTCAGAGGTCCGAGCTCAGGGTCTGGAGCTGGACACTTCAGCAGGGTGGGGTTTGAACCCTGGTCTTTCTAAACGCAACACAACTCATCCATCCAAAACCTCATTCAGTGATCACCAGGTCAGCTGAGCAGAACATGGTCACCTTCGGTTTGCTGACTGACAGAGTCACACCATCCACTGATCAGTGAATATATTAGATTACAAGCTGTTTCATTATACTGAGAAATAGAAATCACACCAGTATTTCCTTTATTTGAGTATCCAGCCTTTCCCTTGTCAGACTGCTCTTTTGTTATTATTTCTGAATTTCATCTTTTCTGTCCTCACAACACTCACAATCTCATTTCCTCAATACGAGTCTTGCATCAGGAAGCACCAGTTGGCGTCACCATGGAGACCGATGGCGTGGCAACGCAGCGATGAGCAGCGCTCTCCAACAGCTTGTACACCCTCCATCCTTTTTTAGAAATGACATTGGCATTGTTCATGTGTTTTTATCTCTCCTGTGCTGGTCTCAACCTCAGAGAGCAGCAGACGAGGCGAGTCCCAGGCAGATAAAGAGCAGAGGGAATGTGAAGGGCTGCAGCTGACATCCCTGCCTGTTAAAGCTATCTGCTCACTCCAGGTTCAGTCACACTGCCTCCTCTTTGTCTCCCCTCCATTGCTTTTTCCTGCAACACACAGTGCTTTGCTTTTTCGAGCCGGCCAATTCAAACCCTGAGGTCGTTCCAAGCCGATCTGCTTTTGACTTTTGACTTATCAACGTTCTGAGTTTTTCCTTTTGCATCTGTTCCCTCCGGAGAGGAAAAGGGAGAAGAAGGGATTGAGACAGACAGATGGAGGAGAGACTCCATTCCATGTTTTCTACTCTTTGCTGCCTTGCATTCTTCTCTTCCTCCCTCGGCTGTTATTTGGAGGAATACAGATGTTGCCATGTTGGCTCTGGTGTCTCTAATTAGCCGTCGGCGACGCCGCACTCCACATCCATCAAACCAGACGCTTCAATAGAACCAGGTGGGCTGATGTTATGTCACCCAATACTACCAGACTCCCTCTTCTCCTCTTTATCCTGCCTCATCACACACACACAGTCTGAGTGCACACATAGCATGCATATGTGGTGAGACACACACACACACACACACACACACACACACACACACCGTGGGGAGTAAATGGGCTGTAGTTGCCATAGAAACAGTTGAGTCCCACAACATCCATTCCAAAGCCTTCAGAGAAAGAAGTGTTTGTCTCATTTTTCAGATCTGTGTGTGTCTCAACAAAAACAGCCACACACACACACACACACACACACACACACACACACACTGTGAGCCAGTGTGTGTGGTGGATCCCCCTCTGTGATCACAAAGAGCAGCTCTCATCCCAGAGAATCCCATTTCACGGGCCAGGCTTAGCGATGCTGTGGGGAGGACTGGATTATCGGCCCGCTACGCATGCAGGTTGGGATTATTTTAAATAAGACATGAAATTCCTTCAGCACACACTTCACGTGAAATTTGAAGATATCAGTGTGTGAATGCTCTTATGTATCAGGATCTTTTGTTTGTGTATGAATATTGAATCTGTGATAATGGTTGAGGCAAGATTTACATTTCCATGAAAGTGATTTAGCTGAAGCTCTCATCCAGAGCAACTCACAGTGGAGCACCAGGAGAAGCACCAGGAGAAGCACCAGCACCAGGAGAAGCACCAGGAGAAGCACCAGCACCAGGAGAAGCACCAGGAGAAGCACCAGGAGAAGCACCAGCACCAGGAGAAGCACCAGGAGAAGCTTCGGTTCCCAGAACACCGAATGCTACAACAGGAAGTCAGACGAGCTGACAAAAAGCCCTCGGGACAAAAAGGTTTATTGAAATTAATGAGAATAATTAATCATTAAACACAAGGTGGAATAATGCAGACTCTGACCTTTTGGAATATCTAGAACGTGAATTCTTGTAATAAAGATTCATGGTTTTGGAAAGCGCCACTGGCGTAATTACCGACGGTGCTAGCGGTGCAGCTGCCTGGGGCCCGAAGCAACAGGGGCCCATTCAGAGATCCTTACAAGAGGGGGAACCACTGCTGTAGCTGACTGAGCACAGGCTTGTCAGCTTGGATGTGTCTCTCGCTGTGTTCCACCATGGCAGGGTTTCTTCAATATGTTGTCGTATTTGTTATTTTATTTTTGCGTGTGTTTTTTTTTGGGGGGGGGGGGGCAAAAGCAAAAACATGTTTGCACCAGGGCCCACGACAAACATGTTACGCCCCTGGAAAGCGCCCATCTTTCAGAAAAGCTAGCATGTTGTCAGAGCTACGTCGACTGCTGTATGTCCTCAACAACATCCCTGAGCGCTGGACATCGCCTCGGCTCTGCATGGCATCTCGCTGTTCGCTCCTTCCTCCCTGCACCGAGGCCTCATGGGTCCTGACGGAGGACGGTCGGAATATTTTTACTATTGACAAGAACATTTTGATGCGATGACAAGTTCCCAGAACCAGGCCAGGGGAGAATTCAGATGAACTCTGCAAGTTTTCATACCTTCTCCTCCATTCTACCTTTCCCTCTCTGCCACCTCAGACGTCTCCATGTTCCTGACAAGGTGTCAATCTCAGTTTCAGCTCAGCAGCCAACCTTTCACCGTGAGTCCAAACGGAGGTAGGAACCCATTCCCTCTGGTTCCTTCAGAGTTGTTTCTCCACCAACTGAACCAAGAAACACAGACGTCTCGTTCACAATTTCAGATGAGGGATATTTTGGACTTGGAAGTTGGACTAATGTATGAATTCCTGGTAAAAGACGGTTACATTTCAGTGATTTGCAATTGGTACACAGATCATATGTTGGCTGTTCAGAAGCATTGAGTTCCACATGGCTGCTGGTCTGAGACTGGCGTTGCTTTAAAAGCTTCTTCCAGGCTCAAATTACCTGCAAGCCGACAAAATCAAGACCACGAGTTCAGGGAAAAGTCCCTGACCCCCGAGAATCAACCTGGATGGTGCATGCATGGTAACATCCATGGTGATACAGTCCACCTCTATTTATCACCTCTATAAGACTACATCTTGTTTCATGTTTTATCAATAATATAACCCAGACACCAAAACATTCTTACATTCAACCAATCTGATATTGTACAGTATTTCATTTTATTAAAAGAGAATGAGCAGATAATAGTGGTTGTGATTCTCCCTGTGGTCTACAAGTTATGACATTGTACAATGTGAGGATTATCTGGCCCAGCGTCTTCCAATTATATCTGCCCTGTCTGAATACTGCAGTCTTTACTGTAATCGCTGTCTTTAACCCCAGAAGACCTGGGCCTCCCGGGACGGGTGTGTTTACCTCCTCTTATCTCTTATGCAGAGAGCCTTCCAGTCATCAACAGCAGAATCAGGTTCCTAGATCTCCAACATTACAACAAGAAGAAGGAGGTCAGAGGTCACAGCACCCTGATGATAGATGGAAGAAATATTTCTATGACCCGGAATGATCTTGATGATAGAGAAGAGACATGACCATGTAGAGCAGCGGGGGGGGGGGGGGGGGTGACACGACCAGAACATCTATTGTAATATAAGTAAGGGGTTCATGTTGACTAGATACAGTAGACACATCGACCACCCCCCCCGATTTGTAAATAGAAAACTAGAAGGACATTTGATATTTGATGAAGAATCCAGAAGCTCTGACACCTTTTGATAGACATTCAACATGTTAACCTACATTTAGGATGCATTTACAACATACACTGGGCAGACAGACTCTCTGTCATTACGTCTTCATGGTTTTAAGTCCTGTGACCTCCACATCCAGAGGTCAGCCGGTTCACATGGGCAGGAAGACGACAACACTGAAGCAGCATGTTGAAAGAAGAAGAAATACTGGTGCAGTCTCATCAGCCTCCACAAAGCTGCACGTCCTGCTCGTTACCAACCAGAGTGAATCCAGGGCTGATGGGGGATTTAAGGGAATCTGTAAATCCAAAAATCATTCCTCAAAGTTCCAGCGAGGCCCGTTGGAGGCAGACATGATGCTGCTGGGTTTCCTCAGTGTTTCAGCTATCAGAGGAAAGCAGCAGAATACATTCAACTCTATTAGAGCCAGTGGACTGACGAAACAACGACCGTTCAGATGAGAAAAGTTTTTACTGTCACCTCACTGCGTGTGTGTGTGTGTGTGTGTGTGTGTGTGTGTGAGAATGAGACAGTAGTGGTGTGGGGGGTTAGTGAACAGAGATGGATGGTGACTGTGGTGAAAATCAGAGAGAGAAGGAGCTCCACCATGTACTGTGTGTGTGTGTGTGTGTGTGTGTGTGTGTGTGTGTGTGTGTGTGTGTGTGTGTGTGTGTGTCTGTGTATGTGTTTGTGTGCATGTGTGTGTGTGGGGGGGGGGGTAAGTGAACAGAGATGGATGGTGATTGCAGATCTGTGATCCAGAGCATCTCCAGGGCAGAGCAGATTAAATCACCTCAACAGTCTGATGGATGACTTTCTACCCCCCTCTGCCCCCCCCAATCTGCCCCAGTCATTTGCCCCCACCCCAAAAAATACCCTATTCTGTACTCAGTCATCTGCTCTCACAGATACCCCCACCCACCCACCTCCTACCCCCAGAATGACGTAGCACCCCTTGTGCCCTTTGACCTCTGATGTTATTGATACCCTGGGGAGTGTGTGTGAGTTTGATCTGCTGGCTCTGTGCTGCTCATACTGGAGATCAACCCATTAGAGTGAGTTTCCTCCAATCAGTTCCAGACCATTAATCAACCGACCAACCAGAGCAGGGAGCCTGAACATCTCACTTCCTTGTTTTGTTTCCCTCTCAATGACTTCTAAGTTTCATTTCCTGGACAGCTGTGATTGGCTGTGGCTGGCGGCCGACTGACGGACTGTGACAGGACAGTCGATCTTGATCAAGTCATCGGCCTCTGGTCTGGATTGATTGATCTCCCGGTACCGGAGCTTCACCTCCATCGTCATGTAGAGGAGGTAATTGGTTGTGCTGCAGCAGAGGGTTTGTTTTAAACTGCATGGAGTGCCAGGTGGGTGGGGTTTAGTACATCAGGCCACTTAATCATTACAAGTAGGGTTCAATCAATAAATCAGTTTGCCAATATATGGATCTGATATTGTCCATTAGGTAAAATGGATCTGGTCCTTTTAGGTAGGATGGATATGATGCTGTTTGAGTGATTCTACATTTATTGTAGAATTGATCAATACTACACTTGTTGTCTATAGGAAGGCCTTAAACTGGAGCATTTTGATCAGTATGGGTGGATATTATTATTATTATTGTTATTGTTATTATTGTTGATATTATTATTGTTATTGTTATTGTTATTATTATTGTTGTTGTTATTGTTGATATTATTATTGTCATTGTTATTATTACTGTTATAGTATTATTGTTGTTGTTATCCTGGGTTTTAATGGACAGTTTTAGTTTCCCATGATGGAACGGAGTATTTGGGTTCTGCGGTATTTCTTTGCCAATGAAATGGTCAAATGTAAAGATATTAAATATTGACTCATAATATCAGGTATCTGCAGCTTCGCTTCAACAATACAGGTATCAGTATAATGACAAGCATGAGACCAGCGCCAGGCATGACAGTTTATTATAGCTTAGTATAAACCATCTGGGGTCAAACATTATGAAACTTGGTATTGGTTAAATAACTGTACGAGCTTTTCCCCGTTTTCTTACCAGCCAGCAGATTTAAATAAAACGATTACCCAGCATGCATTATGAGAAAGTTATATGTAAGTTTTATACATTTATATATATATAAAGTTAGATTTGAACAGATTTTAAAATGCTGCAAAAGAAGGTTTTGTCTAAAATGGGCTGCGGCTTCGTCTGCAGAACCTTTTCTTCCTCCTCTCGTCTGGGGGGGGGGGGGGGGGGGGGCTCTCCTCACAGCGAGATGTGGTGATGAATGGGGAGTGGATGATGAAGGCTGGATGGAGAAAAAAACAACAGTTCACTGTTTGGCAAACTGCTATCTAAGAGGAAAGGAGTTTTACCTCCAGGCTTTCTTTGTCCAACTCCTTCACTGGAATTTCAACATAATATAGAACTGTAGAATATAGAATATGAACTGTAGAATATAGAATATGTAATAATATATATAAACAGGTGACAGATTTCCACAGCCAACAGAGTCGAAGCTCCCAGTCAAATTAAGAGAAATCTGAAATGTCAAGGTTGTATTTTGTCATTATAACAGAATTTGAGGTTCCTTTTAAAAAATGTGAGAATTTATTTTTTGTGCATTTTTAAGCGGTTTAAACCCACTGAGGAACTATTGGCAGAACAAAAACACTTACTGAGAAAATTGAAAAGTACTTTGACCTCAGTAAAAGATGAATCATATTACAGTCCATTCTGACGTTCCTTCACTTTTATCATCCATGATCTTTCTGTTCCTTCACTTGTCGTCTGTGGGGAAACTGGATCGCTGCAGCAATTAACAACAGAAAGAAAAATAGAATTTAAATAAGAATAGAGCAAGTGGCGTATTAAATATAACTGATAATTACAATGTGTGCAGAACATATTAAGTAGAAATATGAATGAAAACGGACAGCAGTAGAACTTGCTTAACCAATGAAAAATGAAAATAAAAGTTCAAAATGGAAATATAAAATAAAATATAAATATACAGGAAGTGTGATTTGTGTGGCAGGTCTACTTCACACATGCACAGAAAGAGTGAACATGGAGCTGTTAATAATATCATCTATCATATAATAAAGATATAGAAGAGAGAGAGAGAGAGAGAGAGAGAGAGAGAGAGAGAGAGAGAGAGAGACTTTGACGGTTGATGTTTTTTAATGAAGCATCTCACTTAAAATGCCAAAGAAAAACAAATCTCAAACCATGCTCCCTTATAGATACCACACACACTCACTCTCTCTCACACACACACACACACACACACACACACGCACACACACACACTCTCACTCTCTCTCATACACACACACACACTCTCACACACACACTCACTCTCTCTCATACACACACACACACTCTCACACACACACTCACTCTCTCACACACACACTCACACACTCGCACACACACAAAAAGCCCTGGAGGAAGGGAGGGGGAGGTGGGGTGAAGATAGAATAATATAGGGGGGAGGGAGGGAGAGGGAGCCTGGGGGAGGGGAGGGAGGTGACATAGTAGAGAGTCTCTGGTGGAGGCAGACTGGGTGGACTGGAGGGAGAGAGAGAGTGAGAGAGAGAGAGAGAGAGAGAGAGAGAGAGAGAGAGAGAGAGAGAGAGAGAGAGAGAGAGAGAGAGAGAGAGAGGGAGAGAGAGAGAGAGTGAGAGAGAGAGAGAGAGAGAGAGAGAGAGAGAGAGGGAGAGAGAGAGAGAGTGAGAGAGAGAGAGAGAGAGAGAGAGAGAGAGAGAGAGAGAGTAAAGACAGATATGTTATGAATGTCAACCTGAGGGACAGTGAGTGGCTAGACTGGGTAGACTGGGGGACTGGGGGACTGGGTAGACTGGGGGACTGGGTGGACTGGGTAGACTGGGGGACTGGGTAGACTGGGGGACTGGGGAACTGGGTAGACTGGGGGACTGGGTAGACTGGGGGACTGGGTGGACTGGGTAGACTGGGGGACTGGGTAGACTGGGGGATTGGGGGACTGGGTAGACTGGGGGACTGGGGAACTGGGTAGACTGGGTAGACTGGGGGACTGGGGAACTGGGTAGACTGGGGGACTGGGTAGACTGGGGGACTGGGTAGACTGGGGGACTGGGTAGACTGGGGGACTGGGTGGACTGGGTAGACTGGGGGACTGGGTAGACTGGGGGGACTGGGGAACTGGGTAAACTGGGGGACTGGGTGGACTGGGTAAACTGGGGGACTGGGTAGACTGGGTAGACTGGGGACTGGGTAGACTGGGTAGACTGGGGAACTGGGTAGACTGGGGGACTGGGTAGACTGGCTAGACTGGGGGACTGGGTAGACTGGGTAGACTGGGGACTGGGGGACTGGGTAGACTGGAGGACTGGGGGACTGGGGAACTGGGTAGACTGGGGGACTGGGTGGACTGGGTAGATTGGGGAACTGGGTAGACTGGGGGACTGGGTGGACTGGCTAGATTGGGGGACTGGGGAACTGGGTAGACTGGGGGGCTGGGTGCACTGGGTAGATTGGGGGACTGGGGAACTGGGTAGACTGGGGGACTGGGTGGACTGGGTAGATTGGGGGACTGGGGGACTGGGGAACTGGGTAGACTGGGGGACTGGGTAGACTGGGGGACTGGGGAACTGGGTAGACTGGGGGACTGGGTGGATTGGGTAGATTGGGGGACTGGGTAGACTGGGGGACTGGGTAGACTGGGTAGACTGGGGGACTGGGTAGACTGGGGGACTGGGGAACTGGGTAGACTGGGGGACTGGGTGGACTGGGTAGATTGGGGGACTGGGGAACTGGGTAGACTGGGGGACTGGGTAGACTGGGTAGACTGGGGGACTGGGTAGACTGGGGGACTGGGTGGACTGGGTAGATTGGGGGACTGGGGAAGACTGGTGGACTGGGTAGACTGGGGAACTGGGTAGAATGAGTAGACTGGGTAGACTGGGGGACTGGGTAGACTGGGGAACTGGGTAGACTGGTAGACTGGGGGACTGGGTAGACTGGGTAGACTGGGTAGACTGGGGGACTGGGTAGATTTGGGGACTGGGTAGACTGCGGGACTGGGTAGACTGGGTAGACTGGGGGACTGTCCAACTAACTTGTTAAGTGTCCGTCTGTCTGGTGAGCTTCCACCACTGAATGATGGTTCTGGAATTCAGACTCCCACCTCAGATCTTACATAGAAAAACAGTGAGGACCAGCCTTAATCCAGAACAGAAACACAGTGAGGACCAGCCTTAATCCAGAACAGAAACACAGTGAGGACCAGCCTTAATCCAGAACAGAAACACAGTGAGGACCTGCCTTAATCCAGAACAGAAACACAGTGAGGACCTGCCTTAATCCAGAACAGAAACACAGTGAGGACCCGCCTTAATCCAGAACAGAAACACACCGAGGACCAGCCTTAATCCAGAACAGAAACACACCGAGGACCAGCCTTAATCCAGAACAGAAAGAAACAGAAACAGAAACAGAAACTCCCTCTGGTTCCTCAGAATTGAGGTTAATCACACACACACACACACACGCGCACGCACACGCACACGCACACGCACACGCACACGCACACGCACACGCACACGCACACGCACACACAGACACATGCACGCACACACAGCAATTTAATTTGTGGTTTGTTCTCTTGTTTTTAGAAAAGTGAAATACACATAAACCTGTAACTGGGTTTAATGTAGTATACTAATATACTGTATGTACACTATATATTATACAGGAAGCAGACTGATCCCTGATCTATTCATGTCTGATGCGTGAGAGGATGCAGGTCAACATGTTTCTAACATGTACTGTACTCAGTGTACAGCCACCTGCCTCAGCATCTCCATCCACCCTCCCTCGTCTTCCTGCTGTAGTAAAAAGCTCTTTTGTTTTGCACAGCGTTGCCTAAACTACAATACCAGGAGACATGTTTAATATTCCTCTCTGTATATCAGATATTTTCTTTTGCATGAAATCAGATATTTGCCCCGTTAATATTCTCCAGCTTCCATTATGCAGAAAACATTTTATACTTTGACCAAGAAAATGATGCCTGGGAGGCGTTTCACTACAGGGCTCAAACTCAACAGCGGGGCTTGGAAAGAACCACAGTGCCCCCTACAGGACGAACGCCCGGAGGAGTGAAGCTGAGCTCATGATGCGCTCTGAGGCAACGTGAGAACAACAACAACAACAACAATAATAATAATAATAATAATAATAATTGGTAAATGATTTTCAGACAGTTTACAGGTACAAAGCTGATCTGTTGAAACATGGGACGTTTGCTCCTTTATTATTAGTACTTATAGAGTTCAGATGAACTGTGTTGTCTGTTAAATTACCTCATATAGTTGAAATATCAGTGATATGGTATCCATCCATCATGTCAGTATTTATATCAACTTCCATATTGGCGTGCACCGCCACCATTTCGATCCCCATTGGACTGAATGTGAATGATTCAGGGAGGGATGCCTGATGGTGAAACCAGACAGGTTACTGTCAGACAGACGTCGTCCAATCAGAATCAAAACACAAACAGAAAGCACAGAATAATTATTTAAAGTAAAGTAAAGAAAAGTAACACTTCAACTCCCACACACACTATCTCCTCCTTCCTCTGTCTGAACACAAATATACATACACACACACACACTTCATTTTCTCCATCAGGGTTATCTTAGTTTTGTGGTGCATTTCTGTTTGTTTCTACAAGCCGCTCTGGCCTTTTTAATCTCAGCTGCATTCATTTGTCTTATTTCTTATTTCTTCTTCCTGGATTTTATTCATTGTATTTTTACTGAATGTTGTAATGATCTCTCCATTTTATTACTATGACCACAAACTAAACTGTTGGCGTTCACATCACACCATGTCATTCCCATGTTCACAACAAGCTTTTGCCAAAGATACATGTCAAAGACGTAAAGACGTATGTTAGCACTGTTAGCGTGACGTTAGCGCTCTGCAAGACAAACAGTGACCTGATAAATTATGGTTAATAATGTTTCCATCGTTTCAATGCAGCAGCCTTGCTGCAAACTGCACCTCAGATCTCCTGATTATGCAGGTTGGTTTTATAAAGAGGAGATTATCCAATTAGGTAACGATCAGATCTCATAAAGAACAAGACATATGGGACAAAGGCTGAACTGAGTAGGCAGGGAACAAAACACATGCAGCACTGTGCAGAACTGTTTTACATGACTGCTCTTTATAGTCAATATTTTAATATGTACAAATGTTTCATTTCATTATTTTTGAAAGCATCTTTGCTTTAGGGGATTTTTTTGTACTTGTACGGTACTTGTACGGTACTGTACACACACTATACATCTATATGCCACCATCTGCTTTAATGTTGTGCTGTTCATCTTCTAGTAAACTCGGTGTCACTTTTGTCCACGTCTGATTTCTGTTAAACGTCTGGAAACGATTTCAGTTCGAGATGAAGACGAATCTGAGAGTTTCTACCCAACAGTTTCTTCCCAACAGAGTTTCTACCCAACAGGGTTTCTACCTTATGGTATTCTACCCAACGGCGGTCAAGTCACCCCGGGGTTGAGGGGTTGCCAACCCAGATGACCAGGGGCTGCCAGAGCAGGTGTTTAGCCATATTGGCACTGGTGTTAATTACCCACGATCCCTCACAACATGGCACCAGGCAGACACCATATTGCCACCATATCGTCATGACAACACATCAAACAGGCACTGCAGGACCAGAAGTGGATTTCAGCCGACGAAGGAGAAGAGAGGCTGTTGTGAATTCATGATGGTTATGAAAACAGAAATAATCACAAGCCTGGCCAGGACAATCTCCATCACCAAACCTCTGTGTGTGTGTGTGTGTGTGTGTGTGTGTGTGTGTGTGTGTGTGTGTGTGTGTGTGTGTGTGTGTGTGTGTGTGTGTGTGTGTGTGTGCGCGCGCTAAGCTGGGGGTGAGTGCTACGCGATTCCATTCCAGCTGAAATGGGATAGCAACACAATTATCTCAAGTCCAATTCTTTGAGGCCTATTGTGTCTGTAAACTGAGCCTGAGCAAAGGATTAATGTGTCTGTGGGGTTTAGAGAAGAGGGTTGGGGGGGGTAGATGGGTAGATGGGTGTTGCTTCAGCTCTCTGGTGAATAGACTAAGCTCTAACCATGGGGGGGGGGGCTGCAGAGATGGAGGCAGGAGGAGAAAATGAGGAAGTGGTGGATTCTCAGCCAACACCACCAAGAGAACAAAAAACACATTTACTGTCAAACATAAAAGAAATAACGAATATTAAGAGAGGGGGGGTCATAGCCGTCACCAAGGCAACCGATTGGTGGGTTCTCCCAAGATGCTTTGCTCCCCCCATCTGGTATAATTTACCATCCAATGATGTGTAAGAGCCCTGAGATTCCAGTTGGGAGTAGTAGTAGTAGTAGTAGTACCAGTAGTAGTAGTAGTAGTGGTAGTAGTAGTAGTACCAGTAGTGGTAGTGGTAGTAGTAGTAGTAGTAGTAGTACCAGTAGAGGTAGTGGTAGTAGTAGTGGTAGTAGTAGTACCAGTAGTAGTAATAGTAATAGAAACTCGACTTAAAATGGACATCTGGGTATTTCAGCAGGTGACAGAATTGTAGGCGGGTTTCTGGAACAAGTGACGGCTGTTGGCTGAGCTGCACAACAACCTGCCTCAGTGTCTAATCAGACCCACAATGCAATGCTGTAACTCAGACTTCAGTACTCTGAAGGGAGGCAGTGTACTAGATAATACTGTACCCTATGCGGTTCCTTCCCTCTGCACAATGAGAAGAAGACATGACAACTAAATGCTATCATTCTCCAGAAGACACAACAGTGCTGCAGTGGACGGATGAATGGATGAATGGATGGATAGACAGACTTAGACTTATAGACAGATAGTTGTCTACATCAGTCACGGCTGGTAATGTCTGATGTGGAAAATGAAGGGAATCCCACTGGCTGGAAAGAGAGCAGGACTGTACACATCAGAGAAAACAGCAGGGAGTGATTTCTTTAAATGGCACAGAGACTGAAGCGGTGTAGACATCAGACCCTCTGACAAATCTGTGTACAAAAATCAATCTTGACATGATGTCATTGATTGAGGAAGAATAGGACGTCTGCCAATCTCCTTGTCAAGACATAAAAGTCTCTGTTTATTCTACAGTAAAGCATATAGGGTGACACCATCACTGCCGTTACCTCTGCTAAATCCTAATTACCTCCCCTCTAGCTAGCAGGTGCACTAGCAAGCTAGCGGCTACAGAGCAAACCAACCCAATGCTGATCAATAGCTGATCAAAAGTTATTATTTTCATACATTCACCTGTACAACTTTCACAATACGTGTTACAGCAGTTTACAGCAGGCATGGTGTATGCTTCTGGTTGCTTCTAGGATCATTATAAATCATAAAATATGAAATTAGTGTCATTAGCACTCTTCCCATGGAGTGCCTCAAGCCTGGATAGGTTTTTCTTTGCCGGGTTCTGGAAGCACGCAACCATAAAGGCAGATCTACTCTCGTGGCCACCGGGTGGTTTCACAACAACATGTCACTTTTGGAGAAACTCACAAGAGGTGTATTTCTGACTGTTACATTATGGTACTGATCTCACTATCTCTGACCATAAGGCATAACCATACTCCTCTCGCATTATCATATGAACCTCAAGAGCATTACAAGCCCTCATGGACACTCTGAACATCCCTGAGCCAACAAACTCAACCACTCAAGCCCTAGTCACACAACATGATGATCATCTCTCAACAGCACTAAATCTGCTCTTTCTCACATTCGACCCCTTGATTCACTCCTCAGCTTCGCACTATGAAAGCCACTGGGCGTCACAGCAGGAAAACTGGTTTAACTGTCCATCCTAACCCTAACCCTAAGTCTATAGAAATAAAATAACTACCTGTTCTGGGAAACCTACCTAAGGGACATTTCAAATTGATGGAAGCAGTAGGCAGGAAGGAGTGTGCCAGTGCCCCAAGGGCTTTTAGCCATCAGAAACATATTATTATAACAAAAACCAAACCCTAACCCTATTGTCATGAGCTATCCAGAGGAGCTTCAAGGAGGCTCTCAATCAGGCTAAAACCACCTAGTACTCAAACACAATAACCAATCAACTCAACTAGAAATCACTTAATAAAACCTGCTAAACTGCTTCCTCTGATCTGTGCTGCAAAGTCCTGGAATTTTTTTCTGTACCGAAATTGAATCCATCCACATGCAACTACAGAACTCATGTACTGCTCAGTATTGTCTCCTGCATTGCCTGTCAGATGTTTCTCTGATTTTTCCCCTATTGACCAACAGTTTATGACAGAGCTTGTTGAAGATTCGACAGCCTCTGCTTGCCTCCTGGATCCTCTGGCCTCCTCCCTGGTCAAGGCCTGTCTGCCCTCTCTAAACCCTCTGCTGACTACAATCATTAACTCATCCCTCCATTCTGGCTCTGTTCCCCCAAAATTAAAAACAGCAGCAATCATACCAGTACTTCAAAAACCTGGACTTGACACAGAGGTCTAAAAAACTACAGATCTATCTCAAACCTCCCTTTCCTATTCAAGCTACTGGAGCACACTGTAGCCAACCAGCTCCAAACACATATCTAGCAATGACCTGTGGGAGGAGTTTCAGTCTGGTTTTAGAGCAGAACAGCACTGGAACTTCTCCCACCGGAAAACAAAATCCAAGAAGAGATCTTATATTTCTACCCTTTATCTCCATTTATCCTCACAACAATCCTTTCTCTCTCTGTTGTCTCCCCATTGCTCCTAAGGGGGTTTTAGGAAAACATTTCAGATGAAGGTGATCACAAAATTGTACAAAATAGAGATCTTCCTACTTCTTAAGAGATGGATAAAAGACAACTCTGAGCAAAAGACATTTCCTCTGGGCTCTTGTTAATGTCATTAACGATCTGCTAGTAGCTTCTGATGCTGGTCACCTTAACATCCTCATGGAGCTTTCAATAGAGTCTGTCACAATGTGGGGGTGCATTACTGGCACCCCACTCACCTGGTTGAAGTCCTACCTGACAGGGTTAGGGTAACACTCCCCCTCAGTTCTAGGCCCCTTACTTGTTGTCATCTACATCAGTGATTCTCAACTGGTGGGTCGCGGACCCGTTTTCAGTGGGTCGCGGGCCTTTGCCTGGGCAAAAAATGTTAAGAAAAAATGTTAAGAAAAAAATCCTGTGCTTTTCTTTTGAAGGGGATTTTTTATGCAGCGGAGTGCCGTCTATTCACACTCCTTAACAGTAGGTGACGATAATACCCTGTAATGCTAATTGACACCCGCCATTTCATAGTATAGAGAAGAAGACCCGCAAAGTTAGTTTTCATATGGTACGACACCGACTACATGAGATGAGATATGGATTTTCTTACATTGAGAACAAAGGAGGACAAAAACCTCAGTGTGTTTTGTGCAGCGAGGTGTTGGCACATGAAAGCATGAAGCTTGTCTACTATAACTCCAGACTTTGAGATTCTTGTCAGGAGCAAAAAACACCCCCAGTTCTCTCATTAATTCCTCCAAACTCAGGTCTATGATGTCAGTGTTACACCTACGGTTGAAGTGAGTGCTGCTTAATTTTCTTCAAAGTACAATGTTTTTCAGTATTTACCTGCTAATAAGGTAATCAGAAGAAAAGTTAATTTTGTATACTTGAATCTTTTTGAATTGCACTTTTTGTTAAATTTATTTTGAGATTGTGGATTAAAAACTGCTACTGAAGAAACTGAATTTTTTCCAGAGTGCAATGTTGGTTCTCATAGATTGAGTGATTCTGTACTATCTCAGGTTCAAACTGCACCATCTTTTCATAAATTTGAGAAGTTGAAAATTTTCCTCGATTTGGGTCGCAGCTTGTCATTAAGGGGTGATGGTGGGTCCCGAAGCCAGACCAGTTGAGAACCATTGATCTACATGCTCCCCCTTGGCCATGTAAGCAGCACTGTTTGCATTCACTTTCAGTGCTATGCTGATGACACACAGATTTACATATACACACACCTCCCTCCTCTCTCTGATAAGGGCAGACAAAAGCCGGACAAAATTGAGGCCCTCCTTATGGCCTCCCCAGCCGAGATCTAGGGGATCTAGGGGATCTAGGGGATTGTGGGTCGGCTAAACGGATGGTGGAGAGTGAGCTGAGCCAGTAACAGCGGGAGAGACGGCGCGGGAGGAGGCCGGCTCCAGAAGCGACAACAGACCGAGGTCCGCGGAGGAAGCAGCCTGGAAGAGCTTGCCAGTCAGGGATGGAGCGGAAGGCTCCTGGAAGCCCGGCAGGCTGGTCGGTTTGGTGCTCTGTGGCCGGCCCATTGGGACAGAGGGAGGGGTTCTCACCAAGAACGTATCACCTCCACCCTTCAGCACCTTCACTGGCTCCCTGTCCAATATCAGATTAATTATAAAACCCTCCTGCATGTATTCAAATCCTTCATGGTCTCGCCCCTGCCCATCTCTGTAACCTTCTTCATCCCTACCTTCTAGCACACTCCTCTCCTCTCTCTCATCCCCTCTAGGCCTCACTCTATGGGCAACAAAGCTTTTATTGTGGCGGGTCCTTAGCTCTGGACCACTCTGCCTCAGGGTCTACGTCAGTGCACCTCTGCACCTTCTTTAAAGCCCACATCTTCAGGGTAGCCATAAGATGTGTCTTAACTGTTCATTCACTATTTCCGTCTTCTCCTTTGCCCCTTGTATATTTCTCTGATATGTGCATTGTACTTTTCGTATTGTCTATTATTCTTTGTCTCCTGATTTTAGGTTTTATGTTGTATGTGTTACTGATATTTGCACTGATCCACATTATTTTTACCTCATGCTTTGTGATTGTGATCCATTGTACAGTGTCCTTGAGTGTAAATAAAATGTATTATTATTTTATAATATTATTATTATAATTAACCAGAAGAAAAGTCTTTTTATGAATGAACAATAGTGTGAAAGTTCTGATGCAGCCAATAGGGCAGATCCCTACACCCCTTCAACGACATCTGGGTAAGTGTGATTTGAATTTTCATGTCCACATTCATTAATGTAAGAGGGATTTCGGCAGCCAGCCCCCATGACTAGTTCCTATATCATCAGATGTCTGCTAGCCCTGAGTGAGCAAAGCTAAAAAAGCCGACAACTATTTGACAGAAGTTTTAACAAGCAAATCCACTAACAGAGGAGGCTCCATTGAACTATGAAAAGTATGGAGTGGTTTTGGAGAGCGTGACTAATCAAAACAAGGTTGTTAGACTTTGTTGAATGTCTTTCAGTGGCAGACTGGGACTTGAGTGATGTCTGGTGAGACTTTGAACATGGAATGTCTGGTGAGGGTCTTTGTTCAAGTAGTTGCATGCTTTTGAAAGTATGGTATCAACAGAACATATCTGAGATAGAAAATGGACCTGAGTGGCATTTCATCTCGTATGAACATGGATGGTCTTTAAAACATTACCAATGTCACTCCACCACTTGTACTGCTCTGTAAATACTTACTCTCAGACCATTGCACAACTTATAAGCAATGTTGGAGCTACACAGTTTGACTAGAAAAGAAAATCTTTACTTTGTCACTTTGAAACACTTTGCAACAAGAGTTGTTGCAGCAATTGTCTAAGAAAGAAAGAAAGAAAGAAAGAAAGAAAGCAAGCTCTGAGACGCATATTTTTAAATGGGTACATTTTGTTTTGAACAAAGCAGTTGGAGTGCCAGGAGAGAACATTTTATCTCTTCACACAGTTTCTTCCACAGACTGAAATAAGAAAACTGCTTTTAACTTGGGGAGAGAGCAGTAACCAAGGATGGTTGAACGTTTAACAGCGTGGTGATGAGCGATAGAGCAGCTAATTGTGTCTGGAAAGATAAAGATGGAGGAGAGAGACAATGGGAAACTCCCATTGGGCATCAGTCTCTTCCCGAGGTACAGGTGGTTTGGAGATTCACTACAAGCTTGTTAAAGGGAAATACAAAAGGTGTGCGGAGGCACAAAGGAAGCTGTGTCTCTGTTGGAGCCCTTATCCACCTTTCATTGAGCCGACAAAGGAAATCTCAGCTCTGGCTAATTACAGTGAAGGTGATGAAAGAGGGAGAGAAGGAAATCCCTACTTTCTTCATCTCTCCACAGCCTGAGAGGGTTGAGGGGTCAACAGTTTCAGAAAGCTTGATTTGATGGAGGTGATTAGTGGATGGTCATCGTCTCCATGCTGTGGAATGAAAAGTCCCCGTGTCTCTTCTGCAGCCTCCCAATCAAATGAAAGCATTTCCCTTCCCTCATTCTCTTTCTGAACTGACATTGCTCTATTGAAACATATAATAGATATATATAAAGATGTGTCCTGTTTTCCAATGAAAGGACAGGGCCTCCACAGATAACAAGGAATTAATTAAATTAAATGAATTAAAAACGAAACCAACACACCTAGCCCAACTCAAAACAACCAGAACATCTAGACAAAATGACTGACAGTTGCTTGATCAGAAAACATAAAAAGCACAAAAGACATTCAGTTTACATGCACATTAATATTCTTTTCTATTTATATTTATATTCAAATATTGAGTTGCCGCATGTAAAAGCCATTTACAGTAACTATGATAAGCCCATGTCTTGAATGAAACTCAAACATGCTAGACGAGATATATTGATATTAACCAATATATTAAACCCGTGGCAGACAACTTGAGAGGCATTATAAGAAATCCTGTCTCATTGTCCACCACAAAGCCTACGAAGAGCATGTCCAGCGCTACAACGAAGCTCTTTCCCAGACCAAAACCTCATACTACTCCAACATCATTAGCAACCATCAAAATAACCCCAGATTGCTGTTCTCCACCATCAACCGGCTACCAAGCCCCATGGATGTCTCCCCTGGTGTGTTGCTTCTCTTCCTTCTCCTCTGTTGACACTGCATGAGTTGGTCAGTAAATCCAAGGCCACCTGCGCCCTGGACCCCATGCCCACAGCCTTGGTCAAGGCATGTCTACCTGCCCTGTGTCCTCTCATAACGAACATTATAAACACCTGCCTACAATCTGGTACTGTCTCCTCCAGTTTCAAAATGGCCTCAGTCACCCCTATTCTGAAAAGGCAAGGTCTGGACCCGGATGAACTCAATAACTATCGGTCGATCTCCAACCTTCCAATCCCCAGCAAAATCCTGGAAAGAGCAGTTGCCTCCAACAACACATGTCCAACCATGAACTCTTTGAATCCCTTCAATCTGGTTTTAGAGCCCACCATAGCACAGAGGCTGCCCTCATCAAGATCACCAATGACCTCCTCACTGCTGCTGACTCCAGCCACATCAATATCTTCATTCTTCTGACCTCTCCACTGCATGCTGTCTGATTATCTGGGCCTCACTGGTACTGCTCTCTCTTGGTTCCGGTCATATGTCTCAGACAGGAAACCCCCCCAGTCCCAGTCAATCAGGGCGTGCCCCAAGGCTCTGTGCTCGGACCCCTCCTATTCACTATCTACATGCTCCCCCTTGGCCCTCCACCCAGTTCCCTCCCCAGTCCCTTGTCACCTGCCTGCACCATTTAAAAGTCTGGATGTCATCCAACCTCCTGAAACTCAACACTAATAAAACTAAGCTCATGGTTGTGGCCTCCAAGGCAATGCTTACTGCTGATGTACCATAGTTCAATCATGCAAGCCCTAAGCATCATAAGAACTAGAACCAGGTAGTAGAAATCCATGACAACAACTACTAGACACAAGACAGGCACAGAATCCAGCAGCAGAAAATCCCTTACCTGGACAAACAACATGAGTGAGTTCAAACCTACGGAAGTCTTTCTGCTTCCAGTAGGAGACAGCAAGGGTTGATGTTGAACACAGAAATGATTTGGTTCTTTTCCAATGATTATTGGGAATAGAAGCTGAAAAGGGTCAGAGTTCATCTGCAGGAAGAGTCTCTCCACACTGTAACCTGGTAAGAGTAAGAGACGGTCATGATGGGAAACTTGGCCCACAGTAGAGTCGAGGACATCGGCGAGGGACCGAGACATCGGTGTCCTTCCTCTTCAGCTGGTGGACAAACACTGCTCTACCACCTCTACTGCAGTTCTGTCTACTGAATGACTGGTGGCCTTTACCCACCCAGATTCGACATATTCTCGTTCAAGAATTTCCAGCTCTCAATGCCATTTTGACCATTAAATTATGTTATTCTCCACATCCAATTCACTCATAACAAGCCACCAATCAGAGAGTCAGTCAGAGCATTCAGCACAGGTATATGAAGGTCGGAGTTGTTTCAATGTCAAACTACTTCCTGTTTCTAGTCGTGGCTCCTCCCCCTGATCATTTCCTGATGGAGAACGGGTTTCTGTCACTTTGTGTACAGAGCACATTTTTGAATTGACAGCCTTTCATTAACTTTCATTGTAAACTGAGTTCTCATTGGCTGTTGGCGTCTCCACTACCTTGCATTAACTTTCACTGTAAACTGGGTTCTCATTGGCTGTTGCCGACTCCACTCTTGGATTGAATCTGTGATCCTCACACACTTCAGGACCGTCAGGTCGTAAATATCAAACATCAGATTAATCTGTTCAGATTGAACCTGTAATCTCTTCTCTCTACCTCGTGAACTCACTCACATTGTTGTCATTTCAAGGTTGTGAAGGCGTTTCCATGAAAGTCCATTACCATTAGCAGGTCTTTGAAGGTGTTGCTGAAGAAGAAAGGACTTCTTTCAAGAATGGCTTTCTGAACACAAAAGACTACAAAAGCAGGTTATTATCTGAGGTCTGCTGTGATCCCTGTAGTCATCCATTCAATTTAGACTTTAGACCAGTTGCCTTGACCTCTCTAGTCATTAAGTCCATGAGAAACTGGTTAAGAAGATGGTTGTGGAGAAAACTGAAGAAGTTCTTGTTCAATTTCAGATTCACCAGACCTGGGGCCTCATTTATAAAGGTTGCTGCGCACAAAAAAGTGGCGTTAAGGGGCGTGAAATGTGTGTACGCATATTTTACCGCAAACGTCCGGATTTATAGAAAAATTCTATGCGGTAAAATGTGCGCACATCTACGCATCCTTTCACCCATGCGTAGAGATCACCGCAAAGTTTTTCAGACACGGGAATCAGCGACGCCCGATAGAAAGATCACAAAATAAAGCTCAGTCCTCTTAAAAACATAGTTTTATAAGTGTGCTTTCACAGGGTTTGTGGTCTGTTGTATCTGTTAAGTCACTACTTAAAACCTATTTTTATAAAAGACATTCTCTTAACTCTTATTTTATTCATTATTTTACCGGGCGGCGCCAGGATGAAGTGAAATAAAACTTATTGATCTAACCATGCAATAGCCTCAGAAAGGCTAAATAACAACAACATAATGCTGCTGTTCAAAATCAAAGAATACATTTATTAATCAGACTCACATAAGAACGAAGCACTGAGAGAATTTATGAACGACAACGATTCTGTCAAAATCAGCAGGCGGAGGAGTAGAAACAGCAGTTTGCGGCTTGCCTCTCTCTCTCTCTCTCTCTCTCTCTCTCTCTCTCTCTCTCTCTCTCTCTCTCTCTCTCTCTCTCTCTCTCTCCAACGGGGGAAATGGAATTAGGGCTGTAAATTGTATTTACCACCATGAAAAGCAAGCAGGCTGAGAAACCGAACTCCGCTCCGTTTCAGTGGGCTACTATGGACGCCCCGACATACACCAATGGAAATATTTGTCTATAGATACATAAAGCTTAAACAGAGGGGACAAAAATACAACTAAGGGGCTAAGCATATTTTACTCTTTCATATGTAGCTCCTAATGCTCAATGTTGTGTAACTTTTAAACTGTTTTTAAATTGTTTTTATCATTTTGTTCATCATCAGTTTGTCTCCCATTTTTCTTTTTGTCCTCTAAAGCACTTTGTAACTTTGTTTTGAAAAGTGCTATATAACAAAAGTTTATTTCTATTATTATTAAGGTGTGCCGGATTATTAGAGCTTGTGCGGTTCTCCACAATGTGGCACAGATCCTCTACTGAGCTCTCAAACAGTAGCTACACCTTTACGGTGCTCAACCTCACTGATGAGCCTCAACCTCACTGATGAGCCTCAACCTCACTGATGAGCCTCAACCTCACTGATGAGCCTCGATCTTGCACTCCGCAAATTTCGGCTTTCTTGCAGCAGGCGTCTCTCAGTCTTTCCCTCATTGATAGTCAACAAAGGCTCCTTAACAACGTCGGCATATTCATGACCTATTTAGCATTGCCCATTTATGGTTGATTGTGGGACGACACTATGAGGAGTAGTGGGAGGACACTGGGAGGAGTACACGGCCGCACAATTCACCGCAGGTGGGTATTTATGAAGAGAAAACTGCGTACAGGTGTGTACCGCACGGTTTTATAAATCTGAATTTTTTCTTGCGTTAGTGGATTCTGAGGTTTGGGCGGACGCAATGTTCTACGCAATGTTCTACGCAAAGTTTTATAAATGAGGCCCCAGGTCATGATCATGGTCCTGTTGATGTCTTTGTCAGCTGGTGTGACGAGGCTTCCCGCCAGCTCAAATGTGTGAAAATTTAAGAACATGTACTTTGATTTCAGGACATCCACCATCATCAAGGGCATCATGCAGGCAGTGGAGACTGGAGAGAGTTAGAAGTTCCTTGGAGCTGTGGTTGTCTCCCCAGTTTACTTCACTATGATGCTGTCTTAACCAACGACAGCCTGCCTACCATAACCTGGTATATGCAAACACTGAACAACAGGAGGATCATGGGATGCTGGCATTTGCAATATCTATTGTCACTCAATAACCTTGACGTGTTGAATTGGTTTTCAATTGGAGTGATCCAGCTTCACATCATTATTAATATACTACTAAATAAGTGCTCTGATTGGGAGCCCCACCCACTGCTACACTGCACAGAAGTCCAACCAATCAGAATCAAACAATGGCACATACTGTTCCCACCCACACAGGTCAAACACATACAATGTTTGGCCAAAAAAAAAAATGGTGGCAGTTGTTTTTGATTGCATAATTCCCCCCTTTATAGTGTTGAATGGTACAGTCTGATGCTGAAGCCGTCAAACCAGAAGCTGACATGTTACATGATTTACCAACAACAACCTTTAACATTCCCAATCACTAACAGCATGCGTCCAAACAGCTTAGTAACACACACACACCTACTGAAGTTCCATTTCATCAAGTTAATTGATGTGCCAGATGAAGTGTGATGTCCGCTGAGAGTTGAATCCTGGGATAGCGAATCAACAGATCAGCTTCTAATTTAATTAATAACTTCTCTGTCTAATTAGCAGACGATGGCTGGGAAGAAAACAGCTGTAGTCACCTGGGTTTATCTACTCCTGCACAATCTCCGAAAGATGAAAACGACAAGGCGGTCTCTGGGGCGAGAGGGTGGTAGGTGTAAGAGAGGTGTGTGTGTGTGTGTGTGTGTGTGTGTGTGTGTGTGTGTGTGTGTGTGTGTGTGTGTGTGTGTGTGTGTGTGTGCGTGCGTGTGCGTGTGTGCGTGTGCATGTGTGTGTGTCTGCAGGGTGTGTGCAGAGGTGCTGATCAACTGCTAATCCTCAATGTGTGTTTGCAGGAAGCTGTGGTGTTATCTGGCAGTGAAAACGTTCTCAGGTGGAAAGAGTGTTGGCTTTCCGCTGGGGCGTGATTGACAGGTTGCCTCGTCGCCACTTGCCGTCTGGTGTGAGTAATTAAAATGGAGTGAGCTGGCATCACATCCAGAGACGATATTATCAGGGTGTAGAAATACACATTAACACTGAGAGGAGCAGGAGAAAACATGTCCACTGCTAGCTCAACATGTTGTCTCTGGGGTCAAAGGTCAGATATGGTGAGTTTGCCATCACCATGTGGCAGCGCAGCTGAAAGGCATTTAGCAATGTGCAGAAAGAGAAATAAACAGCCTTGATGTCACAACAAGTAAAACCAGCTAACATGCTTCCTCAGCTGTTGTGATTCTGCTTGGACATTGATGCTAGAAGTGGACAGGAAGTGACCTGGCGGCGCTTCCTGCCTCGGACAGCGCTAACATGCCCTATTTAACCAGAGAAACACTGGATCCATGCTCTCTGACTGGCAGAGAGGCCTCCTCCTACTGGCTGGGAGACGTGGAATGTGTGTATGTGCGCGTGTGTGTGCGTGTGCGTGTGCGTGTGTGCGTGCGCGTGTGTGTGCGTGTGTCATTTCTTCATTCTGCCTTGCTGCATCTCCTCCTTCCCCCCATCCTCCCTGCTCCTCCCCAGGAAGGAGAATAAATGGTTGTGCTGTGATGAAAGAGCAGCAGTTCCTCTGACGGCAGGAGGCCTCGCCTCGTCTCTACTAAACAAATAGATAATAAGTGGTAGAGACGCTGAAGCGCTCACACTCCTCCGTCAAGTTACTTGATGTTGCCTGAAGCGTAAAATGGACACCAGTGACTTGCTGTTAGATGGCAATGAAACTACCAATGGACAAGTTCTCTCTTTCCTCCTCTCCCGTTCTCCATATATATGGAAGGTAAGTGTACAGGTGAAGTGAAAATCACTTGAAAGGAAATTGAAATATAACAGAGTTGGGAGATGCTGTGACTGCAGCACGATGTGCACAAGACAAATGACCCAACTGAAGAGGTGCTGGATGATTATGATGATGGTTATTATGCTGCTCACCTCCCTGCTGGATTATGGAGCCTATTAGTTCAGACTCAGACTGAACGGGGGGGTAGAGAGACACACAGAGCCAGAGAGAGAGAGAGAGAGAGAGACAGGCAGGCAGGCAGGCAGGCAGACAGACAGACAGACAGACAGACACTTTATGTACATGCTGATCATGCATCATCAGTGATACGAGACCAAGCGGTGGGATGTCGGCGGCAGGAAGTGGTCATGGAAGTGAAACCAGGCGGTAGATGTCCTGCTGGGCGCCTCGGTGTTCCTCTGCTGCTGCTGTCAGTCGCCTCCAGCATGACAAACACATCGCCTCCCAGGGAGAAACAGCAATGGATGTCGTTTGCCGGCCGTAGTCATCAGTTCTGCTCCAGAGCCTGACAACGGTGACTTTGGAACAAATGGCAACGCTCGGAAGTGCCGAGTAGAGTCTTACTCTGTTGTGCAGGACGCCATTCTGCCAGCACGCTCCACTGCGTTGGTGTTGCGCCTCAAGTGAAGTCCAACCTGTCAGCCCTCCCCGGCAGCGCTTGTCAATCACACGGCACAGGAAGTGGAAAATCAGCTGCATGCTTTTTCTGCCCCCACCTGCCATCTCCCACAATGCTCTGCTCAGACTGACTCCCTTACAAGCTTCATAGAGATGTAATTTCAGCAACATACGAAAGAGGACCTGTATGGACACTCCACAGGTAGCCAGACTGCTGAGGCAGCAGTAAAAAGGAGGCCAGCCAACAGCAGCCATGGAAGTACATGGAAGAACACAACGCTCCCAGAATCCGCTGACCAAGCAGGTCCACCAAGTCAAGGCTTTGAAAATAATTATGATAAAGTAGGCCGAGCCATTTCTGCCTCCCGCCCACAGCCCTGTGTACTAAATCACAGCAGGGCAGGTTCACTCGTCACCAGACTGAATGGGTGCAGTGCCCTACATGTTATAAATACAGAGCTGCAGCGGGGCCCTGCTGGCCCCATAACACCTGCTTATTGGGGGTGCAGTGTTAGGACCTGCCTATTTCATAATGTCTTCATTCTTATGAACCTAATTCACCTCTAACAGTCGGCTCACGGTAAAACATGATGAGCCCAGAGAATTTAGTGGTGAGACTTTATTGAAGCCAGACCTCCATAAAGTATTAGAACCTATGTGATATTCACAGTTAGCTAGCAGCCGTGATGAGGCAGCTTGTATATGATGAAATATACTGCATATGATGGAATATACTGTATATGATGGAATATACTGTATATATGATGGAATATACTGCTTATGATGGAATATACTGTATATATGATGGAATATACTGCTTATGATGGAATATACTGTATATATGATGGAATATACTGCTTATGATGGAATATACTGTATATGATGAAATATACTGCATATGATGCAATATACTGTATATATGATGGAATATACTGTTTATTATAGAATATGATCTATGATGATACTGTATACTATAGAATATACTATACTATACTATAATATACTATACTATACTATACTGTACTATACTACTATACTACTGTACTATTCGCTACACAGCCACCAGGAGAGGAGGTGGTCAGGCTGAGAGCCAATCAGAGGTCATGATGCTGAACCCCCTCATCATTGCTGAGCAGGCAGAGCGGAGGCAGGATGCGTTGTGATGGAGGCAGCGTGGCCTCGCTGAGATCAGCCTCTGACAGGTATTAACGACGCTAAGTGGACCAGGATGTACTGTACATTACGGAGCTGCAGTAACATGGCCCAGGTTGCTGTCACCCCTGCTAATGTCCAATTAATTTTGTGCAAATGTTCCACAGAGCAAAGTCATAATCTTTCAACCTCAAGTCCACCTGGACAGCTTCCCCTCTGTGATTCGGTCAGATGGGACAGAACAGGAACAAGGACATTATGGAAACGTACAGAGGACGTATTTAACCGAGACAGGAAAAGCAACAAGCCAAACGAATGCTGACAAACCTGAAATGCCAAGAGCAGATGGTGAAATAGGTCAACCGTTCTTTCCTGTGTCACAACTATTTAAATGTTGCTTTTACAAAATAGCTTGGCTTCATCAGCAGTCGCCTCTAAATGACGATGTTAAGCGGGTGCAGCGTGCTGTTGTGCTTGGCAGGCCTCCTGGGGGTGTTAATGGGTGGGGGCACCCAGTGGGGGTAAACATCCCTCTGGCGGCGGGTGCACGCTCAGAGACATGTCATGACCTTTACAACACTGTTGATGAACGTCACCAGCTGAGAGTTTGCCCTTTTTCTACCTGTACTTCTGATCATCTCCTCCTCTCACTGCATAAACTCTGTTCTCTCCACATCCACCCGCGGATGCAGCGGCAGCTGAACCCAGAACCCTCTGCACCTTCAGGACTCATATCGATCCCGAGTCATAACCTCCACCTCCTCGCCACAATCTCCTCCTCGTTGACAATCCTGCTGCCGTCGCCACACCTCGGCATCAGACCAGAGGTGCAATCTGCTTTAACTGGCTCTCACACACACACACACACACACACACACACCGCCCAATAGAAACCCAGCTGCCATGCATCAGTGATGGGCAGGTCGGCCACAGCAACCACAATGAAGGACAACATCATTAAGCTCAATATCAGCGCTGGCAAAGCAAACAGCCTGTCCACTGTCATCAGGGTGATGCATTGGCACTCGCTGCAGAGAGAACCTTTTAATTGTGTCCACACACACACACACACGCACACACACACACACACACACACACACACACACACGCACACACACACACACACACTCACACACACACACACACACTCACACACACACACACACACACACCTCCCAAGACCCTGTCTGATGCTGGTTGGTGGTTGGAGGATAGCTATTGTGTGAGGTTGCTATTGAGCGCTCAGTCAGCTGATATCCTCCCATGATGCATCAGGAGGTCTCAGCATGTCTGTTTTCATTCAGCAGAAAACCTCAGATAGACAGTAGAGTAGAGTAGTAAATAGAGTAGAGTAGAAAACATTGTAGAGTAGTAAACAGAGTAGAAAACAGAGTAGAGTAGTAGTAAATAGAGTAGTAAACAGAGTAGAGTAGTAGTAAATAGAGTAGAAAACAGAGTAGAGTAGTAAACAAAGTAGAAAACAGAGTAGAGTAGTAGTAAATAGAGTAGTAAACAGAGTAGAGTAGTAAACAGGAGAGTAGTAAATAGAGTAGAGTAGTAAATAGAGTAGTAAACAGAGTCGAGTAGTAAACAAGAGAGTAGTAAACAGAGTAGAGTAATAAATAGAGTGGTAAACAGAGTAGAGTAGTAAATAGAGTAGTAAACAAAGTAGAGTAGTAAATAGAGTAGAAAACAGAAGAGTAGTAAATAGAGTAGAAAACAGAGTAGAGTAGTAAACAGAGTAGAGTAGTAAATAGAGTAGAAAACAGAGTAGAGGAGTAAATAGAGTAGAGTAGTAAACAGAGTAGAAAACATAGTAGAGTAGTAAACAGAGTAGAGTAGTAAATAGAGTAGAAAACAGAAGGGTAGTAAACAGAGTAGAGTAGTAAATAGAGTAGAGTAGTAAATAGAGTAGAAAACAGAGTAGAGTAGTAAATACAGTAGAGTAGAAAACAGTAGAGTAGTAAATAGAGTAGAGTAGTAAATAGAGTAGAAAATAGAGTAGAGTAGAAAACAGAGTAGAGTTTCTTGACTGAAGGATGAATTCGTCTTCCTGACTTCATTTCACGCTCGGCTTCCGCCTGTTTATAGACGAGGACATGTGACTGTGTGTGTGTAGGTGTGTGTGTGTGTGTGTGTGTGTGTGTGTGTGTGTGTGTGTGTGCTTGTATGAAAGGTCACATCACGCGGTACATTCATTCTCCTGTAGCTCACAGTACAAAGTATGTAGTGTAGTCTGTTGTCCTGTCAGTAGCTACTGTACTACCATGTTAGTCTGTTAGTCTGTTGTCCTGTCAGTAGCTACTGTACTACCATGTTAGTCTGTTAGTCTGTTGTCCTGTCAGTAGCTACTGTACTACCATGTTAGTCTGTTAGTCTGTTGTCCTGTCAGTAGCTACTGTACTACCATGTTAGTCTGTTAGTCTGTTGTCCTGTCAGTAGCTACTGTACTACCATGTTCTTCATCAGCTGCTCAGTGAGGTATTAGGGTTTTAGCAGGATTAGCCTCCTGATGAGGAGGGAGCTAGCCGAGCTAGCCGAGCTAGCATCCTGCACACTGTGATCATTTAAAGTAGGAGCAGATGCAAGGCTTGTCATGTAGCATCTCAAATATCACGATGGGATTGAATGCAATGACCACCAGCTTGGATCAATACTGGATTAAGCTGTTACGTCCACTTAGAGCTGATATAATAGGAATAATGGATTCCACTGGGAGAGCTCTTGGAAAGAGGTCTGATTCACTCAGAGGTGATTTATGGCTACTGCTACTTTAAACGGGCCGCTTAAAAAATGGGACTTTTCATAATAAATATCTTCCAGCGTCCCACAGATCAATTGTGCCCAGAGAATGATGAAGAGAGATGATCTTCTGTATAGGGCTGCGTTCAGCAGCGGCTCTGCTGGAGACATCCATACTTTACCATCCACTCCAGTAAAAGTGGTCATACAGCAGAAGATGGATGAAGTGGCCTTTCATTGTGTAGTTGGAGACAAAAACTTGTAGTAGTTTGACTTTGGTAGTGAAATAGCTGTCAGTCAGCCTGCAGGTCTGATCCCAGATCACATGTGGAATATTCACAGTCATCATGCATTCATTTTTTTAACTAACTTATTTTAAATCAATGGGATGGAAATGAGTTCGGTTCTAAACCGCCTACCAAATGATTGCTAACCCACAATAAACACCAATAACACCAAAAGGTATTTAGTTCTTTAGCTTGTAGATGAAGATGAGGTTTCTAATGTTTCTAGTTTGGGTTAGAAGGAGATGATTTCACCAAGGCCAGAGGAGACAGCACCAACCTCGCTGCTGAACAAAGATTTGGTTCCTATAATAACTGATTATCATCGTCTGCTCCTCCAGGAGGATGAAGACCTGAAATCCACTAACACTGTCATCATTGCCTCATGAATAATCCCATTACATGGAGGCTCCATAACAGTTTGCCATCAGGCCTTACTATTTATCCAAGGAGCCACTGACATGAGTGCTCTGATGCAGCAGATTTAATTCATGTTGAGTTATTAGACGTTATCCGGCCAGAGATCCTGAGGAGGAAATAACAGCTGTCCTGTCCTGCTGCAGTAACGTTGGACTGTGTCAAGATACGACTGGTTCAAAATGCAACGCCATACTGTGATTTATACTCTGACTGATTTAGTCTGAAACAGCGTTGTTCAGGACTGAAGGGAGGGAAGCACCATTTGTCTCTGAATGTTGGATTCATGTTCAGGTGCTGTGGACATGAACCTTTAGAAAAGTTTTTGCTCAGAACAAAAGGTTTCTACCTCCAAAACGAGAATATGAACCACAGAGGGAGAATTATATTGATAACTTGGAGAGTCAAGCAATTTCTTTTTTTATCATAGTTTCATATTGCAGCCTGTGCAATGGCCCATGAGGTAAATTTACTCATGGAGTATTTCTCTGCAATATATAGTCCCCCTCTCTATTTGCTCTCTAAAACCAGTCCTAATGTATCAATTGTTCTGATCTAGCGCTGTTGGAGTGTGAACAAACAAATTGGATTGTGCCCCCGTCCCCAAATAGCTTTCCCCTTATCCACCCCAGCCTGGCCTACAGAGGCCATTCACTACATATTTTCATGGAACATCTCAATCCAGTCAATTTCTCTAATACAGAACACACACACACACACACACAGTAAGACCTTTAAAACCATTTCCCAAGGTCAGAACAAATGGCCAGACTGTAGTGGTGTATAATGATAAAAGCACTCAGAGAGCCGGTTTCTAAAGTGCCTTTCCAAAGACAAAATGGCCTCTCCATCCTGCAGCGTGTCACTCCTTCAGTCTGCTGGGAGGAAGTGTGGCGGCGCTGAGCTGGAGTGATGCTGGACCCAGTCGAGATCCTTCAGGAGCCTTTGGCCTCATCTCAAGACAATAAAGTAGTGACCTTTCCTTAGATCAGTCCAACAGGAGACGAAGAGATGAAGCATTCAAATCTCCTACCCAGACATGTGGTACCAGTGTTACCAGTGTTACCAGTGTTACATGATTCTACGATTCAAGTCATGTGAACCTTTATTTCTCTGGGTTAGGGTTTGGGTTTTCCAGCCCCACCTGTTTCACATTTATACTGGGAGCTGACCAGTACAACCACAGTCTGTTTGCTGAAGAGCACCTCACCAGTGTTACTTCTTCACCTTCTTTGCTGGTCTGGGTTTGGGATGATGATCTCTGACCTTTACCAGCAGAACCTGGGAACAGATGATGCGAGGGAGGATAGGACCACTTCCTGCCACACTTCCTCCCGTCTACTCCGTCTTGCTACCATCTCCTGTTTCCAGCGTCCCTCTGAAGAGGCCGTCAGAAACCTCCTCGGCCAAAGCGGCTGCAGTGTCAGAGCCTTAATCTAATTGTGGACACGTAAAGATTCACATTAAGCCGCTCAATGAGGCTTGGCATAACAATTCTCTTCACAAGCTTCCTGTATCATAAGTTACAGGAAAAGACCGCTCCTCTGATTAAAGCAATTTATCATCTTGGCCGTTATTAAAAGGCATCCTCTGACACGCCGCAGCATCACGCATCGCTGCATCCCGGCCGAGACAGACGCTCAGAGATTGGAGACCACGGTGGCGCCGCCATTTGTATGTTTCAGCTCCATGGCAGCGCTCCAGCAGGAAGACATCGGGTGAAGCAAGACTTTCATAAAAAGACTTGAGTTCTTTTTAAAGCAGTGGGCAGTCCACTTTACACTTCAATTCAATTCCACCATTAATCCTCATGGGAGCAACAAACAGAGAACAAGATGACAGGAAATGACACCGTTTGATAGAACCACCTCTTTACATAATGTTTCTATTCCCTCACCATCACTAGCGATGAGTCTGCTAGTTAGCATCCTTCAGATTATTTACCCAGAAGTCTTGTGAGGCGTCCTGCTGTCCTGAAGAAGAGCCCGGAGGTGTCGGCAGCAGACGGGGTCACTCTGCTTTTAATTAGCTGCTCCCTCTTGTCTGCAGCTTAGATCGGGCCTGTCGGCTGGCCAGGTAAATACTGGCACCGCTAATGATCTGAGGCTGTCATATGGACGCATGGTGTGTGTGTGTGTGTGTGTGTGGGTGTGTGTGGGTGTGTGGGTGTGTGTGTGTGTGTGTGAGTAGCAGAGAGCAAGAAAAATAAGAGATTCATTTTTCTGTCTCCATCTGTCTGTTCACATCATTCAATAGGGACAATTTAAAGGCCCAGTCCACAGTTTTAACAGCAAAAGGTTGACTCCACTGCACACACACTCACACACACACACACACACACACACACACACACACACACTCTCTCTCTCTCCACTTATTATTATCCTAAAATCAACTGGATTCCTTTTCAAGGTGAAACATTCATTTTGTGTCCTACTTGTTAAACAGATGACAAGAACTTTCCTGACCCAAACGGTACCGTCGACGTGGGAAGGATGGGAAGCATTTTCAGTCGTTTTCTTGGCAGAAGCTTGCCATGCGCCGTAAAGCAGCTTGCCAACAGACAGACCAGTCAGGATCTGGACAAGCTGTCATGGAGGCAGAGCTTCTTCATACCAGGAGATACTTAATTTGACCCAGGAGAGCAGAGAAATTGATTTTAACTCTGTTAAATTAAGTCTACTGAGGGACTCGGGGGCATGAGTCTCTTGGGTTCATTTTATCCCGATGTGCAGATGATGAGGAGCTCCGATGCCGACGGCAACTTTGTCAAGAGTCTACTGACATACTGTACTCTCTCTCTCTTCCTGCCCTGTCTCACTCTCTAATTGTACACACACACACACACACACACACTATAAGTTACATTCACACAGCAGACTGCAGCCTCACTATGAAGGGCATAAACCGTCCACCTTGAAAAATCATTGGTGAGTCCTAACTGGCGCTGAGATGTCAATCAGTTGGGAGGAGGAGGCGGGGCTCCCTGCGGAGACGAGTACAGCTCCAAATCAGCTGATTGGGAAAGACAGCACAATCCACACATATGCTAGGGTAATGGGCAATCAATGGCTAACAAGGAAGCACAGCAGCAAAACAACCACATCTGATGGGCAGGGGAACTAGCATGAGGTCAGTGCACAGCTCTGATTGGCCGAGGAAACCAGGACTCTGTCAGTGAGCTGGTGGGAATATCAGATGTCCTATAAAAGTTGTCTTTGTAAGCTGGGAAAGCGAAGAGAGAAGATACTGAATGTCATGACGCCTTTCGGTTTGAAGTCTGTGACCTCTATGATGAACGCCAGCAGGGCGGGCTTCGTGTCGTCGTCCTGTAACCCAGTGCTCACAGGTTCAATGCTCACAGCAGTTTGTCCTTGAGCAAGACACTGAAGCAGCAACCTACAAGAAGTTGGATATTCACTTCCTCCCTCTGCTGCAGCAGCGTGATGTGTTGTCTCAGAGAAGAAGGCAAACAGCGTAATATTTACCCCGCTGAGAAAGGTCGCCCGAACCGGAGAAGCTACTGATGATTTTAAAATGTCATTTTCTAGTTCACTGCCCCGTAACTCTGCTGCTGCTTTAAAGAAAACAAATACTACCATTTAAATCACAGCCACATCCCTCCAATGGCAGCAAAACAGAGACTCTTTGAATATGATTTTACCCCTAGAATTAGCTTTGACAATCCATATTTAAGATGATATGATGACAGGGTAAACCATGTTTCTAACCTTGTATTGAGCAGAGAAACCCAAACAGTGATCGCACATCGATTCAATTCAGTCCTATAGGGAAACATAGACTACATAACCAGATAAAAACACTAATAATAATAATAATAATAATAATAATAATAATAATACTAAGGTGTAAAAACAAGGAATAGTGAAATATGTATAAAAAATGGTTATAAAAATGTTGATTTATGGGATGATAGAGAAGAAGATAAAGACTCAGGACTCTGAGTCTAGACCGGCAGTCAGGATCAATCAGCTTTAGTCCTGAGTCTAGTCCGGCAGTCAGGATCAATCAGCTTTAGTCCTGAGTCTAGTCTGGCAGTCAGGATCAATCAGCTTTAGTCCTGAGTCTAGACCGGCAGTCAGGATCAATCAGCTTTAGTCCTGAGTCTAGACCGGCAGTCAGGATCAATCAGCTTTAGTCCTGAGTCTAGACTGGATCAATAACAGATCAATAACATGTCAGAAGGTTCTAGACGTAGCCATGCTTCTGGCATCACATCAGTTCATCACATCAGTTCTTGCAGCTCGTCTGTTCCCACATCACGCCGTCGCTCATTGCGCCGTGGTCTCCATGGTGAGTGCTGATGTCACCCACGGTGACGGTGGTGGGATGTTGGTACCGTCTCACCTCTCACTGCCGAACACCTATTTATACCCACGGTGCTGTACTGTACATCTGCTGTGGCAGTGAGAGGGAGGAGGGGCTACACGCCGGTGGCGAGGTGTGGGGGGGTCTTCCCACTGCAGATGGTCGTGCCGTGTCGGTAGCCCCGGCATCCACGCCAATCAAGTCTGGCTGTCAGTCTTCTCCCCGGCCTGGCATCGCTGAAGAGCTTCAGGCTCCACAGGTCCTGCTGTGATTGATGGAAGCTCACGAGGTGTGTGATGTCTTTCACTCTGAAGAAACTTGTTCTCGTATTCTCCAGTCAGCTGCAGCAGAACATATATCCGTTAGACTAACTCTATTTTATTGTGCTGTATACGAGAACTTTATATTGAATCATTGGACCTCATGAATGTAGAAAAGAGAGAAAAGTCAGAAGTCAGACTTCTGTTCTTACACACTAACATCCACCGCTGAATCCCTTCAGCTGAAACTGGAGGCGCTTGCCCGATAGTTTACAAACATGCAAGTACAGCCAAGGAGCACGTGCACAGCAGGAACCCGCCCACTGCATCTGACTGGTCCAATAGGAGGTGTCCCAGATCGTCTGAAGTTAGGATCAAGTGTGAGCAGTGGTGTTGCAGCTCCAGATAACCGTAAAGCAGGGGTGTCCAAACTACGGCCCGTGGTCCATTTTTAATTGGCCCGCAGCAAATTCTAAAAATATAATGGAATATGGCCCACACATGAAACTTGCGCTTGACTGTATTGTACTTCCTAGTTTTAACACTAGGTGGAGTAACTGTCTTGAACAAGGCAGCTTCTCCACAAAACAAGAGCAATCAAAGAAAAATTTTATAGATAGCGAGTGTAGAAAATTTCAGACACGGTTTGAAAATGAATATTTCTTCATAGAAGTCAAGGGGAAGTGTGTCTGTTTGATTTGCAATGAAACTGTTGCAGTGATGAAAGAGTATAATGTACGACGACACTATGAAACCAAACATCAGACCTACACGTCCTACACTGGTGCGGAGCGCAAACAGAAAGTTAAGCAAATGGCAGCTAGCCTGCTAGCTCAACAACAGTATTTTTTCCGTGCTAACAAAACACAAGAAAATGCCACAATAGCTAGCTACAAGGTAGCTCAACTCATTGCCCGACACGGGAAACCTTTCTTAGATGGTGACTTCATAAAACAGTGCCTCACTAAAGTCGCAGGAATAATGTGCCTGGAATAAATGCAGGAATTCAACAACGTTAGCATGTCCAGAAACACAGTTGTGCGGCAAATCGAAGACTTGTCAGCTAGCCTAAAACATCAAGTGTCAGATAAAGCTTGTGCTTTTGATTTTTACTCGATTGCATGTGATGAGAGCACAGATGCCACAGACACCGCACAGCTGTTTTTTGCGGGGAGTTGACGATAACTTTTGCATTACGGAGGAGCTGCTTGATCTTAGGAGTCTAAAGAGCACAATAACGGGTAAGGACATTTTTGAAGCTGTGTCAGATGCAATGGACATGAGTGGCCCAGCCCTTTGTATATTTTTCTGTATGTGGCCCTCAGTGAAAAAAGTTTGGACACCCCTGCGGTAAAGCATGAAGAGAAATAATGCAGGTATGGGCTGTATGAGGCGTCAGGTGGCAGCCAGTGAGGTCAAAGGTCAATGATTCAATCAGGTTAGAGATTGTTGGCCCATCAGTTGTTTTGCAGTCCACATGACCGGTTCAAACCAGTTTCATATGTTCCTTTAGGACAGCAGTGTTATTGATAATGGATAAAGGAACTAAAACACATTTATTAACAGAATCATTATTTCATTCTGCAAATGCCTCCACATTCCAGACTTCCACTCTCAATCCATCCATCCATCCACCTCACTCTCAATCCTTCCATCCCTCCCTCCATCTCACTCAATGCTTCCATCCATCAATCCATCCATCCATCCCTCTGTCCTTCCATCCATCCCTCCACCCATCTCGCTCTCAATGCTTCCATTCCTCCCTCCATCCATCCATCCACCCATCCCTCCACCCATCCATCTTACTCTCAATCCTTCCATCCCTCCATCCATCATCCATCCATTCATTCATCCCTCCCTCCATCCATCATCCATCCATCCACCCCTCCATCCATCCATCCCTCTGTCCTTCCATCCGTTCCTCCACCCATCTCACTCTCAATCCTTCCATCCATCCATCATCCATCATCCATCCATCATCCCTCCATCCATCCATCCATCTCACTCCCAATCCTTCCATCCATCCACCCCTCCATCCATCCATCCCTCTGTCCTTCCATCCATCCATCTCACTCTCAATCCTTCCATCCATCATCCATCCATCCGTCCATCCACACACTCCCAACAGTCATTGTGAGGCTCAACACAAGTTGTGAGATAAGACATCACCTTGAAGGTGTATATCATTTCATGTATAATGGACACGCATCACATTAATATCCTCACTGTACATTTGGTGGAGGATGATGAAAAGCTTACCTCTCAATCACAGGGCGCTAATGATGCTAGCCAAGCATGATCAGGTGATTGATAGGTGGCATTTAACTGTGATGGAGCCCGATATACTCTGTCCTCTCACTGGAGGCCTGCAGGGAGGAGAGAGAGCCACAACCTTTCAATAATCGAAAGCCTCTCACCCAGCGAAAGGCTGATCCTTTGTTCTAATTAACCTGTGAAATGAGTTCAGCAGCTCCCTGATACCCACCGCCTAACGTCCTAATAGGCTGTGAACGGCCGAGCGATGAGAAGAATGCCAAAAGGTGGAAGGTCTGCTGGGTGATTTTAAACAGATGCTCTCTTTCCACATGGAGAGAATTATCATCAGGAAGGAGAAGATCAGCCCTTTACCTCACACAGTTTGATCTCAAGGTTTCAAAATGAGATGTCCATCATTTGAAAACTGTGACAGCGACAGCATGAAGACAAAACTCACTATGAACTTTGGCGTTGGAGTAATTTATCAACAACTCAGGATCTTTTTTTCAAATATTGAGCACTGAACATCTTCTGAAATGAGTATTTGGGGTTTGATAATGAAACATCGGCGCTGACCGGTAGAGTTCTGCTAATAACACAGCGTCAGTAAGACACTCACATGTCAGTCCTTCCTGCAGTACCAGGGTATGAAGCTGGACACAGCGAGCAGCTTTGGATTACATTAACACAGCTGACAGCTTTCCTGTTAGTGGGAAGATCCTGTGCTTGTGATCGAGTGTTTGAAAAGCTTTTCTTCAGTTCAGCAGCAAGATGAAGAGACGAGCTGGTCTGTCTGCAGAGCCTTTCAGCCTCAGGCGTCATGTTGGAGGATTTGTTTTGTTTTCCACCTCACTCTTCTTCTCTCTTTCTCTGGATCCATCGCTGCGTCCTGTCAGCTGAAATAGAAACAAGCTAGAAAAATACCAAAATATCGAAACTATCAAGGACGAGTGGTGTGTGTGTGTGTGTGTGTATTCCTCTGAAACAAAAAACTCAAACCTCTGAAGATGTACTCAGCATGTCGATACTAAACTCAACCCTTCACATCACTTCCAAGAATTAGCAGTAAATCTTTTAAAAAGATCAAGACAAAATAAGGAAGCAGAATCCAGTGAGGATGAAATCTGTGTCTACATGGGCTGGACTCATCAGTACTGGACCGTTATGGCCGCCTTGCGCTGCCAGTGAACTGCTGCCAGCCTGTGATTAGATAGAGGTTGATGGTTCAACGCCCAGGAGGCTCGTCTGCGTCCATTGCCAGGTCGATGCCAGGCAGAGCTGGCTGAACCAGATTGTTATAGTTTGGCTTTTTCATTAGTTTCCATTTTAATTCCATTTCAGTTTAGTTTTAGTGAGTTTTCAGTTTCTGGTTTTCGGTTGTTTAGTTAATTTTTAGTTTAGTCTAAGTTCTAGTTTTAATCATTTTGGTAGGGGTGGTATTTTTAAAGGTGTAATGTAGATGTTAGGTATTGTTTAAATGTATTTATATGAATTTTTCAATACATCCTCAGCTAACTTAAAGTTGGGACACTTCTTTCCTGCTCTACAAATGAAAAGCAGCAGCAGACTCAACAGCCATCTGATCTGGGACCAGTTAGCTCAAAATAATCCCAAACAGGACTCCGGCGTTTCCTCACAAGTATTTTCCACATCAGTTGTGCAAATCACCGGCACTTCCTTCAAAAGCAGGAAGACAAAGTCGGTATAGTAACATCTTGCTGCATAGTTAGTGTTCAGCAAAAATAGTCGCAAAGTATTTTATACCAAACAAACAAAGACATGAAAACTAAAAGCCTTTCACATGTACAGTGGATAAAACATGTGAGCAGGGGAATCAGATGAAGCTGCGATCCCTTATTGATTATGAAATCTATTAAATCCTTCAGTCATGAAGGCAGATGAGACGGTGAAGAGGGTTTTCAACAGGAGGAAGGTGTTCCTAATATTTTGTTCTCTTTTTATTTCATTTTACTTTAGTAGATACTTTTAGTTAAGTTTTAGTTTTTTCACAATAACTTTGCTGGAAACAAGACAGAGACACTGGGGCGATTCAGTTAACAGTCAATATATACAATACATACACAACACACTGACTAGTTAGTACACTGACTAGTTAACATCTTACAAACTGACTAGTTAACTATATAATAAAAGCAATACCAGCTTGAGATGATGGGAAGATGAGTTGAGATGTTAGTTTGAACTGTTTCCTCCTAAGTGCACAGGAACAGGATGTAAACAAACACACACACACACGCGCACGCACACGCACGCTAACATTTACACTTTCATATTTACACATGCATGCACATTACCTATGGCTGTGTACTGGTTGAGTCCTATTACAGGAGCCTGATGTATGAACAGCAGGGGGCCTCTGGCTGTTTCTGCCAACAACAACAAGGGGGGAATGAGCACAGACTTCAAAATGTCATTAGTGGGAGCTAGGCAGATTAAATGGACTTCTTTGCATTGTGCGGAAAATAGAATACAATAGATGACAATCAGTGCAGCTCTTGGCTGTTTGACTACAGGAAACACTTGAACAACAAGCCTCTATTCCAAACCCTCATCTTCATCCAAATCTTCACATTTGTCCAAACCTTCACCTTCATTCACACCTTCATTCAAACCTTCATCCAAACCTTCATCTTCACCCAAACCATGACCTTCATCCAAGCCCTCATCCAAACCCTCACCTTCATCCAAATCATGACCTTCATCCAAGCCCTCATCCAAACCCTCACCTTCATCCAAATCATGACCTTCATCCAAGCCTTCATCCAAACCCTCATCCAAACCCTCATCTTCATCCAAACTGTCACCTCAGTGGCTCCTCTAGAAACCAGAAACAAATCAGAAACAACACAGTAGTTTTGGTTTCCACCACCTAAATGGCTTGCTGTCAGAATGTCTCTGTCACCGTCCGTCAAGTGACAGATTATTATGATGTGAGAAATACCAGTAAATATATAACATCTTCTCTTCTACGCCTGCTCAGTTGACAGTACTCCACTGTGTATTACACCTTTGGAAGAGTGGAAGAGAGTTTGACAAATGTTCAACATTTCCTCCATTTAGTTACAACAGAGGCTCAGGACTGGGTTCATTCCTGGCAGGCCAGGGCCTCTGAGGTTCAGAGGGTTTGGATGTTGACTGATGAGCAGCCACATCAAACAGCCTTGTTAATGGAGTCCTGAAAAAACCTTAATTAAACCTGGAGATAGACGAGCTAATGCAGAGAAATAAAAACAGATAAATGACAGGAGCAAGACAGGAAGGGAGAGAGAGAGAGTGAGGGAGGAAGGTAGAGCGAGATAGAGAGAGGGAGGAAGGTAAAGTGAGGTAGTCAGGGAGGAAGGTAAAGCGAGGTAGAGTGAGGGAGGAAGGTAAAGCGAGGTAGAATGAGGGAGGAAGGTAAAGCGAGGTAGTCAGAGAAGAAGGTAAAGTGAGGTAGAGTGAGGGAGGAAGGTAAGGCGAGGTAGGAAGGTAAATCGAGGTAGACAGGGAGGAACGTAAAGTGAGGTAGAGTGAGAGAGGAAGGTAACGCGAGGTAGTCAGGGAGAAAGGTAGAGTGAGGGAGGAAGGTAAAGCGAGGTAGTCAGGGAGGAAGGTAAAGTGAGGTAGAGTGAGAGAGGAAGGTAAAGCGAGGTAGGAAGGTAAAGCGAGGTAGTCAGGGAGGAAGGTAAAGTGAGGTAGTCAGGGAGGAAGGTAAAGCGAGGTAGAGTGAGGGAGGAAGGTAAAGCGAGGTAGTCAGGGAGGAAGGTAAAGCGAGGTAGGAAGGTAAAGCGAGGTAGTCAGGGAGGAAGGTAAAGCGAGGTAGAATGAGGGAGAAAGGTAAAGTGAGGTAGAATGAGGGAGGAAGATAAAGTGAGGTAGTCAGGGAGGAAGGTAAAGCGAGGTAGGAAGGTAAAGCGAGGTAGAATGAGGGAGGAAGGTAAGCGAGGTAGTCAGGGAGGAAGGTAAAGTGAGGTAGTCAGGGAGGAAGGTAAAGTGAGGTAGTACTGAGGACCTGTGTCCACTTATATGTAAATCTAGGCTTATCTTTGAAAGTGTCAGCCAGGTGTTGGTCCTCTAAAAGAAGGTGCCAATAGCAATGAATACAAACCTTAATGCTTTTGGATATAAGAGAATAAGTGGATACAAAGATGAGTTGAGAATCATGAGTCAATTTAGGTTTTGAATAAAAAGTTTAACCTCTTGTCAACCTTCTACCTTGGTTAGACACATATTATTAGAGTGCATCACTGTACCCTTTCTGTTTAAAGCCACCATACAATATTTCTCAACTCCCCCATCAGACAAAATTATAAATTGTCTATAAGGAAGATTGTCCTTCCTGCTTTCCCATGAAACAAATCTCAAGGGCACAGTGAAAGTGCTAAATACAATGAGACAGCTAATGCTAGCAAAGTGGTTTCCAAGAGCATGTCCAAGGAAACAAGTCAACTGTTGCTGCTACTTCCATCTCCAGTGAGGTGACAAGAGAATTTGCAAAACTCATTCATCTTAGAAAGGTCTGATGCCCATGACAGGAAACATGAAGCTATACAAGCTACAACATCTGCTACAGACAATAAGAGAACCAGACATTTTCCTCAAGTTCTCATCCTCAGGGAAGCTAACAAGAGGCAACAAGTCAACCCCCCACCACAAGTTCAGAAGTTGAGATTTTATGCCAAAAGGTGGAAGATCTAGTAAACGGGGCAAAGGAATAATTTTCTCTTGACATCTTTTTCTCATTCCTAAGAATTCTAACCCCTCTCTACCACCCTCTCCACCTTTTCCCTTGCAACCTCCCTCCCTACCCCATTTTTCAAGGTGGGTTACTCGACCAAGACTGCCCTCCTGGCAGTGACAGAGTCGCTCCATGCCGCTAAAGCGAACTCTCTCTCCTCCGTCCTGATACTCCTGGACCTCTCTGAACCACTAGATCCTCCTCTCCACCCTTGAGGGGATGGGTGTCTCAGGCTCTGCACTCTCCATGTTTGCGTCCTACCTGACGGATCGCTCCTACCAGGTGACGCTGATAGGGTCTGTGTCAGAACCACGCAGGCTCACTACTGGGGTTCCGCAAGGCTCGGTTCTGGGTCCTCTTCTTTTTTCCCTCTACACAACATCTCTTGGTTCTGTTATCCACTCCCATGACTTTTCCTACCACTGCTATGCCGATGACACCCAGCTGACCCTGTCATTTCCCCCCTCTGACACACAAGTGGAGGCACGCATTGCTGTGGATGTCGATGCACCACCTGAAGCTCAACCTGGACTGAGACTGAGCTGGTGTTCCTCCTGTGGAAGGGCTGTCTGCACCGAGACCTGGCCATCATTGATAATGCTGTCGTGACGTCAACTCAGACTGCAAGGAATCTGGGTGTGACCCTGGATGACCAACTGCCATTCTCAGCAAACATTGGATCAGTGACACGCTCCTGCAGATTCCTCCTCTACAACATCAGGAGGATTCTCCTCTCCCTCACTGACAAGGCAGCGCAGATGCTCATCCAGGCTCTTGTCATCTCCCACCTGGACTACTGCAACTCCCTCCTTGCTGCCCCGGCGTCTGCCATCAGACCTCTGGAGCTTGTTCAGAAAGCTGCAGCTCGTCTGGTGTTCAACCGCCCCAAGTTCTCCCATACAACTACCCTTCTCCGTTCTCTACACTGGCTCCCTGTAGCAGCTCATCCAGTTCAAGACCCTGGTGCTAGCTTATAGGGCAGTGAAAGGAACAGCTCCTTCTTACCTCCAGGCTATGGTCAAGCCTTACACCCCCACCCAACCATCTCACTCTGCTGCCTCGAGGCAACTGGTTGCCCCGTCACTCAGAGGCCCCTGGGGGCCAATCTAGACATTCACAGCTCTTCTCTGTCCTGGCCCCGCAGTGGTGGAATGAACTCCCCACTGATGTCAGGACAGTAGAGTCGCTGCCCATCTTTTACTGCAGGCTGAAAACCCACCTTTTCAAGAAACACTACCCTGACCCTTCCTCTTCAAGAAACACTACCCTGACCCTTCCTCTTCTAGAAACACTACCCTGATCCTTCCTCTTCTAGAAACACTACCCTGACCCTTCCTCTTCAAAAAACACTACCCTGACCCTTCCTCTTAACACTTGTTTATTTGTCTCCACTTATTTGTCTTAGCTCTTGTTTATTTGATTTAATTATTTGTCTCATTTAAAAGTAATAATAATAATAATAATAACTTTATTTATATAGCACCTTTCAAAACAGAGTTACAAAGTGCTTAACAATAAAACAATATATAATAAAAGGGAAATAAATCTGAGACATAAGATGTAAAACAAATAACAGGAAATAAAATCCAAGACATAGATATAAGACAGGATAAAATAATTTAGAATAGTTACAATACCATCAGTGAGGAAAAGCCATAAGATAAAAGTGAGTCTTAAGAAGAGATTTAAAGGAGGATACTGAGTCTGCCTGCCTGAGATCTCCAGGCAGGGAGTTCCACAGCTGAGGGGCCCGAACAGCAAAGGCCCGGTCACCTTTAGTGACAAGTCGAGATTTTGGGACCATCAGTAGAGCCCTGCTGGAGGATCTCAGGCAGCGACCAGGCTCATAGGGAGTTAGCAAATCACAGATATAGGCAGGAGCCAGACCGTTCATGGCTTTAAAGACAAACAGTAAAATCTTAAAATCAATTCTAAAAGTCACAGGTAACCAGTGAAGGGCAGCAAGGATTGGTGTAATGTGGTCACTTCTCTTAGTACGTGTTAAGAGCCTGGCAGCAGCATTTTGTATCAACTGCAGCCTATGGATGTTTCGTCTGCTGATACCAGAATAAAGTGCATTGCAATAATCAAGTCTGGAAGAGATAAAAGCATGGATGACCTTTTCTAAGTCTGTAGAGGAAAGGAATGACCTGATCTTGGTTAGTTGTCTCAGTTGGGCAAAGCAGGACTGAACCACTTTGGTCACCTGAGCATCAAAAGACAACTCTTAGTCAAAGATGACACCTAGGTTGCGAGCCTCTTTTTGCACATTTTTAGATAGGGCACCCAGACTAGAGGAGAGATTGTTAATGCTGCTAGTGCTGGGGCCGGAGGGGGTAATAATAATTGTTTCTGATTTGGATTCATTCAACTGCAGGAAATTCTTGGACATCCATTTTTTAATTTCAGCCAGGCAAGACATGATAGAAGAAACATCGGTGGTACCAGGCTGTAACGGGACATACAATTGGGTGTCATCTGCGTAGCAATGGAAATTAATATTGTGTCGACGCATGATATGCCCAAAAGGGGACCCAAAATAGACCCCTGAGGGACCCCACAGAAGAGAGGAGCACGAGAGGAGGAGGCATCTCCAAGCATGACAGAGAAGGACCTGTTTGACAGATAGGAGATAAACCAATCCAGAGCCACATCACTGATGTAGGTAGCTAACCTACTGCACTTTTACCTTAGCACTGGTTCTGCTCTTAGATGCTTGTTTAGGAAGGAAATGCACTTACGATTTCTGGTGGCAAGTAGTTCTCTTGCCTACCTATGTTGAATGCACTTATTGTAAGTCGCTTTGGATAAAAGCATCTGCTAAATGCCTGTAATGTAATGTAACCCATTCTGTCTCTGTAAATGTAGGGCTGCTTCCCATAATGATTTAAGGGCTGTTGAGTAGGCAGAAACTTCATGGCCACTCCCAAAAATATTCAGCAAATATTTTATTTAAATCTCAATTGTAAATATTTCCAAAATTGATAATGTGGTAGGTCAAACTGCTGCTTGAGTATCTGAAGAGACTTGTGATGCCCTTCATGAGTTCCAGAGGAAACATGATTTGTTGATACACAGCTAGGGAATTAGCCAGATCCCTGCAGATCTCTGAGACTTTCTTCTAGACCCATAGGGCCTCATTCATGAAACGTAAGTAAGATCAAATTTGATCTTAAAACGTTCGTACAAACGTTTCTACGAAGATAGTCTGATCATCATTTTGTTCATATCTGAATTTGCTTGTTGGTATGATCAAAACCTACGAGTGCTTGGGAACATACAGGAAGGCTCTTAGATGCATTATTATGTGAAATCCATTACAGTAGTGCCAAACCTCATCAACAACAAGATGTTTCAGTGGCCTTGTAGAGAAAAAAAAAAACCTAATAGGCTGAAATGGCGTATTTGCCCAACTGTCATGAAGATTAGAGAGACAGGATCACCCTGTCTAGTGCCCCTGATCAGTTCAAAGGACAATAAGATGAAACCATTAGAGTCTACGCAGTTGGTGTAGGTTAAGCTTAAAGGAGACAACTGACAATAACAGCTAGGCTACCGCTATCGCTCTCTCTGCCTACATGTAAAATCCACAATTGATGATGCATTCAGGTCTAATGAGAGACACTGTAAATACGAGATTTCAAATCGGGGAAAAATTCACCTGAACCTCCTAGTGGTAAATCCGAATCGTAAATATGGGAACTTATGGGAACTCCATCAAAGTCCACAGTCCAAGGTAATAAAACATAATTATTACTAGTTACATTCACACTAGTGAATATAACTGTGTTCCTGCACTGTGTTACCTGCTGCAGTTTGTTTGGTTGACACAGCAAATTGTTAACTAGTTGTTGCTATGGCGCTAGGTAGATTGCCCCATCTTTCTGCTTCGTCCGACAACACGGTAACTCATCTACTCATCTACTACCGTTTCTACTCGCACTCTTCCAAACTATTCTAACTCAAACTTTCCAACTTGTAGATTTATATATTTATAGTATTTTTAGTGGTGGTGACGTTGAAGTCATGCGACCATGGTGTAGTTTGTTTATAGCCTAACGTTAGCTTTTTACTTCTGCCGATTGCATTTATGCTTCAAAAATCATAAAAGTGGTGTTCATTTGTGAAGATTATCTTGCTGAACAAAATGTGTAAGTATCATAAACTTTTGTTTGCCACAGAGTTTATTTTCTGCAATAATCCAAAATCCAATGCAAAAATCCCATTGGCTTTTTGTCAAGGGAACCAGGGCGATGCTAACTTCCGTGTTCCAGAATGTATGATGCTGAGGTAATACAGTGAAATTGGCTTGTTGCAGAAGCAAATGCAATAGAGCAAAGAAAAATGAATCTAAATAAGAATAGAGAAAATGGAGTATGAGACATAACACAAGCGACACAAGTGCAAATAAGAAACTATGAAAAAAATGAATTACAGCATTATGACAGTGTTCAAAATAAGAGTAGAAGGACAAACAGAAATGAAGGATAGGTAGAAAGGAAGAAGTGTGAAGTGAACCTGGTAGATAAACCTCCCATCAGCAGCAGCAGCTTAGAAGCTAATAAATGTTTGGTGTGGAGTAAATTGCTCGGCTGCATTCTGCTGTCATTGAGGTCTGTAGTCTCTGAACTCACATCTGAAAATCCATCTGGGTTTTTCACAGAGCCTCTCTAGAATTGGTTTTGGGGAAAAAAACATTTATCTCGTCTGTGGATGGAGGAACATAAATAGCACATTCATTTAACAAGCTCACTAGCACTCAATAAACATATTAGACTGGCCAGCATTTCTTCATCCTGTCACGTCCTCTTCTTTATACTTTTACCCAGTGTCTTCCGGCCTCTGCTTTCACTACTTCACTTTAACTTACATTTACATTCTTGCATTTACTTCTGTGACTCTCTTATCCGAGAGGTTCCATTGAGGTCAACAGTCGAATCAGCTTCAGTTCCTAGATCACCAACATTACAACCAAGAGCAAGGAGGTCGAGGGTCAGAGGTCACAGCCCTCTGACAAGATGGAGATCCTGTGACCCTTGATTGATCATGTATGATAGAGTAAGTTCCTCCTTCCTTTCCCCCTCCTTCATCTTTATCTCTCCTCCTTCACCTTTATCTTTTATCTTCTCTTCTAAGCTTAACAGAGTTTTCCCTCATGTTCAAGATACAGAGAAAGATACTGTACTATTTACTGTCTAAAGGGACTATTCAGCTTACAAGAACAACACAGTAAACAGTGTCATCATTACACTGATTAGTTAGCACACTGACTAGTTAACATCATCCACAGTTAAAGCATCGGTCTGGTCAGTCTAGTAATGCTAAAGGAAAAAGAAGTGGTCGGTATACACCAGGTAGCACCATCCTATACCAGAACTACTTCGTGAAAGGCTGTAGAGCACACTGATTATAAATAAAGTTAAATCAAACTGTTCTAAAAGCTTTATGTATGCACTAATGCAGCAGGGGGGTACATTACAGTATATACTGACTGTGGTCGTTGTAAACACTCACACAGGATGTTAACACAAATGTATGTATTCTAAACTAGACGCACAGATGTGTTGAAAATGACGTGAATATTAAAGGGATGTGCGATGAAACTTTATTTGTTAGACTCTAAATGTCTAACATGTCAAATATCCTGTGAGGTCTAAACTTCAATAACATCCTTTTAACATTGACCTCCACCTCCTTTATGGCTCAGTTGTGTCCAGGATATTTCTGCCTTCAGAGGATCCTCATTAGCTCGACTACCACTCAAGTGCTTCTGAACAGAAATAACAAAATGGACCTGATAACTGAAGTACTTCTGTGGTGGCTGTTTTATTTTTAAATCAAGCAGCACAGAATGAAGAGGAGAAAATACACATTATGTTTTAATTTACTAACCAAAATCACATTTAGTTGTTCGTTGTTGGCAGGACCTCCAGGCTCTCTGCCACCTAAACTTCAAGATTCTCACTTTCCCTGTCATATTCACCACTTTGTTGGGTCATTCATGCATGGTGAAATCATGTTTGACAGCATATTTTTGACAGCATTTGAAAGCAGCATTCTAACTCCTTCCATCTCAATCTTTCTTCCATGACTGCAATTTATTCTACAGGTAATGTTTTACCTGGATTCACCTCCTGAACAGAGCAGCGGCCGAATTCCAGCAGTTAGCATCAATATTGTTGCAGGGATCAAGCTTGTTTGTATTCCTGTGGGATATTCCTCACCTATAGTACATGATGCTCCCAGCAGCTCCAGCTCATCTGCTGGGTGTTGCTGCCCTCCAGTGTCTCCAGTGGTGTTCAGCACCAGTCTGAATCCTGACTGTAGTGTAGCATAGCCCTCTTGGGCCAAATTCATTCATTTCATTGAATTTCATTGAATGCTAAATGAGCAAATACATTTATCTGTAGGAAGAGAAAAAAAAAGCTGAGCAGCCTCAGATATCTGGCTTTAAATCAAAGTCTATTTAAATCAATTTTAGTAGTGGAAATGAAACACATCATACATCAAATAAGAATGAATATTTAGAATGACGTTAGTGGCACGGTGGCGCAGTGCTTGCACTGCTGCCTCACAGCAAGAAGATCCTGGGGCGCTGTTGAGTCTGGGGTGCCCAGGTGGGTTATCTCCTGGGCCTTTCTGTGTGGAGTTTGCATGTTTGTCACGTGGGTCTCCTCCTGTAAAGAACCCCATGAAGCTGGCGATGTACATCTAGGAATTGGTCCCTGGGCGCTGGTGTTGTCGACTGCTCCCTGGCTGGCACTGGAGGAAGGTCGGCGGGGATGGGGAAAATGCAGTAACTCATTCAACTCGGACATTTACCCTGCGTGTGTGTGTGTTGTGTCGGCGGCCACTTCCCCTGCATGTGTTGTGTGTGTACAATGTTGCAAATAAAAGTCAATCTTAGTCTTAATGAATGTGATGTGTAATGTCCATGGTATGTCCTTAGAGGTCCTGCACCATGTGTCAGTATTTCTCTTTGCAGTGTCATCAAGACTGAAATGTTTCTGATGTTTCCATGTAGAGCTTCATCAGTTGTTTACATTTAAGTTCTACTTTAAGATCTATTGGGCCATAGATGTTAGCCTGTTTTCTTCTGGTCATAGTGGTCAGATCAATCTACATGATCATCGGTGAGTCCATCAAGATGTACCTGGTGTACATTCCTCCATTCAGTCCACTGGCTCAACATTTATCCTCTGTTATATTATTTTGTCATCTTCATTTTTTTGCTTTCTTTGTTTTGCGTTGAAGTTTTTATCTAACGTTGTGTTTTGTCATCTTTAAATTCAAGTGAAGAGGTGATAGACTAGTTCTGGTTTACACAATAACAGCAAAGTATCTGGAATCCAGTTTGTTGTGTGAATTGTACTGAACTCGACCCACCTGGAGGCAGATAACTACCTGACCAGCTAACCAAACTAAACCAAACAATAATTAGTTCATAAATGATGACTTGACTATCGGAGCCTGACAGGAACACAGGCTCGTTCGTGAATGGTTTGAAGTTGCTTTCTGCAGGGCCAAAGGTCTCAGGAGGAGGAAGAGGGATGAGCAGGGTTTAGTTTCTGGGTGTCTTCATGTTGACACGGGAGGCAGTTCTGTTTCCTCTTCACTGATGGTGGCGCTGTCCTCATGTCCCGCCAGCCCCGCCCCTAAATCAGGGGATCCCATGCAATAGGCAGGTTCTTATGTGCACATGAATCTACATGCATGCATCCACACGTTTGCACATCCATACACTCACAAGCATATGCTCGCTCTCTCTCTCTCTCTCTCTCTCTCTCTCTCTCTCTCTCTCTCTCTCTCTCTCTCATTGACACTGTAAGCCATGAGCCTCCAGGGTTCCATAAGAAAGAATTGTTGTTTCATGTATCATGAAATATGTGTTCTTTGTTTGCTGCATTTCTTTGGAAACTTTGCTTTCTGGTGAAACTGAGGGCAGCAGAGTTAGTCTGCTCAGTATCTACCATCTCTATTTCACTGATGCACTAGTATTAACTAATTATTAAAACACACACGTACACCATAGCATTGCCAGAGTTTGTACCGTGGAGCTCCATAGTGTCCTTGTCCCCATCTGTCACTTCCTCTAATCTTATTGGACGCGTTTCCACTGCAGGATGCAAGACAACACTGCTCTGAGAAATAATACGTTTTTTTCCCAATTGAATAAATACATTTTCCTCTTTTGCATGATGCTGTTCCACATTTTTGTCCTCCTTTATTAATGTACAGTCAAAACAAATCACCTGGTTAACCCATTTATCAGCTATTATATATATGTATACATATATATATACAGATGGGTGACAAAAGGAAAACCTGAATAAATAGAGAAACATAACAAATGCAGATGCTCCCATACATGTGTACTGCATGATACAATTAAGCAATTAACATCCCATGATGCTCTGGGGCATGTGTCAAAATGCTGAAAGGCCCAGTTGACCTTGATTTGGGATCAAGATGGCAAGAGGAAAACATCTAAATTACTTTGAAAGAGGTTCATTATTGGGGCGGATGGCAGGAGCTTCAGTCACAACGACTCAACTGGCTTCAACAGGAACAGGGACTAAAGGGACATCTGCACTTAGACCTATGGGAGACATCAGTCAACAGGGCGGGACATCGTGGTGGGAAGCTCTCATTGGATGAGCGTGATGCTCGTGCATTAGTGCGATATGTAAAGAACCAGAAGAGCAACTCTTCCTCAGGTGACTGAAGGTCAATGCAGTGATCAGACTGCCAGAACAGTCCGTCCACAACTACATAGAGACGATATTACAGTAGGGGTGCAGGAAGAAACCCTCCCTACAAAGACCAATGCACATCTGAGAGTTCAGTTCAAAAACCATCAGCACTGGTCTACAGAGATATGGGAAACAGTGATCTGGTCAGATGAGTCATCCTTCATCATATTCTCCTCAACTGGGCAAATGCATGTGTGGGTCCACCAAGAGGATGGTACACCCTGAATGCTGGACCCCTACAGTGAGGGGTCCGGTGGCTCTGTTATGCTGGGGGGGCTTTTCCTGATATGGTTTGGGTCCACTTGGTCCCTTAGAGGGAAGGGTCACTGCTAATCAATACCGAGTTATTCTGAGTGATCACCCTTATCCTATGATGAAACATTTCTATCCTGATGGGAGTGGTCTCTTCCAGGATGGCCACGCCCCCATCCACAAGGCACCAGGGGTCACTGGATGGTTTGATGAGTATGACCATGATGTCAATCATGTGCTATGGCCTTCAGTCACCAGATCTCAACCCAGTTGAACTCTGGGAGATCTTGGACCGACGGGTTAGACAGCGCTCTCCACCACCATCGTGAGGAGGATCTATGAGGAGCATTGAAGATGTTCTGGTGGCTTCTGGTGACACCTTACTTGGTGGTTTTTCCTTGATTGTGTCACCGCCTGTAGTATATATATACATATATATATACATATATATATATGTATATATATATATATTACGGGGTCCAAACAGGAAATATTTATCAAACTTTGATATATATATACATCGGACTTGGGCCGAATCTCAATTCTCATTTTCACCCCTACGGCTTCGGCTTGGCCCTTCGGCTTGGCCCTCGGAACAGAGTCACAAGGGGTAGTGGTAGAAATCTCTCCCTAAGAATTGGGACAACCCTTCAAGACCCTGATACGTCATCGATGACGTTTACATCAACAGACCGGACAAGTTTGTTATCATAGATTACTATGGCAATAATGGTATTATCACAGTGACATTTGCCGTTCATCTGATGGAGATAAAAAAGCATGGACGCTCGCGATTCGTTCACAATTTATACTTTTCACGCTACCAATCGATCAAACAAGTCATCAAATAAAAAACACCACTGCTTCATTACCAGACCACTTCATGACAGAATAGCGTTAGCGGTGCTCTGTAGTCTAGCAAGCCATCCTAACGTTACCCTGCCAGTCTGCACTGGTATTAGAGGAGCCGTAACAAGTGCAGCAACTTCGCTGCTGGACTTTAGTTATATTTCGTCATATGCCAGCAAAGGGGAAAGGCGACATGTAAATATGTCAAAATGCAGAACTGTCATGCACAAATCAGCCTAAAAACAATGTTGTAACACAACTAACTAGCGAAGTAGAGACATCGGCATGTTAGTGATTTTTTGTTATGCTTGTTATAAAGAAACGGTCTATAATACATTGAAACGACATTAAACTAAGATAATACCACGGTTAGAATATTTTTTAAATCTTTATTAACGAAGAAAATACTACATCTGTGGTTTACTTTGATGGTAGTGTAGCGGTCCCCATGATCTTCCAGCTGATTCGCAGGTCATTCTGGGAGACTTCTCCTAGCCCTTGGTTTGTAGTGTGCCCCTGAAAAATCTCCGTTTGGAGGATCATGTAGCCCTCGCACTTGGCCCTACCCCTCGATCACAAGAGAATTGGGACACCCCTACCCCTTCACGTGAACGCGCAAAACGGAGGGGAAGGGCTAAGGGGTGAATTGGGATTCGGCCTATGGCTGAGAGTGGAAGGGAGCCTGCACGATCGCTGTTAAATGACAATAGTTTTCTAGAAGCTACAGTGATCTCTTGCTCCAGGACACCACATGTTGCGGCTGTCGGCAGCTGAAGCTATATGCTATATATATATATAGCTCTGGAAAAAATTAAGAGACCACTCCAAATTATCAGTTTCTCTGGTTTTACTATTTGTTTGAGTAAAATGAACATTTTGGTTTTATTCTATAAACTACTGACATGAGTTGTGCCTGTGTTGATTTAACAGACACTGGAATGGAATGGCTGCCATACATGTAGAGAAGCTGATTTAAGAACATTTTGTAGTGGTCTCTTAATTTTTTTGCAGAGCTGGATGGGTCACTATATATATATATATATATAGTGACCCATCCAGGGGAAGGCTGAGGGCTGTAGTGGTAAACGACGTGTCAACTCGTTGGTTCCCTCCAGGGGTATTGAGCTGAAGGAAGCCACACCTGTACCTGGTCAAGATGATTGGCCCTGGGATATATAAGGGCCACAGAGGCAGTGTCTAAACTGCGAAGCTGTCTGCACAGGCCACCGAGACATGTTGGGGTAGAAGGGACTCCCAACAAACGTATGTTTTGTCCAGTGACTTTCAGTGAAGTGTTTTGAAATGAAAGGAGCTGAGCAGAAACCTTCCGCTGTGTGTTTTGTCATTTTGAGGTACTACCCTATCTACACCCCTGACTTTGCCACAATATACTAGTGATAAATCCCCTCTTACTTTTTAACCTCGCTGCTCAGAATCAGACACAGCTTGACTTCATCATCATCTCTGGGGTTAAATGGACGGAGCCTTTCTGTCCCACATGGAAACCATGTGTTGGGGTTAGTCCCCACCAGACTGGCTGGCTAGCTGATTGAGCTGGGACTGAACACCCCCCTGTATCTGGATCCTGGACTTCCTGACTGCCAGGCCCCAGGTGGTCAGGGTGTGCAGACAGGGAACATCTTGAAACATAGACAGGCTTTTAATGAATTTGTTGAGCAATATTTTAATTTATGTCTGGAATCTTTGATTATGATTTCTATTGCATGTAAAAGCAGTGTAAAGATATATATATAACTGAACGGCGCTGGTAAATACTTCTTACCAGCAACAAGTAAGAAGGAAGCCTGCTGTACTCCTGCATGTTGATTCCTACAGAGATCCTGTTGATTCCTGCAGAGATCCTGTTGATTCCTACAGAGATCCTGTTGATTGTCATGTCATCTGATCTGCAGCCTGCCTTAGCTCTGCTCTTCTATGTTTTGATCCTTTTCAGTTCTGGTTGTCATCCTGTCTGGCTGTTATGCAACACGGGACTTTTTTTGTTCTTTTGCCTGCTTCACTTAACAGGTTTCACTTCTGAAAACATTTATTGCAAACTCTTGGAAATATGATTTGGTAAACCAACATTGTCAATATTTAACATTTCAAGATTGTTCAAGAGTATTTTTTTGATTGGAAGGTAAATGCTGAGCTCCAGTCAGTAACATGACTGACTGTCACTTCAGAAGCACTGAAGAATCACCATCTTGATTTCATTACTGGAAATATTGATTCCCTTTTCTAAAATGGGACTGTTGTGGGTGATGGTCTTCACACTGCCAGTATGTACGTCAGCATGGACTGAGTGGTGGACATTTCATTTGGAAACAAACTTGTAATGTGCAGATATATTCCCTTTTTTATTTCAGAAACACAACAAAACTCATTTTCTTGGTTTATTGCAGCTTGGTGGTTCTGAACAGCAGAACGAAAAGAGCATGGTGACCGTCTGGTCACCGGTGAACCCGTCTGGTCATCGGTGAACCCGTCTGGTCACCGGTGAACCCGTCTGGTCACCGGTGAGCCCATCAGAAGTACCTGGTGGGATCGGACTTGTCACACAGCTGGACGTGGACGTGCGAGGTGATCCCAGGGTAAACGCTCTGCATGGGCAGCATGGTGCCAATCCGCTGGCCCTTCCTCACCACGCCTGAGGTCCGGTCCGGTTTCACATAGAACAGCTTGAAGCACAGACCTGAGGACAGCCAGCAATCAGCAATCATTACTTTATGGGAGGTCAAATAGTCTATTGGTCTTGTAGTAGTCAAATAGTCAAATGTCCTCAGTCTGTGAGGTCTGTAGTCCTGTCAGTAGCTACTGTACTACTAGGTTAGTCTGTCAGATGTCTGTTATCCAGTCAGTAGATACTGTACTACTATGTTAGTCTGCTAGAGGTCTGTAGTCCTGTCAGTAGCTTCCTGCCCAACCTTCTCCTGCGAGGTTGATGCCGTTGTTAATGGCTGCCTTCTTGGGGTCGGTGTAGACGATGACCTTTCCGTTGAGCGTCACGTCAAACGGAGCGTAGACCGTCGCTCCGTCGCTGCACGCGATGTCGAGACCTTTGTGCAACCGGTCTCCTCTGAAACAGACCAGGGTCAAGGGTCAAGGGTCAACAGGCACTTCTGTCAGAAGTCCCCTTTCCCTCCTCGCTCTTACATAGGGTTAAGGTCCATTAATAAGTAAATAAATCTGATTGGCTGTTATTTAACAGCTCACTACCTCATTTTGATGAAACAATAATTGTTTTTTTGTTGAAATTGAGAATGTAAGCTTCAACTGTTGATGGGTACTGGTGTCACTTTTGACATATTAGTATACAGTTCAGAAAAATGCTTTTGCATCCTTTTGTCATGGTTGGTCGTTGAGAGTTTTCAGACATTCAGGAAACTGTACTAGAGCACTTTGGCCTAATCAGCCTTCTTGAGTAGTGCCGTGTAAATCGATGTTAACTGTATTTAAATGGGAGGAGGTACATACTGTTGAAAATACTTTTCATCTTAATTCACACTTGTACTCTCCTGTCTTTGAACTCAAGGAGTTCTTTTGCAATAAAAGTTTTGGTATGTCAAATATTGTTGTCTGTCGTTTAGACCGTTATAAAACTAACACGTTCCATATGCATTGGCTTTATGAAAATGAATTACACAAATTTAAAATAATGAATTGAATGCATTTAAGTTTTATGTAATACAATTTCATAAATGATAACACTTGAATTTAATACAAATTACTTAATATAGTTTAATGGAAATTTGTCATACAAATGAAATGCATAAACCTTACACAATGGACTGAAATATTTCTTTGAGTGAAGAAAAGACTTTGGTCTCACCGTCTGGCGCCGTAGTGTCCTTGTCCCCATCGGTCTGAAGTCCTCCTCCGGTTGGTCGGGTTTCCACTGCAGAGCGGGCCGAACCGGACGGCGTCACACACACTGAGCACAGCTGGACAGGAAATACATCATCAACATAACTAGAGCAATAAAACCTGTTGTAGTTTTAATAGCAGATCCAGCAGCAGATCTTACCCAGCAGAACCGCCAGCAGAACAAGTCCAGTTTTCATTGTGAATCTGCAGGTTTCTATCTTCTCTCTCTCTCTTTCTCTCTCTCTCTTTACAGAGGCTTTATAGATGAGCAACACTTTGCCACTCCCTTTTGGTCTCCAGCCTGACGACACAGTGAAACTCCACAGTGTTGTAATAACTCACCTTGACTGGAAATGTTGTCAAGGCTGCCAAGACTTTGTTTGAACAGACACACAAAACTTGTAGAATTGTTTGTGTGTGTGTGTGTGTGTGTGCGTGTGCGTGTGTGTGTGTGTTGTGTGTGTACTACTTTCCCTCCATCTTTTTATGACTTTCCCTCAGTCCTGTTGATCTTATCAATATAATAATCATCAGTACCTCTGGTATAATTCCCAGCAGTACATGGTGTACTGTGTGTGTGACTTGGTTAAGTTCCTCTTAACCACAGCACAATACTGCACACTGTCAGTTCCTCTTCTCTATAAGAAGTTGCAGGTTCTCGTTCCTTTTGCAGCAGCTTGTTCACCTCGCCACGCCACCGCATGCTGCTGGTTCCCCTTCCAACAGCCCCGAGGTTCAGAAGAGATTAGGAACAGAAGCTGAGTTGATTCTTCATTTATCACAAGCACTTTATAAACTTTATTTCAGAATCAGATCTATATGAATCAGAAGCTGCTGAAAGAAAAACAAGACTCCTGCATTTCAAGGCAAAGAAGAAATGTTTATCAAATCCACACCATGATGAAATGAGAAGACAAGCTGCAAGATTTCTTCATAACAGGGTTTCAAAAAACATTGATGTGCAAAGAACATCTAACTAACAGCGTTCACATCTGTCTCCTCTTCCTCCTTCTCTTCCTCCTTGACATCCTTCTCTCTGATTGGCTGAAAATAAAACAGTCACCTCTCACCTCCAAAAGTCACTCAAACCACCAAAACACTTCATACATGTCTCATAATAATAATAATAATAAGCTCCTTCCTCCAGAACACTAGAGACACTAACAACAGGGAGCATTACAGAAATGAACTTTTATCTTTGACGTTTGAATGATTTCAGTATTTCATTATAGAATAACAATAACACCTTTTCACTTTATTGACTGTACTAAAGTAATGTATGTAACCAGTAAGTAACCAGTAAATTCCAGGGCTGCAATAATAACTAGAAATGCATTTCCTGGGGGAAATGCTAGGGGATTGCTGTACGGGCAAACCGCGAAGCCTATGTGACTCGGGTGACTACAAAACACATTGAAGGTGGTTGCTGGGATGTTCTAGGCCATTTTTAGGGTGTCCTAGGCCAGTGCTATGGTGTTCTAGGCCGGTGCTAGGGTGTACTAGGCCGGTGCTAGGGTGTATTTAGGGTGTCCTAGGATGGGACTAAGGTGTTGCTAGAGTGTCCTAGTTCTAGAGTGGGCTAGGCCGTTGCTAGAGTGTTGCTAGGGTGTCCTAGACCGTTGCTAGGGTGTTGCTAGGGTGTCCTAGGATGGTGCTAAGGTGTTGCTAGGGTGTCCTGGGCAGGTCCTAGGGTGTTTCTATGGTGTCCTGAGCAGGTCCTAGAGTGTTGCTATGGTGTCCTAAGCCGTTGCCACGGTGTTGCTAGGGTTTCCTAAGCCGTTGCTAGGGTGTCCTAGGATGGTGCTAGGCTGTCCTGGGCTATTGCTAGGGTGTCCTGGGCCTGTCCTGGGTGTCCTAGGTGGATCCTATGTGGTTTATAAGTCATTGGTAGGGTCTAATATGCCATTGCTAGCATGAAGTAGCTGGCGCCATAATGGCCGCCTTGAGCCAAGATGGCGGAGTTGTAGTCCACTAGTAGTTGTAGTTGTACAATGTTGAATGGAGTGGCCAAGTCTATGAGACTACAAAAAACATGTGAGTCAATGGAGAGTTCAAACTCCATTGATGTGTATGGGGCTTCAAATACATGGAGGTCAATACGTTTCAGAAAGTACTTCATAATTCCTAAAGTACTACTAGTATCTCTTATAAAAGTCATAGCACCTCTCCCCCGATATGTCCGCACAGTTTGACATATTACACGTGCATGTCGCTCGAAAACTGTGGGACAAGTTACGCGCCGACCGCGTTTTTAAACGTCGTGTTTTTCTGTGATAAGTCGTGAATCGTGCGAGTTTCTGCCCAGGGACTCTTGAGCAACCCGAGTCAGATCATTTGGAACGTTTCGATATCCCAACCACGTATGTGCCACACACGGTTTTTGCTGTACAGGTGAGCAATTTTTTCCCATTGGTTTCAAGTGGGTTTGCTGATTACAAAAAACACCGACAACATGTGTAGTATCATCACTAATACTGTACAGTACTGAGAGGGTCCTAGTTCTAATCAACATCACATCACCTATGTCTTAGGTAGGCGTTCAGCTGAAATTGCAATCAGCTGTTTGGAATGATTATTTCATTTTATTGTAAGTGTTCTATATATTTATATATATAAAAAAGATTTTCTATATATTTCAATATGGTTTCTGCAGATATGCATGAAATTTGCCATCATTCTGTTTTGAATGCTTTTAAAATAGTGTGTTAGCATTTGAAAAATGTGCTGCTAATATAAAGTGTTCTGCAGGTGGTGGAGTATGAAGGAGAAAAGAGTTCATGGATTTTGCAGAATGTGGTCATTGAATGCATTTTGTGTGAAAACAATGAAAACTGATTCACAGTTTGGTCCACATGGACTTCTGTTTCTCTGATTATGTGTTTTCACAATGTGACTTCAGTTCTGACCAATACGAGTTAGCGATCGAAAACAATTGTAACTGTTTTGAGAGTATGGACCTTAGTTTGGAGAAATTTTCCAAATCAATTGAGAAAAACTGTAAGACACCTTCAACCAGAGAGGAGGAACTACTTAATGGATTGATTGATGTAGTGACTGGTTGGAGTGACTCTGTGGACCATGGTAGAGAACCACACAGGGAAGGGAGTTTCATTTACAGTTTTTACAGTTGCTTACACTCTAAAACTGAAACCATTAACTCATGTACCTAATCTTCAGACCAAGTCTACAAAACTACAAGCACATTCTCTACTCTGCTTTACAATCCGTTTGCAATGTTGTTATACACTTTTTGCAAATCACTAAACACAGTGCTCTACATTAGACACTGTAATGGGAAAAAACAGCAAAAGCATATTCTCTTTGTTTCTGTGTCTTGATTCCACGTGGTAATGCCTAGTCCCTATAATCAATAAGTGAAGGCTGTCTGGCGTCATTGCCCAACTCCACCTGGTGTACCTCACAGGGAAGTATTAACATACAGCTGTCTTGGTTCCCATTTGTTACAGGAAACAACAGGTTATCTTATCAACAGGTTAATAGCTCTTAGCTCTTATCAATAACGCCTTGACACTGTCTTTGATCTGATGTTCTGAGAAAGCAGTGTGGAGGATGGTGGAGAAAGGTATGAATGAGACCTGAGAGAGGAGCTCTGTTCTCACTCTGAACCAGAAACTCTGTTGAAGGTTGTTTGAGTCGCTTGCAAGTGTGAGAATAAGGCCGAATCTCAATTCACCCCTTAGCCCTTCCCCTCCATTTTGCGCGTTCACGTGAAGGGGTAGGGTCGTCCCAATTCTCTTGTGATCGAGGGGTAGGGCCAAGTGCGAGGGCTACATGATCCTCCAAACGAGGATTTTTCAGAGGCACACTTCAAACCGAGGGCTATGAGAAATCTCCCAGAATGACCTGCGAATCAGCTGGAAGATCATGGGGACCGCTACACTACCATCAAAGTGAACCACAGATGTAGTATTTTCTTCGTTAATAAAGATTTAAAAAATATTCTAACCGTGGTATTATCTTAGTTTAATGTCGTTTCAATGTATTATAGACCTTTTCTTTATAACAAGCATAACAAAAAATCGCTAATATGCCGATGTCTCTACTTCGCTAGTTAGTTACGTTACAACATTGTTTTTAGGCTGATTTGTGCATGACAGTCCCGCATTTTGACATATTTACATGTCGCATTTTCCCCCTTTGATGGCATATGACGAAATATAACTAAAGTCCATCAGCGAAGTTGCTGCACTTGTTACGGCTCCTCTAATATCAGTGCAGACTGGCAGGGTAACGTTAGGAGCGGCTTGCTAGACTACAGAGCACCGCTAACGCTATTCTGTCAAGAAGTGGTCTGGTAATGAAGCAGTGGTCTTTTTTATTTGATGACTTGTTTGATCGATTGGTAGCGTGAAAAGTATAAATTGTGAACGAATCGCGAGCGTCCATGCTTTTCTATCTCCATCAGATGAACGGCAAATGTCACTGTGATAAAACCATTATTGCCATAGTAATCTTCGATAACAAACTCGTCCCGTCTGCTTATGTAAACGTCATCGATGATGTATCAGGGTCTTGAAGGGTTGTCCCAATTCTTAGGGAGAGATTTCTACCACTACCCCTTGTGACTCTGTTCCGAGGGCCAAGCCAAAGGGCCAAGCCGAAGCCGTAGGGGTGAAAATGAGAATTGAGATTCGGCCTAAAACCCAGGAAAGACACTCTCTTGTTTGGGAGCTTTCATTACAGGAATCGCCACCACAGACACATCATTCAAAACTAAAATCTCTTGTGTTTCATTTGGAAAACTGCCATTCAAAATGTCACACTCATCCCAACCACCTACACCCAGTCCTCACTGTGAAAACACTTACAGCCAATTTGTTCACTTAGAAATCAGAGCTTGAGCACTATAGAGACCGCAGGTTAGGGCTCTTGGTTTGGACAACGATGGAGTCTGATATTGGAGAGAGAGTTAGAGGAAGAGGAGGACGAGGACAGGGACATGGAAGAGGAAGGAGAACGATCATGGATGAGATCCATGTGGTCAGCCATGGGTTGAGGGTCCAGCCCCACCAACACATACAAGGCACATACTCCAGGCAATGGAGGAGGTGGTGACGTAGATGAGACGGTGTGTCACTAGAGATGATGTTGATGAGGTGCTCCAATAAGAGACAGGATGTAGCCCAGTTTTTTTCTTTTTTTCCCCCCATGTTTTGAGAAAAACATGTATTTGTTTTTTTTCCCCGTTGTATTTGTGTTTATAGTGTATTACAGTTTTTTGCGATTGCTTACACACTTGTTGCGGAATTTGGCTCATTGTGTCAAACCTCTACACACAAGCCAAATAAGACACTTGGAGATAAACATCTCACTTCTATGTCAAAATGAAGGTTTTTAAACAAAAAAACACTGTAGACTGTCATCAACTCTACAGTACTGTAAACTCACAGAAAAATACAAACAAAAATATTTACAGTAAAATTACAGTGCAATGGTAAATAAAATAGTATTGTAAGGGATGGGTGGATGGTTTATGGATCCTGCCTTCTGGTTGGTCAGACACATTCAGTCACAACTACAAGGCCAGTGCCCCCACAGGAAACATGTCTCCCTCTATTGCCTGGTCCCTTCTTTGTCCTCCTCCTCCTCCTCCTCCTCTCTCTCTTCCTCTTCCTCTCACTGCCTCCATGTTTGCAAAGTTCTCACAAGAGGTGAGCTTACCTGAGGTGTATTTGTAGTGCCAAGGCTCAGACTAATTGGTGTTCGATTAGTGTAGAAATGTTTTCCCAATGGTTGCAAGAGATTTCATTCTTGAACTGTGTGTTTAAGGCATGGTTACCAAAGTTAAGGTTTTGATGCTTTTGTCTAAGCATTCATTTTCCGTGCATAAGCAACCGACAAAAATTTTAATATATACTGAATACGTATACATATATATTTGGGTACATGTACATGTGAGTACTACTGCACACTGAAAATGCAAAAGACACAAGCTAGTAGTGTTTTTCATTTATCACATCATTGGTGTGCAGGAAGAACTATTCATGTGGTGGTTTAGATGCTAAAATACCATTTTGAGAAGAGGTGAAATACTTTTGAATGAAGTATTTGCTTTTGCAAGAGACATGTGTTTTATATGTTGTGTGTGTGTTTTTGGGTTTTGTGTGTAGAATTTTGAGAAAATGAGCCATAGTTTCAGAAATTGTGTGTAAGCAATCGTAAAAAATGTAATAATAAAATCAACAGGCCTTAATGATTTTCTCACCATGTGCTGCCTGTAGATCCAAGGTTCAGTCCAACAGGTCCGGCCAGGAGGGGGGGGGTCTCTTTAAAGGAGTCTGGACACTGTGGTTGAGGTTGAGGTTGAGGTTGGTTTCCCATGCTTTAAGCTGCACCATGCAATTTTAGGGTGAGTGACTCAACTGACTCAAATAATACATGATACCATATCCTAACAACAAACAGAACCGTGACTGTAGGATCACCAGGTTCAAGCAGTAGTTTATGTAGTACTAAAGATATTGCAGGTTTCCCTCTTAAAACTACATGAAGCACATTCAACTGGAAAGAACCACTTATTGTCAGTGATGCTTCACACCAGGCACGGCATTAGGGGTGGGCCTAGGCCCGCCCACTTTTCGACTGGCCCACCCTAAACTTTTCTTAATAAAATCATTTTTTGTATTTTATTTTTTTGTATTTTAATTCTGTCATGAATGATTCAAAATCAGCTAATAATAACATACCTTTGTGCTACAATAGTTTAAAAAAAACAATTTTTTCGTTCATGTCTATGTCTGACATTTTCAAGAACAAACCCCGCCGACTACTTCTGTAAATGTAGAGAATTGACAGTGATTTGTATTTGTATGTAAAATGAGACTTTTTATTTTGAGCAATTTTATTTTTATTTTGAGCCATATAATGAGCCATTGAGAAAAAAAACAACAACAACAACAAAAAACGTTCATATGCACAGTTTAACTAAACAAACTAGAACTATTTTAATGTTTGTCGATTATTGCCTCTTGTGATAAAAAATACAATGTGATTGACAGTGATCTGTATTTGTATGTAAAATGAGTCACTTTATGTTGAGCCTTGTGTTAAATCACTTTGTTACTGTATATCCACTTTCATTCAAGGAGCAGTAAGTAACCAAATTCGATATAAACCACACATAGTAATAGTAGTATATCAGTCAGTCGTTTTTATTAAGTTAAACATTTAAGGCCCACCCACAATTGGTTTGGCCCATCCAAAACTGAAATCCTGGCGCCGTGCCTGCTTCACACATGCTTCTTATTTCCTGATTCTTCTTGTAGGACAGGGTCGGCTTTTCTACTGCATAATCTGTTGGAGCCATAATGATGATCTCATGAGTTGTTTATTTACTGAGGGATGACACACTGGCAAAATGTGGACACGAGGTGAGACGTGGAGCGGAACAGTTTTTCGACTGCAAAATATTATTGAAAGTATACCACTGAATTATTGACTCATTTTTGTTATTTTTAAGTCGATTAAGAATACCTTTTGTTAAAATATTTTGTCAATAAAATACCTTTTTTGGACTTTGGATTGCAGTTGCCTTGTTTGGATAGTGCGTCGTCAACACCGCTCAAAACAGTGGCTTACTGAAAGTGTGTTTCTGGAAGCCACTACATAACCTGGTGACAGTATAAATCATTGTGTAGTAAAATCCTGCTGCCACTTGATGGCAGAAATATCCATTTTATCACATCTGCACATACACCACCAGACATTAATACTCTATTGTTGTTCAAATGCCTTTTTCAATATTAATGCTGTCGGACTATGAAGAGATGACTCCTGTGTTTTCCTTGCTTCAATTGAAAGTGTGTGTTGAGTGTTTCATGAAA
>JAXDDW010000139.1:0-185000 GCA_034670385.1 Hoplostethus mediterraneus | reverse complement strand
GGAGTAGAGGGGTAGAGGAGTAGTGGTGTAGTGGTGTAGTGGAGTAGAGTAGAGGAGTAATGGAGTAGAGGAGTAGTGGAGTAATGGAGTAGAGGAGTAATGGAGTAGTGGAGTAATGGAGTAATGGAGTAGAGGAGTAATGGAGTAATGGAGTAGAGGAGTAATGGAGTAATGGAGTAGAGGAGTAATGGAGTAGAGGAGTAATGGAGTAGTGGAGTAGAGGAGTAATGGAGTAGAGGAGTAGTGGAGTAATGGAGTAGAGGAGTAATGGAGTAGTGGAGTAATGGAGTAGAGGAGTAGTGGAGTAGAGGAGTAGATGAGTAATGGAGTAGAGGAGTAATGGAGTAGTGGAGTAGAGGAGTAATGGAGTAGTGGAGTAGAGGAGTAATGGAGTAGTGGAGTAGAGGAGTAGTGGAGTAGAGGAGTAGAGGAGTAATGGAGTAGAGGAGTAATGGAGTAATGGAGTAGAGGAGTAATGGAGTAGAGGTGTAATGGAGTAATGGAGTAATGGAGTAGAGGGGTAGAGGAGTAGTGGTGTAGTGGAGTAGTGGAGTAGAGGAGTAGAGGAGTAATGGAGTAGAGGAGTAATGGAGTAGTGGAGTAATGGAGTAGAGGAGTAGTGGAGTAGTGGAGTAGAGGAGTAGTGGAGTAATGGAGTAGAGGAGTAGAGGAGTAATGGAGTAGAGGAGTAGTGGAGTAGTGGAGTAGAGGAGTAATGGAGTAGAGGAGTAATGGAGTAGAGGAGTAGAGGAGTAATGGAGTAGAGGAGTAGAGGAGTAGAGGAGTAGAGGAGTAGAGGAGTAATGGAGTAAGGTTTCCATTTCAGCAGGGTTAGACGTCGTAGAGGGTTAGGGTTAGCTAACCCGTTGTAGAGGTAATCAGATCTGCTGCTAAAGCAGAGAGGTGATGGGGGGCAACCCCAAATACTGCAGTCATAGCATAATTGTTAATCAGATGACCAACTGTTCCCGACAACGTCTCAAAACGCTCAGACCAGAAGGTTGTAAAGATGGACAGGACCAAAACATCTGTGCATGTGTAGCTGGAGCTAAGTGACATCAGATTGGGTCTCCATCTCCGTAGATCTTGGAAAGTCGGACCGTTGGAAAATGAGAGCGATGGATAATTTTGCATTGTATGAGCTAACCCTAACCCTGTTAAGATCACTCTCCCATGAACCCTATGGGAGAGTGATCTTAACAGGGTGATCTTAACAGAGCATCTTTATGGTGAGATGTTCTATGTCTGGCTCCTGGAGCCAGACATAGAGCATAACACAATATGCTTTTTAGCTTAGGGGTAGGCTTGAGAAAGATATCAAAAGGTGTGGTCTCAGGCCGGTTAGGGAACTGGGGATATTTATTGCTGATAAAACTACAAACCTTTAGATTGAAGTGATTTCTAGGGAGATTAAACTTCTCTGATAACTGTTGGAAGGAGGCAAAAGTATTATCAATGTAGAGATACCATGATGTGTACTGTCTGTTCTGGGTACGACCCCACACGACCCCACACGACCCCTCACGACCCCACATGACCCCACACGACCCCACATGACCCCACACTTCACTGCCATAGAGGGCAATCGCTTCAATTACAGATACAGGTCCAGAATCTGCTGTAAACCCTGTTCAGTGGATGACAGCAGAACTGGGTTGTCTGCAAAAAGCAAGACTTATTTTGTCTCTCTCTCTCTCTCTCTCTCTCTCTCTTTCTCTGTCTCTCTCTCCCTGTCTCTCTCTCTCCCTGTCTCTCTCTCTTCCTGTCTCTCTCTCTCCCTGTCTCTCTCTCTTCCTGTCTCTCTCTCTCCCTGTCTCTCTCTTTCTCTGTCACTCTCTCTCCCTGTCTCTCTCTTTCTCTGTCTCGCTCTCCCTGTCTCTCTCTCTCCCTCTCTCTTTCCCTGTCTCTCTCTCTGTCTTCCTAGTAAAGTACCATACCAAGCCAGATAAGCACATTTCCTGTACAGGAACAGAAGTGTGTAACACTCCAGAGAACCTTCCAGTTATAGAGCATTATACTGCTACTACTACTACTACTACGACTTCTACTAATTCTACTTCTACTACTACTACTACTACTACTACTATTATTATTTTATAATAATTATGATGATAATAACAATTAAATTAAATGTATTTGTTCAGCATTACAACAAGACTAAAACAAGGAGTCAGACTGTAACCATAATGGCTGCCAGCACCAAGCAGGAAGTGATATGATTATTATTATTATTATTATTATTATTATTATTATTATTATGATATGACTGATGCAGAGGAAGACACCACATCTTTCATTTAATCAGCTTGAGCTTTTCTGTCTGGTTTAATAATTGGTGGAGAAACTGTCATCCTAAATCCAGAGGTATTCTTCTCTTATTTTCTGTAACTCTGTCACTTCACAGCTGCAGAGCCAAGTGACTTTTGACTCTGAAGGGAACTAGCGGTTTCCTGCCTGTGGTTAAATACTGTGTAAACCACTAAGCCATGTTCTGTTCTACCAGTAGCTGCTTATGCTTCGACACCTTTGGCAAATACGCTTCTGTGGCAGTAAAGACAAAGACAACTGACTGTGAGGTTTAGTTCTCATATGAAGCCTAGCAGGTTAGCTAAGTGTCTGGCTGAGTCTCACAGAGTAATGAAACTGAACTGGACTGGACTGAAGCATCACTCACAATCTGACCTGACCTGAGAGGGTGGAGGGGTGGGCAAAAGATGTTTCCCTACAGGGAGTAATGGAGGACACCATTATTATTATTATATACTGATGTTTAAAGTAAAATATCCTTTTAAATCGGAAAGCTTCCTGTAGAGCCTCCACAGTGAAAGCTTATTTCTCCTCAGCCACACTGGAGTTACACAGGAGGACTTCTTTACTTTATTGAGCTTCTTTCCTTCATCATGTGATTAGTAAGTCAAAGATGCTCCCTGATCCCCAGATCATCAGCCAGGCTTCGTACTGTCACCTTTTCCCCTTGGTTTGATTCCCAGAGGAGCTGTAGGTTGCTGTGACATCAGTGGTGTTCCCCTTTCAGTTTCATTGATCATTACCAGTTAACTGCCCATACAGACAGGAGCAGCAGGGCTTGGAACAAAACAATTGTAAAACACAAATTGTACATTTGAATTGATGTTTATACATATAAGGGATGAATGACTTCTCTAAAACATCCTGAGAAAACATGGATTTTATATGAGCCAGTTAGTCTCACTGTTGCTTTTACTCATTTTCACCACTAGATGTCAGTCCTGGCAAATAAAAGTGCTGGAGTGTCTTTGAGCAGAGCATTTTGCAGCAGGTTGTCGGTGTACGATTGTTGAATGAGGCGTCATGGAGGGAGGAGGAAACTAGAAACCCAGGACAGCTAATCCAGTCTGAAGTCTTCTGTTGATCTGGTATTTTACATAGACAGTGACTGATGATGTTCTTTATCTTCTTTATCATTTCTATATATAATACATTAAATAATTGTAGAAGTATTACTCTATAGAGAATACAAATGCTTTGTAGACAGTCATAGTAAAAACACAAGTAAAAACAATAAATATATATATTATATACCATATATCATACTCATCTATCATATAGCATATACCATACCACAAACTAATTATGACAATTGTGGTATTTACAGAATATAATCAGTACAAAAGCACATGAACACAATAACAGGATGACAAATTGAAAGGATTTAATAGAGTGGAGGACATAGCAAGCCTACCTAATCTGCCCAGCACCACCAGAGTAAGGGTAATTCAAAGAGGCATCCCCCCACCAGGACAAATGTAGTACAGCCATATAGTTCTGTGAATCAAGTACAATGGAATGGATCTGTGTTCATGGTCAGCCTGGGCCCATAAAGATGCAGGCCATATGGGTCAATGTCCTCATAGATTGAGATAGATCTGGTGATGAAATCCTGGATCTCATGACAGCCGGGTCTGGGACCACAAACCACTTTGGCCTGGCCAGTATTAGCACTCCAGATCCACGTTGTAGAACCCCCGGTCCAGGTAGAACCTTAGTTATCCTTCGCCCTTACTCTTTCCCCCATTATTGATGAAAGACATTGTATGTTTTGTATCACAACCCTGTTTTCCCCCATATGTAAAGTGCCACTACAGAGCCAGGTACAAGACCCATCGGGCTTGAGAACAACCAGGATGGGACTATGCCAGGCACTGGTGGATTCTTCTATCATTCCCATCTCCCGCATGGTTGCATTACTTTGCGCTTGTGTTCGGCAAGCGGTACAGCCGTGAACACATCGTTACGCCGGGGGCAGTGTTGATGAGGTGTGAGGGGGTGTGTCGTGGAAGGGGGGAGAACACGTCTGTATATCTATTGTTATCTAAGAGGGCGGATCCAAACCCATCTCCCTCAAGTCATAGCCAGAACCTTCTGCCAAACTTTGTTGTTCCAGGAGGAGCCCTCGAACGTTCTCAGTATCTCCTTGTCTAAGAAATACAGATCAGTGCCTGCACCTCGTCGTCGGTCCATCAGTGAGTTTGCTACCGATATTGAACAAGCACAGCTGTTTACTGATATTTAAGAATGGCAATTGGCAGACTTGACGATATTTGCGTAGCTTGTATTGACCAATCAGCACTGTTCAGTATTGCGACCCAATGGTTCCTGGTCCCCTCAAAAGTACTACCTACCTAGCAGGAACTTTTTGGGGTCCAGGAAATATCCAAGAGGAACTGGAAGTTCAAAAAGTACCCAAAGTACTAAGTTCCTGGAAAACGACAAGAGAAACAGATGCAGCTTCTTTTAGGAGGTTGAGGTGACAGACCTGTGTCTCCTCCTGTCAGTATAAAGAACTTCATAAGCAACCCACCGTGTGACTCAAAGGGCCCTCACCACTTAGCGAATAATTTGGAGCTTGATGATGATAGAAGAACTCACAGGCATTGTTGTCATTCTTGAGCATGGAGCAAATTCTCCTGTGCCAATCACCCAAGTGAGGGGGTTTTGCTCACAGGTCAAGTTCAAAAATCATTTTTGCTGGCGCTTGGACCTCCCTCCCACTTTTCTTTAAGCAGGTCCAAAACACCACAGGGTTTCTGGCCAAACGGTAATGCAAAGGGAGAAACTCCAGTGGAGGCCTGGGAACCTCCTGCACTGCAAACAACAGAGGATGAAGCCAACTCCAAAACTTGACTTCAAAAATTATTACAACCACATAGACAGTACTTGAAGAAAATCAAGCTCCACTCTTGCTTCCGATCTGAAAAAAATCCACTGTGAGAAGACAACTCAGTGCTATGAGTCTGGAAGGATGTGTCGCTGTCCGCTGGCCCAGACAGCTCAGTCGGTAGAGTGTGAGACTCTCGGTTGTGGGTTCGATCCCCGCAAGGTGTAAACTATCACCTCATCTGCTAAATGACTGTAGTACTGTACTGTTAAACAGCCGCTACTGAGAAAAGGAAATAGACAACAGAGAAAAAATAGAAAACTGGACCGCTGAGATGTGGAGTAAGGTTGGACGCCGCCAAAGCAATGAAAGACTCATGAGCCATGTCTACAACCATCAGTCCAGCATGGTGGAGCATCAGTGCAGGTTTGGGGATGGAACACAACATCTGGAGTTGGGGATTGGTGTTTGATTGAAGGCATCATGAATGCCTATGAATACGACCAAATCTTAACACATCATGTAATACCCTCTGGAAAACAAGCACCAAGCCCAAGCAGATCAAGATGCACTTATCCAACAAAGAAGAACAGTGGACTGGCCACCCAGAGCCCAGACCTCAACATCATTCAATGTGTTTGGGATTACTTGGATCATGAGAAGCAGAAAATGCAATCAACTTCTACGACTGAACTTGGAGGTGTTTACAAGAAGAATATCCCACTCACCACTATGTCTGGATCTTCATGTGTAGATCCCACTGGATCTTCATGTAGATTAAAGGTTCTTTGACTGTTGAGTTCAGGAACTTTAAAGTGATGATCATCAACTCATGACATTACATACAGTGTTTCTCTTTCTCTCTCCACAGTCTGTCTCTCTCTCCACAGCCTGTCTCTCTCCCCATAGCCTCTCTCTCCACAGTCTGTCTCTCTCTCCAGTCTCTCTCTTTCTCTCTCCACAGCCTGTCTCTCTCTCCAGTCTCTCTCTTTCTCTCTCCACAGCCTGTCTCTCTCTCCAGAGTCTGTCTCTGTCTCCAGTCTCTCTTTCTCTCTCCACAGTCTGTCTCTCTCTCCACAGCCTGTCTCTCTCTCCACAGTGTGTCTCTCTCTCCACAGCCTGTCTCTCTCTCCAGTCTCTCTCTTTCTCTCTCCACAGCCTGTCTCTCTCTCCATAGCCTCTCTCTCCACAGTCTGTCTCTCTCTCCACAGTCTGTCTCTCTCTCCAGAGTCCGTCTCTCTCCACAGCCTGTCTCTCCCCACAGCCTTTTTCTCTCTCCACAGCTCTGTTGGGATGACCTTCAGCTCTGCCCTGATGACCTTCAGCACCTGGTGATGGGCGGGTCTCCTGTCTGATGGATTGAATGACAAGCAGCAGAGCCATCTGAGATGATCATCTTTCTCCTGACCGGGACCTGGGATCCATCAACGTAGCCGCCCATCCCTCCTACAAAACTCCATTACTTTTTACTTTCTAGTCATTCTGTGACTCCAATGAGGTCAACAGCAGCTTCAACCCCTGGATCAACCAATGGTAAGCAGGTCAAGAGTCAGAGGCCACAGCACCCTGACAATAGATGGAACAAATATTCCTGTGAGCCCAGAATGATTCTGATGATGAAGAGGTGAAATGAATGAGGGTTTATTTTCTTCATCTCCTTTCTCATCTTCATTCCATGCTTACTGAACAAATTAAAAGTCTGGATAAATGAGCCGAGATGTGAATGTCTGGTCTGGGGACAGCAATTGGCCAAATGAGAAAATATGTAAAGACAGAAGAAGATAGCAAGGCTCGGTGCCTTGCTCAAGAGAACTCTGCCAGCTAAGTGGTTGAGAATCGAACATGAAACGGGACAGACTGATAGCCATATTTAATATTAGTGATTATGTGTGGTCCATGTTGTCAAACTACTTAATAGTTATTTTTTCCCATACGTAAAGTAGAATTTACGTAAATTATAAGTAAAAGTAAATTATAGATATTGGCGATTATTGGTGATCAATATGTGAACTGATTTGATATTCTATTACTTATTGTATTACAGAATTATATGAGACAGACAGACAGACAGACAGACAGGTATCGCGACAGCTGCCGAGATCTCACATACCTAAACATGAAGGTACACGCGCCCTGTCGCCCTGCTATGGCTCTGCGCATGCGTACTGCGGCCCGAGCGGAGAGACGAAGACGGGCTCGAGCGTCCACTCGGGGGGAAAAACAGATAAAACGGAATAAAAACGGGATAAAAGACTTGACAAAATCTGGAATAAACCGCGATGAAATAGGGACAACACCGGGACGTGTCTAGAATAAAAGGAGGATCAAAGCACGAGCCTGTCTGTCCGTCGTCCTCGTGCAGACGGTAGGTTGTTAGTCCGACACAAAGCGGAATGTAACGCTGCTGTAAACGGTCTTCTGCTGTTATTTAGTAACGGAGCGGGTTATGAACACGGTGAACCAATGTGACTGACATTTCTGTCAAGCGTCGTTCTGTGTTCTGATGGTGGTTGTACAGATGTTGGCCTGTTCAGACAGACTCAACATCCAGTATTATTATCGTTGTTCATATTATTATTATTATCCTGTTTGTGTCTCTAATATGTGGCTTTTTGTTGGCGGTAAGGTTGCATAGGAGGAACGTGCTGGGATATAAAGACACATAAAGAGAAATACAGAAGACATAAGGAGACATACGGAGTCATAAAGAGACATAAGGAGTCATAAGGAGACATACGGAGATATACAGAAGAGATAAGGAGACATAAATAGACATAAGGAGACGTACAGAAGACATAAGGAGACATACAGAACAGATAAGGAGACGTACAGAAGACATAAGGAGACATACAGAGGACAGAAGGACATGTTGCTGCTGATGGAAGCCATGCAGTAAATCCTTAACGCCTCCAGGAGTTTAGGGAAATCATTGTTTCCTGACTGACAGCTTGGATGTAAAGAGGACCTGTGGGAGGACATGATGTCCCGGAGGTGGACCCGTCTCCCTGTGCTGGTTGTCCCGGTCCTGGTCCTGGTCCTGACCCAGGCCGTGGCGTCGGTCCGGACCGACAGGAGTCTGGGTAAGGAGGAGAATGTCGGCGCCACGGTGAACGCCACGGTGCTGGACGCCAGAGGAAACCCCGTCCACATGATGAGCAGCGACGACGGCACCTACGGCCAGAACTCGCCCAAAACCGACACCAAGGGCATCGTCCTCTCCCCAGCACCCTACCATGGAGGTAAGTACCTGGCTCCTCACACCGGGTCCTGGTCCTGGCCATGGTCTGTTCCTGTTCTAGGTTCTGATACTGGTCCTGGTCCAGGTCCAGGTCCAGAGGGATGTTGATAGATTACTTTGTACTGAGAGCTGATACAGTTCAATACACTTAATCATTAACTGAGAGACAATATTTCCTCTATAAACCACGTGGTCCATCGGCGCGCACACACACACACACACACACACACTCACACACACACACACACACTCTCATATTACTTCCTTTAACCCACCATCCATTATTTTCAGGTCTAGATATCATCATAGTGTTCTCACAAACAGACAGAGAGACAGGGAGAGAGAGACAGACAGACAGTGAGGAGATAGAGAGACAGACAGGGAGGGAGACAAACGGAGGAGATAGAGAGACAGACAGGGAGGGAGACAGACAGACAGACAGACAGGAAGGGATGACTTGTGTACGATGTGCTGTAATCAAATCAATCCCAGCATGCTCCTGGTTTGTGATGTCACATTACTGCTGTTCCCTCTTCTCTGACTGAAGGTTGCTAACCAGGAAATCAGCTGCTGTCGTGTTGAAGTGAAAACCTCTGGCACATCGTTCAGTAGCCCTGCACTAGAGGATCATGGGCCTTATTAGCACCATATTTGGTGTCAGTCTGGGGGCGGGGTCTGATGCTCCGCCCAGATTATCTGGTAGTAAAACAGCATTATAGGTTAAATCTGAACAGATTAATTTGATCTGATCAAACATGTTTGATATTTACAACCTGACGGTCCGGAAGTGTGTGAGGATCACAGATTCAATCCAAGAGTGGAGTCAGCCAATGAGAGCCCAGTTTACAGGGAGGTGAATAGAGACGCCAACAGCCATAGAGCGCAACAGTGACCGCCCACTTTTTTACGGCTCTGGTCCATTGACATTTCAGAAAATCCTTCTATGAAGAGTTTTAAGGCTGGAACCAAGCCAACCAGCTAGACGATGAATCGTGACCATAAAACATTTGATTCTGAGCAAAAAAAGATCAGAAAACGGAAGAAAAGGCAAAGGTACAAGACTGTGTACGTCATTATTTATGAAGTGAAGAAACTACTCATCCCATAAACCATTGCGAATGATACTTTTCCAACAACTTCCAAACTAACGATAGTTTAGCTCGCTTCTTGAATTTAACATTTGTCAATAGTATAGTGTTGATATTGTTGTTCTTAGTGTTGTTATAGTGTTTCATATAGTATAATGTAAAGTGTTGGCATCGACATGGTACAGTGATTCGTTCCTGACTGCAATCACCGCTTGGGCATCCATCAATGCCTGGATCAGATATGTAAGTTATTAACGTTACTCGTTTTTAATAAATGTGAATTCGATCCAGTTACATTCATGTAGCTAATGTTATGCTAATATTACGTGAGTTAGTCACAGCTGCATAGGATAAGCAGCTAGCTAGGTTACGTCTTGTCAGCTAACGTTAACGTTAACTGACAAGACGTTCGCGGGTGCGGTAAACATTTCCATGGTAACAGCGAGCTCCACCAATCAGAGACGTCGCTGTTACACTTTAGGATTGTGGGTAGTGTAGTACTTCCCCATGACATCGCAAATAAAACATGTTTTTCTCAAAACAAGGTTGATATCATACGGACTTGTGGCTTCTGCAGGAGCATACACTATCGTTTCACAACCTACTAGCTTGTGGTGAGTCTACCTTGGATGGTTACGACATTATGGATAATAATCAAAATCCCAATTCAGTGAAGTAAGTGAACAGTCAGTTCTTGAAGTTGATGTGTTGGAAGCAGGAAAAATGGGCAAGTGTAAGGATCTGAGTGATGTGAAATGTGAAATCTGGAAGTCAACACCTTTTTCTGTATTTTCCTTTTTCCCAAAACGGTGCCAAAGGTAGGAGAAAAACAGCCCGTTTCAGAAAGTGGTTCCTTTGGACGTCATAACGGACGCTTCTTAACATAACCCAGCCCCTCTCAGAGCACGCCCAGGTGAACAACCAGTCCCATTTACCTCGTCTCAAAATGCAGCTCAGGCAGCGCCGCAGGCCGTTGCTTATGGTGCATTCCATTGTACTCGGAAATCGATAATTCCGAGTCGGTATTCCTAACTTCCAATCTAAATGTGTTCCAGTGCATCTGCTCGGGAAAACAATCGCCCTCAGCAAACTCATGTTTGTATGGTAAGTCTCAGAATGTTACAAGCATCTAAACTCAACATCAACTACTACAGCGCCATTAGTGAAGAGAATCGGTGCATATCACTGTTGGACGCTGTTTTTTCCGAGTACAATGGAATGCACCATTACTTTGCGAACAGTGAAGCTACAACAACATGTGTAAGGAGATATATCAACTCTCCAGTTATTATTTTGTAGGATGCAGGCAGCAACATAGATTCCTGCACAGTCTCCCAACACGTGAAAATGCAGGACTGAGTGGATTAATTTGATTTTTAACGGCAACGGCTACAGTTAGCTCAGCTACAGTTAGCTCAGCTACAGTTAGCTCAGCTACAGTTAGCACGGCTACAGTTTTTTCTGTGTGATGATCAGTCCTCAGACTGCTTGAGCAACGGCAGGATTAGCATCTAAATTGAAGCTTAAAGATGGAGCAATTCATAAGGTACGTGACCCATCTGCAAAATTGGAATCTGTAAGTGTCACCATGTTTTGATTTAATTTACCAAATTAGTCTGGTTAGTATATTCACTGCTGGTTAGCTAACAAGCTAGCAGGGCTAGCCACGGGCTTGTTGGGCGTGGAAGAAGTAAGAAAACTAAAGCTGGAGTCATTAAAAGTAAAGTAAAAGTAAAGTTATTGGTAGGAGTCAGAACTCATCTTCAAGTTATTGGTTTGACCAGTGGGACCGTCATGGTTATGGTAAATTTCTGCGTCATGCTTATTTGTTTACCTTGAGCAGCATGAGCGCTCTGCTCTCCGCCTCCGCCAGGCGATTGGCCACCTCATGCAGTGACTGAGGAGTGAGGCGGCCAATCAGAGCAGTGCTCATTACATACAACCTCCACGCCCTCAAAACAGCCTGTTCTTTACAATGGAGACGATGAGAGACTGAAACACACAGAAGCTGGTGTTAGACTTCACAAACGTCTGGTAAAGACCCCAGGAAAATACCCCCCCTTACTTTCTGCCATTCAACTTGTTTCATTTGGTCGGTAATGCCAGAGCTTAGGCTTCCAAATCATACGCGTTTTCTCCTGTCAGTTTGATCAACCAATATTTCAAGTTCACAGTCGGTAAAATTGTGTTTCTTCTTCTATTGCTTCTTAAATGCTTCCGCCGTTTCTCCTCCAAACTAAACGGCTGGTCCTTTATATGCAAACCAGGCAGTTTGGGGGTGTTGGAAGCCATTTATAGTCAATTGTGGGCGTGGTCAGAAGGCGTGTGCACGTGCGCACAATTTCAGGATGATTGAGATGTATGAGGAAAAAACACGTACGGACATACGTGGTTTTATATGTGACCAAAAGACTGGTATGCATGTTTCCTGTTTTGTGTGTACACAGATTTTTACAGTAAATCTACATCTAGTTTATACAGCTGACCCTTGGTGTTCTGTCCTTGATTGTGTCACCCGTCTGTGTATATATATCTCTACCTGGGATATATAAGGTCACAGTGTTGAGATCTCTGTCTGTCCTCTAGTCGAGGGACAGGTAACCTGGACTACTGCTGTTACCAGACGTGTGTGTGTGTTAATAAAATATATGAATTAATAAAACCTAACACTCTAAACTAACAATGTTAATATGTTAATAGTAAAACCTTCTTGCCCTCATTCTTCTGGCTTCCCCTTCACTCCATTATCGGGATCATTCGGGGTCTCAGGGTGCTGTGACCTCTGACCTTTGACCTTACTGTCGGTGGCTTGTGTTGTTGGTGATCTCGGACGTGAAGCTGATTATGCTGTTGACCTCATTAGAGTCTGTGGTTAGAGATAGATGACTAGGTGGTAAAAGTTATTAGTGCTGAATGATCCTGCTGCATCATCGATGGCCTTTTTATCCAAGAAGGGCTGTGATTGGCCAAAGGGGGTGTATGATGTCATTAATGCGTCTTATGGGAGTGGTATCGTCTTCCTGGCATCAGGGCGACCTCCTCTCCTCCACTTACAGGAAGCATGAAAACAGACACTGTCCAGCCCAACACTCACACAACTCTTCTCCATGGTAATATTGAAGGTGTAAAGGACGCCTGTAGGACAGGGAGCATAATAGTTGAGACGCTTTACCATTGGCCCAGTCTCATGTCTGTTGTGCTTTTTCTGACCAATCAGATTCCAGCTCAGAATCAGAGGGCTGGCAAGTAAACAGCTGTTGCTTTCATTGTGGAAGACAAAATGACAAATCGGTTCATGTAATGTTTTGCACCATTGGTCAGTGATTTCCTAGCAAGGCAGATCGAGCTGTTCCAGGTTTAAAGGTACAGACACATCCTGCCAACACACAGTGGACTAGAGCAGCAGGCCTGGAGGCATCTGAAGCCCATCACCAGGTTGATTCAGGTAGATGAATGGAGACTTGCAGCTGAATTTCCACTCTGGTTTCTACTGCTGTTCAGTTGGTTATGAGGCTGATCTGTGAATTCAATCAGTACAACAAGGGCCAATTTAAATTTAAATGTGTACTGTACTGTCTGTCATACATTTCATGGCAATAAATTACTTACATTTATGAAAATGTCATGTTTGCCTGCTGAAAATATACTGGTGGCAAGTATAACTGACCTACAGGCCTCATGAGGCAAATGGAAAAACATGTTAACGTTGAACCCTGATGAAACACCATGTAAGTAGTTGACCAACGTGTGTGTGTGTGTTGGTGGTTTTAACAGTGACCTATATATCCCTGGTTGTGTGACGTATGGATATTGCTGCAGCTCCTTCAGGCAGCTGAACTGATGTTAGAGGCTCCAGGCTCCATTAAGGCTGGTCAAGGTCAGAGCATCTCTGCTACTGATGAGCTTTGGTTCAATGTCTCAGATTACACTCAGCATGTCCAAGGACACTGCAGGCTTCTGGATGGAAAGCTGAGGCCTCGTCCTTGGCAGCACACAAACACACTAACCACCATCTCTGATGCTGTTATAGAGAATGCTGTGGCCTTAGTTTTCCTGCTTCATCCCTGTTGCTGTATTTACAGTGAAATGTTTCAAGTGGCACCAAATTTTCACTTCTCCTACAGATGAACTTACTTGTTCAAATTGGAAAATTATTTCCATGTAAAAACAAAATGTGTATATACAGTTTCGCCATTTTTATAACGTTATATAACTCAACAACTCAGCATTACAGAAAATGTGTCAAATGTAAAAGTGTTAAGGGGGGGTGTTGTACTCATTTTGGGCGCTTTAAACTTCCTGGGGTCTTTACAAGACGTTTGTGAAGTCTAACACCAGCTTCTGTGTGTTTCAGTCTCTCATTGTCTCCATTGTAAAGAACAGGCTGTTTTGAGGGCGTGGAGGTTGTATGTAATGAGCACTGCTCTGATTGGCCGCCTCACTCCTCAGTCACTGCATGAGGTGGCCAATCGCCTGGTGGAGGCGAAGAGCAGAGCACTCATGCTGCTCAAGGTAAACAAATGCAGAGCCGAACGTCATGTGACCAACCGCCATTAAAACAATTAGCTGTCTTGCTTGCAAGCTAAGTGTTAAAACACAGTTAGGTGCTAAAATAATTAATAACTAGTCTACTAGGTTAATTGCAAACCTCTGTGAAGTAGAATGGATCACTTTGTCCCACTTACCATAAAGATGTAAAACGAAAAAGGTTTTGTAAAGGCTGAAAAAGGTTGAAGACCCCTGTACTAGACAACAGACTAGACTAGACAACAGACTAGACTAGACAACAGACTAGATCAGACTAGCATCAACAACAGACTAGACAACAAACAAGGGGGGTGTTCCACAAAGCGAGCTTACCACCTTAGCCAGGCTTATTTCACTTTGTCACACATAAGCCTGGCTAAGGTGGTAAGCTCGCTTTGTGGAACACCCCCCTAGACGTGACTAGATTAAACTAGACTCGACAACAGACTAGACTTGACTAGACAACAGACTTGACTAGGCTAGAAAACAGAGCAGGAGAACTACAGTTGCATGGTCTGGTGGAGTGGGCGGGGCAGCATCAGGCCTGCTGCCGGGGTCAGGGGTCAACACCGGGGCCAGACCGAGACCCTGGCAGGGTGAGGAGAGGTCACACTGTATTTGTACACAACAACATAACGTGACCTGATCATGGCTGCTGCTTTATTTAATGCAGTTTATATTAATGATATGGTTTCATCACTGAAATTAATTTCTATGTTGATGACACTGTTATGTACAGTAGTGGCCAAAAGTTTTGAGAATGACACAAATATTAATTTTCACAAAGTCTGCTGCCTCAGTTTTTATGATGGCAATTTGCATATACTCCAGAATGTTATGAAGAGTGATCAGATGAATTGCAATTAATTGTAAAGTCCCTCTTTGCCATGAAAATGAACTTAATCCCACAAAAAACATTTCCACTGCATTTCAGCCCTGCCACAAAAGGACCAGCTGACATCATGTCAGTGATTCTCTCATTAACACAGGTGAGAGTGTTGATGAGGACAAGGCTGGAGATCACTCTGTCATGCTGATTGAGTTAGAATAACAGACTGGAAGCTTTAAAAGGAGGGTGGTGCTTGAAATCATTGTTCTTCCTCTGTTAACCATGGTTACCTGGAAGGAAACACGTGCAGTCATCATTGCTTTGCACAAAAAGGGCTTCACAGGCAAGGATATTGCTGCTAGTAAGATTGCACCTAAATCAACCATTTATCGGATCATCAAGAACTTCAAGGAGAGAGGTTCAATTGTTGTGAAGAAGGCTTCAGGGCGCCCAAGAAAGTCCAGCAAGCGCCAGGACCATCTCCTAAAGTTGATTCAGCTGCGGGATCGGGGCACCACCAGTGCAGAGCTTGCTTAGGAATGGCAGCAGGCAGGTGTGAGTGCATCTGCACGCACAGTGAGGCGAAGACTTTTGGAGGATGGCCTGGTGTCAAGAAGGGCAGCAAAGAAGCCACTTCTCTCCAGGAAAAACATCAGGGACAGACTGATATTCTGCAAAAGGTACAGGGATTGGACTGCTGAGGACTGGGGTAAAGTAATTTTCTCTGATGAATCCCCTTTCCGATTGGGGCATCCGGAAAAAAGCTTGTCCGGAGAAGAAAAGGTGGGCGCTACCATCAGTCCTGTGTCATGCCAACAGTAAAGCATCCTGAGACCATTCATGTGTGGGGTTGCTTCTCACCCAAGGGAGTGGGCTCACTCACAATTTTGCCTAAGAACACAGCCATGAATAAAGAATGGTACCAAAACATCCTCCGAGAGCAACTTCTCCCAACCATCCAAGAACAGTTTGGTGACGATCAATGCCTTTTCCAGCATGATGGAGCACCTTGCCATAAGGCAAAAGTGATAACTAAGTGGCTTGGGGAACAAAACATCGAAATTTTGGGTCCATGGCCAGGAAACTCCCCAGACCTTAATCCCATTGAGAACTTGTGGTCAATCCTCAAGAGGCGGGTGGACAAATAAAAACCTACAAATTCTGACAAACTCCAAGCATTGATTATGCAAGAATGGGCTGCCATCAGTCAGGATGTGGCCCAGAAGTTGATTGACAGCATGCCAGGGCGAATTGCAGAGGTCTTGAAAAAGAAGGGTGAACACTGCAAATATTGACTCTTTGTATAAACTCAATGTAATTGTCAATAAAAGCCTTTGACACTTATGAAATGCTTGTAATTATACTTCAGTATACCATAGTAACATCTGACAAAAAGATCTAAAAACACCGAAGCAGCAAACTTTGTGAAAACCAATATTTGTGTCATTCTCAAAACTTTTGGCCACTACTGTATTACGGTGCCAATTCTATGCAGTTATTCGTAAATCTGCAACTTTAATTTAATGCTCTTCAAAAAAAACAATTAATCTTAAATTAGTATTAGATTCTGTTAATTCACTCCACCAATGTTCAACCTTATCTCCATCAGTCAGTCCTCACTGGTAGACTCTAGTAGATAGTATTGTGTTTGTCTACTCGTCTGAAGCTCCAAAGCCGTCTGTAGATACCATGTAGCTTAAGACTGTCTGTCCACCTATCTCTGTCTGTCAGTCTACCTGTCTGTGTACCTGTGGGTGTGTGCCTACCAGTCTGTCTACCTGCCTGTTGGCGTTCTGCCTCATTAGGAAGACTTGTGGCCAGCAGGATGTGATGTTGTCAGAGTGCTGATTAGCGGCAGCTGAGTGGGTCCACATGGCGCTCAATGACCCAGGCTGAGCAGGGCATGCTGGGATGGCGGCTAATTAAAAACTCTACATTGGACAGTGACTGGAAAATCCATACAACAACAAACACACTGGGCAGTGACTGTAACTAGCAGTATTTCCTTCCTGTTCAGAGGCACCGCTGACTGGCAGAGGTTTCCAGCTTCTCTTCTCTGCTTTAGTTAAACTTGACAAGGATACTAACCCTAACCCTAGCTCTGTTCATCTATCAGCAAAAATGGTGCACACACACACACACATTTACCAATTCCCCACATTTACTGCTACATATACACACTCCTTGTGGGCACAGATATACTCCACCATATGCACAAACTAGATTTCAGAGTACGGGCTGCTATGGCAACCAAAGGGGCAATTGCGCCGATCAAAGTACGTCCGCTAAAACAGGCTCAGATTTTTTTGCCTCTTTCCTGCCATGCTTTCGTGTGTACCGATGCCAGGTCAACACAATTAATTTAGCTAATAACATTACCTCCACTCAATATATTGACAGATTTGAACTTCCCGGATCAATAACTCATAAGCGAAACGTTGTTAAAACAAACAGCGCCTCTTTCCCACCGTAGTAAGGTAGACAACGAGCTACAACTTTCATCAAAATGAGCTGGACAAATAACATTGGTCTCTATGTGCAGCCAGCTGTGAGACGAGTGCTCAGGGACCGTCTAAAAAGTGCAACACCTAAAAGAGATACTATAAAAATATTCAATGACTTCAATGACTCCCCGACTACCGCCCCGTCGCACTGACACAAATTGTGAAGTGTTTTGAACAGCTCGTCAAACCACACATCACAGCCAGCCTCCCTGCATCACTTGACCCGCTCCAGTTCGCTTATCGTCCCAACCGCTCCACAGAGGATGCAATATCCACCACCTTGCACTCAGTCATCACTCATCTGGACTATAAGGACACCTATGCCAGAATCCTGTACATTGATTTCAGCTCAGCATTTAACACCATCATCCCCCAGAGACTAATGGAGAAACTCCTCCTACTCGGCCTGAACACCGCCACATGTCTCTGGATCCTGGACTTTCTGACCAAGAGACCACAGTGTGTCTGTGTCGGAAAGAACACCTCCAACTCCATCACGCTGAGCACTGGATCTCCTCAAGGCTGTGTCTCAGTCCATTGATGTTTACACTGCTAACACACAACTGTGCATCCAGATACAAGGGGAACCAGATCATCAAGTTCGCGGATGACACCACAGTGGTGGGACTCATTCGTGCCACTCACTGAAAAACAGTATAAAATGTTAGTCTGGAGACCCTTGTCCCATTCTACACACACTATCATGAAAATGACGCTACACACTAGTTGCACCACTGAATAACAAGTGTGTATATGAACTCCAACCCCAAATCTATGATCAGTTAACTCTATTACATGCATTATGTAAATAAAATTGTCATCGCTAGATCGGTAAAAAGATTCTGCCCACTTTTGTGCAACGGGAGAACGCTGAATGCTTCCTGTTCCGGTATTGGTCGTGTCAGGAAAAATACACGCATCTAGGATGAAAATTTTGAGATTTCATCAAAAATCACCTGATTCCACATGCATCATTTCAAAGTTTGCCAAAAATAAAGCATCTCTTCAGCGGACAAGTGTTTTTCATTTATTAGACGTGTGGGCGCTGGGAAAACTATTCTTTTGAGATTCTGTTTTTCTTTTTTTGGAAAATACATTTTCAAAGAAATTCAGTTTCCATTTTTTCTTTCTGATTTGTGGCGTTATAGCTGTTTTATACTGCACAAAAGGCATTGTTGAGTACCATGCTTGTGCTGATTCCATTGGGATGCAGGACGTATATACTGCAGTGAAAAATCAGCCCACAGTGAGTAAAAAGGTGAATGGAGCAGAAATGGGTTGACAGGGTTCAGGGTTATCAGTCTTCTCAGTCTAGAATCTAGACTGAGTAGTGAACTGCAGTACACTGGTGTGGTCAGTAGGGGGTGATATGTAATGTAACTATACATTAACTTTACGCTAACTATACAGTAACTAAGTAGTAACTATGGTAACTGTCTCTCCAGTGGTGGACCGGCAGGGCTGCGACCCCAACACCCGCTTCTTGGTTCCTACTCGGACCGTCCACTGGGTGGCGCTGTTGCAGAGAGGAAACTGCACCTTCAAGGAGAAGATCCTGAAGGCAGCAGCCTTCAACGCCTCGGCTGTCCTAATCTACAACAACTCTACAGACAAGACCGTCAAGATGGGACATGAAGGTGGGCTTGGTTTCCATATTACACTTGTACCGGCAGAACGTCTGTTCAGGGTTTGAACCTTTCACACTCTGCATTGGTAGAATTGGAATTTGGTAGAATCATGTTTGTTGAAGCTCCTGAAGTTCCTCTAAGACTGAGGGCCCTTTCACACCTGCTGTGTTTATAGTGAATCAAACCGTGGAGCCTTTACCCCCCAGATACAGTTGGTTTGGTGCTAGGTTATAGAAGCAGGTATCTTTCCTCAAGTGTGGCAGTTGCCCCTTATTGATCCACAAGGCCATCCAAAGACAAACTCAGTACTAACCAAATAAAATGACTTATAACTTATTTTAGTATACTTTTATTGCTATTCGAAACAGACACAAGCCTAACATAAAAATAACGTTGTGAACATTGTGTTCTTCATTAGATAAAGGTTAGGAAAATAGAAAAATCAAATGCCTCACTGTTAAGGTTTGCAACTAAAGAAATAATGAAAATAACTAAAGAAAAGGTCATGAGAGGTTACTTTTTGAATGTTTATGTAAATTGTGAACATGCTGAGACTCTGTGTTGCTTCTCCTTTGACCACTCAGAAAAAGATGTTTTAAATCATGGTGGCAGTCAGGTGCTTTGTTTGCTACCCATAATGCATGTGTGTATTTTCACCACGGGTAGCACACAGAGACGCTTACAGAATAGAAGTGACTGAAAACCACTGCTTGTGTGATTGACATTTCATCAGATTGTGAAATCCCACAGGAGTGGCAGTAAAAATCTGAATGTATGTACAGGAAATGCTGGATCACAATACAGGGCTCCATGATTTTTGATGCGTAAATCCCTTACGCAAGTTTGTTTTTCTTTTTAACGGCAATGAATGAAAGACATTTGCAAACACATGGCTTTTGTTTAAAAACTGTAGTCCATTTGGTTTGGAGCAGTATGAAGGCGAATTGGACCAACTGTAAAAAGTAAACGGCGTATCAACATCAACGTCTGTTTCCAACTCAACAAATGGATTATTAGGTGAGAAAGCACCCGTCTCCATGGAGGACCCAGACCAGGCTGCAGTCAAACCAGAAATTTGCTTTTTATGGTAAACACCCACAATCCAGCAGCAGCAGCTTCTCGCTCTGGAAAGGAGAGTTGGTCTGAGGATCGATGTCTGGTCCTAAATATAGAAGAGAAAGCGTCACTAATTGATGAGGTTACTCCGACCTCAGTGTGTGTGTTTGTGTGTGTGTGTCTGTCAATAAGTGCAGTTGCTATTTGAGCATAGGCACAAATGTTAGTCCTGGAAATGTCATGGAAAAGTCCTGCATTATTTAATCACTGTGAACAGAAGCAGCAGTGTTTCTAGACGTTCAAAAGAAGTCGGTTAATGTTCAGAAATGGATCGAAATGGATCCCTGACACATCACGTTGTGTTCTGTCACACCAGAGACTCATCTGACTCAGCTCTAGCTCGTAAACACACCAGACAGACAGACAGACAGACAGACAGACAGACAGACAGATATCGACTCTACAACCGAAGGTAGTTGTTCACTTTATTTCTCCAATATTGAAGCTGCAGCTTTCTGTGATAAAATGTTTTAATATAAGTGGTATGATGGTACGATAGTATCGTCGGCCTAACCCTAGTATGAGTACTGTAGTACTGGTATTGTACCATAGTAGGACCAGTATGTAACTGTACTACTGGTACTGTATAGTACTGTGTATTTGCAGGCTTGTCCTCTGTCTGTTTGTCAATCTGCTCAGAGACCAGCTGAGTCAGCTTGCTCAAGGATACTGGGATCAATATTCCTCATATCAATCAAGCTGTTTAGTAAAGACAGCAGACTGCTGGGAGCTCCAAACGAGGAAGGTCAATTCCTTTTGGATATTACACAACTTACTCCATACTCATTGTGAGGTCTGACCAACTGTTTCACGTGTAATCATATCACTTTGCTATCAAGTGCAGTTGATTTCTAATCAAATTAACCAGCGTCATCTTGTGGCCAAAAGACGTTGGACAGATAGCTAACTAATCCATGGAAACATGGAAGGTTTTTCCAGTATTACGTTTAATTCATTCAGAGAGCATGGCACCAGGGATGCTAGCTACAGATGTCAATGGTGACAGTTCTGCTGTACTGAGATAACGCTGTTTTAATGTAAGTAATCAATGTAATCATATCACTCTGCAGTCAAGACGTGCGGTCAACTTTATTGATTTCTAATCAAATTAACTCCTGAAACCTTTTGGTGGAAGTATGTCAATTACTTTGGCTTATAATACAATTTTAAATCAATGTTTTATGTAAAATGATTAATGTCTTCAGACGTAGCTATATAATACGTCGGATAATGTACCGGCATGAACGTAAAATAAGTCTCAACAGGGTGACTCAAGATTATCCATTACTTATAGACTGGACAGTTTGTCTGTGGCACGTCAATACATTCTGGAGGTGTTGAGCTCATCAGCAGTATTTTCTAAGAAATGCGTGAAGCCATTCAAACATTTGTCACAATCAGCTCTGGCAGTAAACTGATGTATAAGACCTTGGATAGTCTGACAGTGGGAACAACTCACTGTTGTGAAGTGCTGCCCTTTAGCTGGATGCTACATATGATGAGGAATGCTTTGGTTGTAAACTGGAAATAGGATTGGTGGGTTAGTGGTTTAATCACTATGACTGCTCCCAGTGTTTGATGTTTCCTGGTTGTTCTTATAGGAACTGGTGACACAGTGGCAGTGATGATCACTGAGGCATACGGTAAGGAGATCTTGGCCCATCTGGAGAGGAACCTGACGGTTCTGGTTAGTGTGGTTGTCGACCAGCGCAGCGCAGCCAAGAACATCAACCGAGGATCACTGGTCTTTGTCTCCATCTCCTTCATCGTCCTGATGATCATCTCATCAGCCTGGCTCATCTTCTATTTCATTCAGAAGATCCGCTACACAAACGCCCGAGACCGCAGCCAGGTAACATACTGACAAACCAGTGAACATGCTAGCTGGTGTGTTGATAGATCCCGCTAGGATCCTTAGATATTTTACAATTTTTAATAATCATCTTTAAAGAACACTTTTCATTTTTTTTATTTTTTAGAATTTTTTTAATGTTTTTTTTTTTCATTTCACTTCACCAATTTGGACTATTTTGTGTAGGTCCATTACATCCAAATAAAAACCATTTAAATTACAATGCAATAATGTGATGCAATAAAATAGGAAAAACGCCAAGGGGGGTGAATACTTTCGCAAGGCACTGTAAATTAAAGTTATTATTATTATAGTATCTTCAGAGATCTTTAAGGATCCTGGAAAGGTCTACCAAGGGATAGGCAAGATCCTAATCAAGATTTCAAGACCATGGTAACCCAATGACTCTCAGCAGCGGCTCTAGTACCCCATTCTCCTGCAGCAACTCCCACCCTAACCCTAACCCTCCCAATCCATAAAACAGACAGCCATTAGAAAACTCCCATTATCCCTTGATTATCTGTGAGAGAGTAAAAACTGGGCCAAATTCTAAATTGGTCGACAGTCAGCCAGAGTCTTGAGGCTTTCACAGGGAGGCTAAGCACTATGATCACCTTTTTAAAGATGGGGACCACCACAATTGGCAAACCAACCAGGCACTGATCCCAAAATCCAAACACTATTGAACAGTCGTGACCACAACAATACGAACAAACAAACAATATCTATAGCCTTCAGGCTTTCAGGATGGATGCAATGGTATGAAATGAATTTCTAACCACCTCAATGACTTCTTGGTGTCCATTATGGACAGTAGTTGTCCCAGTAGTCCAATACTAATACAGTCTTCAGGTTCGGATCAGGAAGACTCTTCCTCTTTGAAGGTGATGGGCTCAAATCCTCCAGAACTTTCCAGCATTGCCTCGTGGACAGCCTGTCAGGTTTAGGAGGTCTTAAGTGTTCCCTCCACCTTCTGAAAATGTCCCCAGTTGAGGTCAGCATTTCCCCCGACTGAGACCAGACCAGACTAGACTGGAACCAGACCGGACTGAGACCAGATCGGACTGGGACCAGACCAGACTGGGACCAGACTGGAACCAGACCGGAACCAGACCGGACTGAGACCAGACAGGACTGAGACCAGACAGGACTGAGACCAGACAGGACTGGGACCAGACTAGACTGTGACCAGACCAGACTGTGACCAGACCAGACTGGGTCCAAACTATACTGAGATCAGACCAGACTGGGACCAGACCAGACTGGGAGCATTCTAGACCATCTAATTAAGGTGCAGATTGTTATAACATTTGTTTTCCTTGAGGCTGCTGGTGAGTCGGGGGTCTCCACTTCATCCTCTCCCCGTCCTCCTCCTACATCCTCCTCTCTTCTCTTTTCCTCTCCTCCTTCTCCTCCTCCTCCCTGCTTCTCCCTACTAGAACAATGAGAGGAAGCATCCATGAAACTTTGATGTGGTAAATGTCTGAAGTCTTAATGGAGCAGCAGTAAAGTGGGTTAGGGTTAAGAGAGTCAGTAGAGTGGATCATGGGACAATGTGAGCAGCCATGGTCACTTTCTGACATTATCGTCTTTAAATACATTTAAAAAGTTTCTTTAATTCACTCAACGATTGAACATCGTTCTGTTAGCCAGCCTGTCATGTTGTCCAGTTAATCCTTTAATAATCCTGAATAGCCCCTCTGGTCTGTCTGAATCTCTCTCTCTCTTTAAATCTCTCTCTCTCAATCTCCCTCTCTCTCTCTCTCTCTCTCTCTCAATCTCTCTCAATTAAATTCAATTTGCTTTATTGTTATGACTGTAAACAGAAACATTGCTAAAGCAGATTACAAAATAAACATTCAGATAATTCAGATAACTCTCTCTCTCTCTCTCTCTCTCTCTCTCTCTCTCTCTATTTCAGCGTCGTCTTGGTGATGCAGCTAAGAAAGCCATTGGGAAACTGACGACAAGGACAGTGAAGAAAGGAGATAAGGTAAAAAGTGCACTAGTGTAGTGTATTAGTACTGCTAGAACTACTAGTACTGCTAGAAGTACTAGAACTACTAGTACTGCTCCTTCCAAACAGCACACAAATAACAGATTCAATTCCATCACGGTTCCACAGACGTGGTTCCACCAGATCTTGTGGACTCTCACTGGGGAAAGGAGATCTTAGTTGTAAAGCTACAAGATGTAAGTTTCCTTCAGACAGGAAGTGCATTGTTAACATTGTTAACCTCAACACTTCACCTCACCTTGATAGCCGCTCACCTGTGACCACGCCCAAATGACTCAGACAAATCACTCAGACAAATTGTATACGCCCCAAAATGTCCCAACATAGTTGAAAGGACAATTTCAGGCAGATTTAGGCATAAACGCACATACTGATAATCTGGAGCATATTGTCGTGCTTTTATCCTGAATTGCCAGGCTCCTTTAGCGTGGCTAGGCTTCCTAGGATAGCAATACTCACAGGTTGAAGATGTGGGACAACGACATGTAACTGGCACGGATATACCGGTTCATTTGCCCTCGGTAGCAACACACACAGGGACGGCTCTTGCTGCAGCACCACGGGACGATCCTCAACCTCAACCGATGCAGCACTAATCCAACACGCCTGGTTACAGGTCATTGCTTTACTCCTCAGTCACTCTGGTTTGTCATTTCATCAGATTTACTGCAGGCTCAGTTATTTATGGCATTCACCTTCAGAGCTGCAGGTGAACTGGTCAGAATGATAGATGACCAGCCTGGACAGTCATTTACTGTAGCAGAGATGGGAAAAGGTCAGAGGTCATGGGACAAGAGGGTGCTGACGGAAAACGGCTTGTGTTGAAAGAGATGACAATATCAATCAAATACCAACAGATAGCCACACTAGCTGCATGACAGTACGTCCAGTCAGCATAGCATAAGACTGACCAGAGGTGATACTCAGTTCACTGACTAGTTAACACTAACTAGTTAAAACTGACTAGTTAACAGCACCCTAATTAAAGTATTTGGGTCAGTTTGGTCCAGGTCGTCTCACCAGAGACTGAAGGGGGTTAGCAGAGAGGATAAAGACACTGGGAGGAGTGATGGGCTGCAGCCTGACCAATAACAGAACAGGTCATAGGTCACGAGCTGAGCTGTAACCAGACAGTATACAGGCAAAGGCTACTTCCTTCTTCATTGAAAATAACAAATTACAAGTGTCAAGAAATGTATTTAATTAAAGTATATACACCGATCAATGATAACATAAAACCACCTGCCTAATATTGTGTTGGTCCAAAACAGCTCTGACCCATCGAGGCCTGGACTCCACCAGACCTCTGAAGGTGTCCTGTGGTCTCTGGCACCAAGACGTTAGCAGCAGATCCTTTAAGTCCTGTAAGTTGTGAGGTGGGGCCTCCATGGATCGGACTTGTTTTTCCACCACATCCCACAGATGCTCCATCGGATTGAGATCTGGGGAATTTGGAGGCCAAGTCAACACCTTGAACTCTTTGTCAGGTTCCTCAAACCATTCCTGAACAAGGTTGCATCATCCTGCTGAAAGAGGCCACTGCCATCAGGGAATACCGTTACCATGAAGGGGTGTACTCGGTCTGCAACAACGTTGAGGTAGGTGGTACGAGTCAAACTAACATCCACATGAATGCAGGACCCAAGGTTTCCCAGAGAACATTGTCCAGAGCATCACACTGCCTCCGCCGGCTGGCCTTCTTCCCATAATGCATCCTGGTACCATCTCTTCCCAGGTAAACGATGCACACGCACCTGGCCGTCCACATGATGTAAAAGAAAACGTGATTCCTCAGACCAGGCCACCTTCTTCCATTGCTCCATGGTCCAGTTCTGATGCTCACCTGTCCATTGGAGGAGCTTTCGGCGGTGGACGGGTCAGCATGGTCACTCTGACCGGTCTGAGGCTACACAGCCCCATACACAGCAGCTGTGATGCACTGTGTGTCCTGACACCTTTCTATCATAGCAGCATTAACTCCTTCAGCAATTTGTGCTGCAGTAGCTCTTCTGAGGGATCGGACCAGACGGGCTAGCCTTCGCTCCCCATGAGCATCAATGGGCCTTGGGCGACCATGACCCTGTCGCCGGTTCACCAGTTGTCCTTCCTTGGACCACTTTTGGTCGGTACTAACCACTGCATACCGGGAACACCCCACAAGACCTGCCGTTCTGGAGATGCTCTGACCCAGTCGTCTAGTCAAAGTCTCTCAGATCCTTACGTCGCCCATTTTTCCTGCTTTCAACACATGAACTTCAAGAACTGACTGTTCACTTCTTCCCAGTATATCACACCTCTTGACAGGTTGTAACGAGATAATCAATGTTATTCACTTCACCTGTCAGTGGTTTTAATGTTGTGGCTGATCGGTGTATATTGTATTTTTAAAATGCAAAAAATCCATTGTAGAAATTAAATTCTGGCATTCTTTCAACAACAGTATTTCTTAATGCTTTAACAGAAACATTTGCCTGCTTTGGGCACTCGCACTTCACAAAGCACATTACATAAAAACAGAACTAACTGAAATCATAAAATGCCATAAAAGTGTCCCATGAAGTATTACTGTTAAAAGAAAAGGTCACTGTCCTCTTGACTTAAGTAGTAGACCTACCTCTTATTTTAATTGATAAAAAATGATGTTTTCTAAAAGGTAATTTGAGTATTTTGAAATATAAAAATACTACTCCCAAAAGTATCTTGATACAAATTCCTTTTTCTTTTTTTTTGCTGTAGTCAAACACAAATTACAAATTACTCCAAAGTAATTGAATATGTTTTTCAAATACATTTAATTGAAATCCTGCCCTTCATATTGTAATTTAACAAAGCAGAAGAGGGTTTCTATTGGCTAGAATAACATGGATCATCTTCCTTCTCAATTATGTTTGTTTTAACACAAGGTCCTCAAGGCCAGGCCAGCCTGGGTTTATGTAAAGTGAACAGGTAGTTACTTCCTACTTACTTCAGGAATCAAACCCACAACCTTCAGCTGGTTTACATGTATGAAGTCGTGGTGCATTGAAGGCCTGCTTCCACCACGTTTCACTCTGCAGCCATTTCACCGGCATCTGTCTCTTCTCTGCAGACACAAACAGTAAAGCTGTCCAGCTCAATCAAAATGGCTGAACTATTGATTGCATAGCGGTTGCCAACAGAAAAGGTCATTGCCATCATGTATTTCCTGCCAGCATCCAGGACGTCGGCCAGTTCTTTGTCAGCTCCGTCTCGGTCAAATCTGTTTAATATCATTCCTGAACTACTGGACGCAGACCTGAGACCAGCAGAGGACGTTAGACTAGAGTACTAGTACTAGCACTAGTACTTGTTAGCCACGTCCTGTATATTAGCGTTAGCCACCATTAGTGGAAGCCCTTGCTCAGTACATACGTATATAATAACTCTACCAGCCAGTCAGCTGCCCCCCCCATCCACCTTCATTAAACAGGGATAGATGGTTCTGTAACCTTTAACCTTTACTTTGTCACCATATTTACACATGAAACATTTTAGCTGGTGGCTGATGGAAGTTGCTGGATAAATAATCGTCTTGTCAATTCTTCTGGCTGAATACATTTTCATTCCTAAAGTGTTGTCATTTATTTTAATATAAATAATATAATATATATAAATAATAATAACTATAAATATCTCTGCAAACTGAAGACAAACTGAAAACTTACAAATGTCAAGAGGTTGAAAGTTAAAAAGCCTCTTGATTCAACTGATTCCAAACTTACCAAACCATAATATTATTGATCCATACTGAATCAGTATAGTGGTGATAATATTATCGATGATAACAGACTGAATGACAAAATAATATATAGATCCTTCGGGATGTATAGTGCAGTTATATAATATTGTTTTTACTTTTGCACTATGCAGTTGCATAATTTTTGTAGTTTTGTATAGCTTCATGTATTTTTTTATTTGTTGTTATTTTATTATTCCCATTGTAGCTTTATTTCTTAGTGTTCTATTCTATTCTAAGCCGTTGCTGTGTTGACAGCCTATGTATTAAACTAAGATGTATTTTGGCTAATAAATTAATGCCTGATTGATTTTATTTTAGTCCAGTAGTGGATGCAGTAGCCTACACAACTCCTTTCCATCCACATGTAAAAAGATGTGGATGCCAAAACGCGCTTATCTCACAAAAAAATGGACCAGAAATAACTCACCATTGATTCTCCACATCTCTGTCTGTCTGTCTGTCTGTCTGTCTGTCTGTCTGTCTGTCTGTCTGTCTGTCTGTCTGTCTGTCTGTCTGTCTGTCTGTCTGATACTGGTCCGATACTGGTCTGATACTAGTCTGATACTGATGTGACACTGGTCTGATATTGGTGTGTTTTTTGCAGGAAACAGACCCAGACTTCAATCACTGTGCAGTGTGCATTGAGGGCTACCAGCTTAACGATGTGGTTCGCATCCTGCCCTGCAAGTAAGTCCAGTGACAAACTAGACCTTTATAGTCCAGAAGGTTCTGACTGTATCTGGTCTAAACTAGATCTTTATAGTCCAGAAGGTTCTGACTATCTGGTCTAAACTAGATTGTTATAGTCCGGAAGGTTCTGACTGTATCTGGTCTAAACTAGATCGTGGTACCTTGTCCAGTGAGTCACTCCTCAACTCACCCTGGGGGTCACGACCCCTGACAGGTAGATGGATAATTTTAGACCCAGTACTGTCAACGACCTCCAGGCTCAGCCACACACACACACACACACACACACACGCCGTAATAATAGTGTTTGCTGACAGTTAAGGCCTGCCCACTGCTAAGGTCATCAGTCATTAGCCCCGCCCACCTGTCAGTCATCATGGTTTTACTATAACAGCCTTTTGCACCAGGACTGATGCACCTTTACCGTGCTGTCTGTCTGTCTGTCTGTTTCTCTCTGTCTGTCTCTCTTCCTGTCTCTCTCTACAGACATGTCTTCCATAAGATGTGTGTGGACCCCTGGCTAAATGAACACTGTACCTGCCCCATGTGTAAACTCAACATCCTCAAAGCGTTGGGCATCATGGTGAGTCATCACTGAATTAAACAACACAAGTGATAGCAGTGGCTACAGGCTTTTAAACAGATGGGGCATGGACGTTAGCGTGTCTGAACCTATTTCAAACATCGCCCTGCCTTCAGAGAATGACTGACAGGTCGGTAGACCATGAAAATGTTAATAAAATGGCATTTTCATGAAGTTTTCATAAAGTTAGGGAAACGGCTTCAGACCAAGGAGATTAAAGGGGCGCTGCTTCTCACTTCTCACATTACAGCGGGACAAGAGTTGAAAATACCAAATGGCTTTTTCATCAACATTTTAATATTGTCACTGAATGTGCAAACCACTACATGGAAATTCAAATGTAATGTTCATATTGACTCATAATGATACAGAAGTGGAAAACGAAAATGCTCTTTTGGGATTGCATTTTCATTTTCCACCTTGCATTATCATTTGGATTAAACTGTACGCTTCCATATTTTTTAACTAATACTGTTTAAAATGTATTTGGGTTACTGTACTATCGAGGTGCTGTTGATCATTTGGTCACTGCAGATCGGCTCATCGTAGCATTCGGGTAGCTCTGTCCTTAAAGTTATTCAATTATATTAAATGATTTATTGTAATCATGTCTGCAATTGCCTAATTGAAGAAAATGACACAATTTGCAGCAGTGTGAAATGAGTGACAGTACCTTGTGTAGATCAGTGGGTCTACCCCTGGTCCTGGTCCACAGCCTGCTGGTTTTCTCTCCTACCAGGTCGTTAATTGGAGGTGTTAATCAGCCCCTGATGATATGGCTGGAATGAAAACCAGCAGGGCTGTGGACCAGGTGTAGATGACATTGATATCATCAATATCAAATCAATACATTGACATGTCATTTGGATATCAATGCCCACCTCTAGTCTGAATGTTTTTATTATCATAGTCAAGTCATAAAGTCAAAGTCATAAAGTATATTCATGTACTTTATAGGGAGTAAAGAAGGAACGCATCATTGATGCTGAACATTCAACCTGACGTGTGTGTGTGTGTGTGTGTGTGTGTGTGTGTGTGTGTGTGTGTGTTTATACTGTGTGTGTGTGTGTGTGTGTGTGTGTTTTTTTATACTGTGTGTGTGTGTGTGTGTTTTTATACTGTGTGTGTTTATACTGTGTGTGTGTGTGTGTGTTTTTATACTGTGTGTGTTTTTATACTGTGGTGTGTGTTTGTACTGTGTGTGTGTGTGTGTGTTCAGCCCAGCCTGCCCTGTGTGGACAGTGTGGTGTTGGATGTGGACCGGCTGGGTGCCAGCCAGCCCTCCAGCACCCAGAGGACAGTGCTGGGTGACACCAGCCAGGCCTCCATTAGCCTGGAGCCTCTGAGCCCCCCCCATCCTGAGGCCACGCCCAGGACCCCCGCTGAGATCAACATTGCTGTCACCAGTAAGACGAGCTGGACGCTACACACCATACTGGTTGTCTCACTGCTTCCATCTGACCTCTCGTCCTCGGATGAACTGTTTCTGTTCTGTATCATATCAACAGACAGCTGTAGTTGATGCTGTCGACCACCAGGGGGAGACATTTGTCCACACTGACAGTTCACCTTAACGTAGTGGACTGGCACAGCCTGATAGAGAATCTACTGCTGCTCTGTCCCTCTGTCTCTCTCTATTTCTCTCCATGTCAGGGATTGGTTAGAGGTAAATGAGCTCTGGTCAGTGATTGGCTATTGTAACATAACAGCTTGGTAGTATGTATACAGACTGAGAGAGGAAAGGTACTGATGGTGGTACGTTCTGACACCGCTGGCAGAGAGCTGCTTGACAGTTTTGTGGTTTAGCAGTTGTTTCTAGGTTTGCTGTCAGTGTTAGTTTGTCTCCCAACACTACCTGAGCCAACGTCATCACACAGAGCACCTCTAGGGTCATCCATAGTGGATGATATCTCCTATGATGGACAGTAGGATGAGGTGATGTGTTGTTGCAGCAGCAAGCTTTGCTGTTGTTGATTCATATTCTGGTTAGTTTTCACCAAGCTAGCAGCTGGAGTCCCTATGAACAGGACAACGACAGCCTGTCAATACATATCCATAACAGTCTTATCAATACATATATTGGTCAGTCTGAATCCAATATTCTCTCCTGAAGACAGACAGTGGATTCTACCTAGATACTCAACCAACTGCAACAGAGATCATATATATATGTGTATATATGTGTATTAAATATATGTATTACATCTCTGAACATACTGATGTTCTTCTTTCCTCAGGTGGTCATTTCTTCAACAGGAACTCCATGTCTCCTCGTAATGTGGTTTGTGAGATGGAGCTTCCTGACATCCAAGGATCACTTGACCTCTATGATGACAACAAGTCGTGAGGTTTGTTGTCATGGTTACGACCCCCCACTGAAGGACGGAAGACATTTATGGACCTGGACGTGCTTCTGAATTGTTTTCTGGTGGGACGGGGGGATGACGACGACTTGGACAGACTGTTGAACATCCATTCTTCCATCAGACTTTCCTCCATGAAGGAAAGTAACATTGGCTGTCAGACGGCCAAAGGGATCCTTGTCTCACTTTTTCCCTTTTAAGTCTACAAAGTCCCTCCTTCCATTTCTCTGAAAGACTCCGTCAGAACTGGAGCCAGTACTCGGGGATTGACCCTTTCATTGTCAACAACAGCTAGTATCAATCACAAATGTCCATAAGAAGTCTCCATTCAGTGTAGCTCTCTTTCAGTATCCCACATCTGTATATATGACCAGCTAACTGGCGTGGGATGAAACTTCCTGTGGCTCTGGTCTGGTTCAGTTAGATCCACTGTTGGTTCCTCCTGTATTGATGCTGCCTGTGGGACAGACGATGATCCATCCAAAGCCCTCATCCTGTTTAGAGACTGGAGGGAACAATCAATGAATATGTGAATTGTAAGGAAACTCAGTTGTAAACAATGTTACTCTCCTGTAGCAAAAAACGAATGTTTCTCTGTAGTGCAAGGAGACATTTTAACGTGTAATCAAAAAGCTTATGAAATACCCTCAGCGTGTACTAATCAGAACCCTTTGAAGGGAACCTAGTATATACAATCTATATACATGATGATATAGCTCAAGTGGCCTATTAAAGCACTATTTTAATTTTGTTTTCTCAATCTTGTACAAGCACATAAGGTGGAGGAACTTGTTCTTGTTGTCCCTTTGTGTTCTAGTCTTTGTATCTGATATATTGTATCGTGATGATGATGAGGAGGATGTTTGTCTGAGTTTGGGTTCACTGTGTTACATACAGTACTGCCTCAGCATTAAAAGTGTCATTGCCTACAGGGGAGGCTTTTGCATTGTGTCCACGCTGTGAAGCTCAGTTATAACTCACACAGGGAAGTGTTAATGCTGTATGGAGGATGAGGAAGATGACAGAACAACAGTCGCTCTTCATCACATAGCTCATATCACCCTGATTCATATTCCTTCTACTCTACTCACAATCCCTTCGGTCTCTATTTAGCTCTTATTCTACTTCTCGCTCACGTTTTCATTCCATAGCATAGGAATATTATCAGGGAACTAAGGCCTTGATCCTTGACCCACTGACCTTTGGCCTCCAGGAATTGAAGCTGGCTCCCTGGAAGACACTTTGGATAAGAGACATACAGTTGTGAAGTTTGTGAAACCTTTTGAATGACCTGCACTGATAAATGGGTCCGAAAATACGGTCTGATCTTCATCTGCGTCATACCAATAGATAAACATTAATATAACAATGTTTATCAGTTATTTAAAAAATGACAGTCCAAAAAAATTACTTGTACTTTTCATTGAACATATTGTTCAAATGTTAATGGAAAAAGTATGTGAACCTCCAGGATAATGACCTCTATGAAAGGGGGTAATTGAAGTCAGGTGACCCAATCAATGAGATGACAGTCCGGAGGGTCAGAGGTGTCCTGTCATATCAAAATACCACAAAGTTTAGTTACCAACAGAGTCTGCTCTCTGCCCGGGCAAAATAAACTTTAGAGGACCGCCACAGAAGAGTTGTTCAGGCTCATCAGGCTGTAAAACCTACAACAGCATTTCAAAGACTTCATCAGTGCAGTCACACAGACTGGATACAAATGGAGAAAATTCAGTGTCATTGCTGCTCTCTCTAGGAGTGGACGTCCAGCGAAGATCACTGCCAGAGCACAACGCATAATGGTCAAGGAGGTGATGAAGAACCCAGCTGTCTTGAACTTTCTAACATCTGAGTCCACAAGAAGAAAACCACGAAACGAGTGGTGTTCATGGAGGATACCAAGGAGGAAACCATGTTCCTGTGGACAGATGAGACTGCTGTTTGGAGGAGAAAAACACTGCAGACCAACAGCAGAACCTCATCAACCTGAAGCTTGGTGGAGGAGCATCGCGGTTTGGAGCTTTTCTGCCTCAGGGCCTGGAAGGCGTCAATCACTGGGGGATCAATTAATTCAAATTGGATCAGGAAATTCTCCAAGAGAATATCAGGGTGACGGTCCTGATCTAAAGTTTAACAGAGGTTGGGTGATGCAGCAGGACAATGACCCCAAACACAAAAGCAAATTACAACAGAATGGCTTAAACAGGAAAATTCACATTTTGGAAGTCAGAGTCCTGACTTTAACCCTTTTCAGATGTTGGCATGACCTGAAGCAAGCCATTCATGCAAGACATCCCATAATATCAATGAACTGAAACAATTCTATAAGGAGGAATGGTCTAAAATACCTCCTTACTGTTGAGCAGGTCTGATCACAAATACAGGAAATATTTGGTTGAGGTTCTTCCTGCTAAAGGAGGTTCGGCCAGGTACTAAATCTCATAGTTAATACTTTGTCCAATCTATAAATGTTTAACCAATCTGTTCAATAAAAACATGTAAAACTACAAATGTTTGTGTTACTTGTTAGATCACATTGAGTGTATCTACTTTTATGACTTAGATGAAGATCAGCACCGATGCACTGACACACATACACCGATCAGTCATAACATTAAACCACCTGCCTAATATTGTGTAGTTCCCCTCGTGCCGCTAAACCAGCTCTGACCCGTCGAGGCCTGGACTCCACCAGACCTCTGAAGGTGTCCTGTGGTCTCTGGCACCAAGACGTTAGCAGCAGATCCTTTAAGTCCTGTAAGTTGTGAGGTGGGGCCTCCATGGATCGGACTTGTTTTTCCAGCACATCCCACAGATGCTCCATCGGATTGAGATCTGGGGAATGTGGAGGCCAAATCAACACCTTGAACTCTTTGTCAGGTTCCTCAAACCATTCCTGAACAAGGTTGCATTATTATCCATTGGAGGAGCTTTCGGCGGTGGACGGGTCAGCATGGTCACTCTGACCGGTCTGAGGCTACACAGCCCCATACACAGCAGCTGTGATGCACTGTGTGTCCTGACACCTTTCTATCATAGCAGCATTAACTCCTTCAGCAATTTGTGCTGCAGTAGCTCTTCTGAGGGATCGGACCAGACAGGCTAGCCTTCACTCCCCATGAGCATCAATGAGCCTTGGGCGACCATGACCCTGTCGCCGGTTCACCGGTTGTCCTTCCTTGGACCACTTTTGGTCGGTACTAACCACTGCATACCGGGAACACCCCACAAGACCTGCCGTTCTGGAGATGCTCTGACCCAGTCGTCTAGTCAAAGTCTCTCAGATCCTTACTCGCCCATTTTTCCTGCTTCCAACACATGAACTTCAAGAACTGACTCCCTGTACATCCCACCCCTTAACAGGTTGTAACGAGATAATCAATGTTATTCACTTCACCTGTCAGTGGTTTTAATGTTGTCGATGATCTGTGTATATATATATCATTGCTTATATTCAGCAATTGCAAATCCATACTTAGATTTATTGTGTGTTTTTGAGATATCAGACATTGGTTGGGACAAGCACCAACATGGTAACTTTATCGCCTCCATTAACTTTGTATTGGACGTGAGCATTCGTTGCGCAAAGGGTGATGGGATAGGTTGCCGTCACGGTGAAGCCCCACCAAATGGGATTCACCTCTGTTTCACCTTTACTCATTTTCAATGAGAACCAAGCAATTCGCTACGCAGTGCATGCTGGGATAGCTTACAGTGCGAACCAAGCACATGGTATGGGGAAAGGGTGGATTCTTAAGTGTCATCATTTCAGGTCTTTGGGATTCTATCCAGACCAGCCCGTGGGTGTCGGTGCAAAGCCTTGAGGCTAGTCTGACCTGGTGGCCGACGGTGGTATTACAGCCATTGAAAAAGACACTGCTCTAAAACTGTTATGATACAAGTCCAAAAACCACTCTGGATAATGTTTGTTTTTTTTGTTGAAAAAATCACTCAGAGCCGTATAAGGGCTTATCATTTTGTGACGTCTACGTCGAGAACCAACAGAGTCCTCACTTCCTGCCCGGTTGAAGTTAGTCTGTCTGTCTCTATCAGCTGTTCACTTTTATCTAAATGCACCGGAAAAGCGTTAGTCCACCGGATTTTAGAAGTGCATACAGAATACAGAAAATAGCCCATAATTACCTGGAATTCCATATCACCACCACTAGATGTCAGTAAGGGAGAGTAATTTTGGTCAATGTTTCCATTGGATGCAGTTAAAGGTAATTTACACCCCATTCATGTTTTTAACATTAGACTAAAAGGGGGCGGGGTCTGGAATCCTTATTTGGGCCAAAAAACGATGTAGTGCTTGAGAGGAGGATTTCAGTTAACTTTAAGTAAATTTTCCAAAGAAGTTGAAGTTGATAGTGTGATACTTCTACCAGCTTTCACCCACTTTCTCATTACCAGGAAGTGATGTTAGTTGTCCAGGCATGTCTTCTGAGGACAAATGAATGAGATTGTATGACCTGTCTTAAATTTTTTAATTAAATTGACCAGCGACAGGAGAAATGCTGCTTGGAGAAAGGATGCAGATATTGTCAGCTTATCTTCAACAGGCTGTTCAGATGGATTTAGCAGTGAAGTTAGCCATCATTAACAGTTTTTCCTCAATTGATTTGGATTAATTGAAACTTATTTCTCCAACTACATATCTTATATGTATTAACAGTTGACACAGCTTTTGATGTTTTGATACAAACTACAAATTGAACATAGCTCTATATGCCCCATTTTGGCAAACAACTTTCAATACATGAAGTCAAAAATGTATTAATTTATTAAGTCACATTCACCTGGCATGTGTTCAATTTCCAGAACTGATATGAGGTGAATTCATAAAACAATCAAAGTAAAAACGATTTGGTCTTTCAGCCTGGGGTCTTTCAATGAAATGTGTTGCTGTTCATTTTTATTGATGGAATGAGACACTTGTAAACAGCTAAAGAACTGCAGATAAATACACTGATCAGGGATTCTACGTAGTACTACTCCTACTGCAGCATGTGTAGACTTCTACAGTTAAACAGTTAATAAGTAACAGAAATTGAGTTTTTGATTAGAACTGGGTTGATTATGTACTGGGTATGTGATATTTGGCAAACAGGATGACAACATAGGATATATTATTGTAGTTCCACGTTTAAGAACCCGAATGATTCATGTTTTAGTTTAAAACTAAAAAGTAATTTCCAAGCAAGCATTTCAATGTGTTCCAGCTCTTGGTTTGACATAATGACGCAGAGTGCAGAGAGGGTGTGGCTTGAGGTCAAACCCGGAAGTGATGTGCAGACAACAACAACCACGGACATGAACTCCAAACTACACAGTCCGCCTTAGCAGCACTGCTCCGTGTCAAGTCTCTTTAAATATACGTATTTTCAGTTTTAACATACACACGGAGGCTGGTTGTCACTCAGCAGGAGGTTTTTCACATAATCTGACATGTGGATACATCCGGAGGAGGTTCTGCTGGCTAACGCGCTGTGGGTTTCAGAGAGGGCGAATCCGTTTTTCATCCTGCAGCGGAGGAAAGGCCATGGCAGAGGGGGGGGAATCACTGGTACTCTACATTTAATTCATTTTATTACAGTTCTGAGGTTTCAATGAACCACCGATACTTTACTGCTATGGGGGTTCAGACGGGTCTACTGCTACATCAGCATTTATTTTAAAAAGGGGGTTTATAAGGTTTCAGTCCACGGCTTGTTTCTGAAGTACCGTTAGCTAACTTGGAGCTAACCTACTGTTGTTAATAGCAAGTGGCGCTAACTGCTGTTTCAGACAGATACAGCCCTGTCGGTTTTATTCAACGGCAACTTTAACGTCAAATTGTCAGCGTAAATGTGAATTGTGGTTCGAACCACTTTGTCACAAAACGACTGAATGAGTTGGAGGAAAGCTCTCTGAAGTGTTGTGGTCAGCTAGCCGGCTAGCTAAACAAGCCACGTCAAGCTAGTTCTGTTGTCTTTTCTCTATTAGATTGTCTTGTTTGTTAAAGATGCCAGGAATCCGCCAGCCACATCCCGAGGCCTCACGGACGATAAATGCAGACTTGTGTTTCCCCACCAAATTCAATTTGCCTGTTCAACACTAGCAGGCACATTTCTGTCGGACTGGGTGTGTTTAGCTTCACACTACACATTAACCTGTCATGTGAAATCATTACAGTCATGACTTTCATGAGGTTTGTGTGTCAGTTGCTTTATTTGTTAAGTGCTATTCGTTGAAAATGTGTTGAACACATGAATCTACCCAGTGACTAAAGTCTGATCAGATCCTTCTACTAACCTTTGAGCAAGGCAGATGGTATCATTGCAAAGGCCATTATTTCCATATACCATATAGCCAGTGATCTACCTGTTGATCTATAGTGATCCAAGAGGCGGCTTCCTTAGGATTTAGGGACCTGTAAAGCCATCACACAGATTAGATGGTGTATTTTAATCTCACTTTAACTTGAATGTATTGGGTAGTCTGCTGTGTATATAGTTCTGTACACACATTACACACTGCCTGTTGAACATGGCATGTTAGAAACCAACCAGTATATTTTTGTGTATCAGGCTTGTTGTAGATAGATGGATAGATAATTTATTGATCCCTGGGGGGAAAATCTGGTGTTCAATAAGCCACACAGGATCTGGTCCTGTTAATAGATCTAGTCAGGGTACAGGGTTTGTAATCCAGTGAGACAGTATTGTGCAAAAGTCAGAGACCACCCTTTCATTTATCTAATTTCCAGTCAAAACCATTAAGTGCAAGTTATTTATTTTTCACTTCAGAAGAAATTGCAGGGAACAAAATTACACTGTGACTAGTAGTTCTCTTGCCTACCTACGTTGATTGCACTTATCGTAACTTTGGATAAAAGCGTCTGCTAAATGACTGGAATGTAATGTACACAAAAGCCCTCACAACTAAACATCAGAAATCGTTCAGTTGTTAGTTTGTCCACCCTTTGCCTTCATTACAGCTTCAAGTGTTTTCAGGAGAAAATAAGTTTTCAAAGAAATGTGCAGTATATTTTTCCACGCTTCTTGTAAACACCTCCAAGTTCAGTCTTAGAAGTTGGTTGCATTTTCTGCTTCTCATGATCCAAGTAATCCCAAACAGATTTAGTGATGTTGAGGTCGCGGCCAGTCCGCTGTTCTTCTTTGTTTGATGATGTTCTTCTTATGAATCAGCGTTTTGTTTGAAAGCATTCAAAGCTGAATATGAGGACTCAAAATGCGGTCCAAACATTGTCAGCACATAAAATACAAGTTTATTTTATTCTACTGTACTCCTCTGAGTCTCTGCAATCTGCAATCCTGGATGCAGGATGTTCTCTTATGTACGTCTACTAATCATTGTAATGCGTAACATTACACCTAATTTATGTTCTGGCCCACCAATATCTTGGGGAAGTTTTGCCAAAGGCCAAACTTAGTTGGTGACTCCTATATATGGTATAGGGTACAGGGTATAGGATACAGAGTATAGGGTACAGAGTATAGGGTACAGGGTACAGAGTATAGGGTACAGTGTACAGAGTATAGGGTACAGGGTACAGAGTATAGGGTACAGGGTACAGGGTACAGGGTACAGAGTATAGGATACAGGGTACAGAGTATAGGATACAGGGCACTAGGTAGAGAGTACAAGGTGTATGGTATAGGGGTAGTAACCATATATATCTGGCTTGTTGGTGGGCACCATGTATCCTTGGTAGAGGATACATGGTATAAGGTACATACAGGTGTACTGCATGATACAATTAAGCAATTAACATCCCATGATGCTCTGGGGCATGTATCAAAATGCTGAGAGGCCCAGTTGACCTCGATTTGGGATCAAGATGGCAAGAGGAAAACATCTAAATGACTTTGAAAGAGGTTCATTATTGGGGCGGATGGCAGGAGCTTCAGTCACAACGACTCAACTGGCTTCAATAGGAACAGGGACTAAAGGGACATCTGCACTTAGACCTATGGGAGACATCAGTCAACAGGGCGGGACATCGTGGTGGGAAGCTCTCATTGGATGAGCGTGATGCTCGTGCATTAGTGCGATATGTAAAGAACCAGAAGAGCAACTCTTCCTCAGGTGACTGAAGGTCAATGCAGTGATCAGACTGCCAGAACAGTCCGTCCACAACTACATAGAGACGATATTACAGTAGGGGTGCAGGAAGAAACCCTCCCTACAAAGACCAATGCACATCTGAGAGTTCAGTTCAAAAACCATCAGCACTGGTCTACAGAGATATGGGAAACAGTGATCTGGTCAGATGAGTCGTCATCCATCATATTCTCCTCAACTGGGCAAATGCATGTGTGGGTCCACCAAGAGGATGGTACACCCTGAATGCTGGACCCCTACAGTGAGGGGTCCGGTGGCTCTGTTATGCTGGGGGGGCTTTTCCTGATATGGTTTGGGTCCATTTGTCCCCTTAGAGGGAAGGGTCACTGCTAATCAATACCGAGTTATTCTGAGTGATCACCTTTATCCTATGATGAAACATTTCTATCCTGATGGGAGTGGTCTCTTCCAGGATGGCCACGCCCCCATCCACAGGGCACCAGGGGTCACTGAATGGTTTAATGAGTATGACCATGATGTCAATCATGTGCTATGGCCTTCAGTCACCAGATCTCAACCCAGTTGAACTCTGGGAGATCTTAGACAGCGCTCTCCACCACCATCATCAAAACTGAAGATATCTCTTGTGGAAGAATGGTACTCCATCCCTCCAGTAGAAGTCCAGAGACTTGGAGGATCTATGAGGAGCATTGAAGATGTTCTGGTGGCTTCTGGTGACCAACACCTTACTTGGTGGTTTTTCCTTGATTGTGTCACCCGTCTGTGTATATAAATGTTTGTATGTATATGTATATTTCCATCAGGTTTGTTGGTGGGCATCCTGGACATGGTACTGGGTATAGCAAATAGGCTACAGGGTATTGAGTATAGATTAGTAAGAGTTAGGGTTAGTGACCAGACTGTATATATTCCATCAGGCTTGTTGGTGGGCACCCTGGACGTGGTCCTGGACTCCAGCGCCAGAGTAGCTCCTTATAGGATCCTCCTCCAGACCGCCGACTCGCAGATCTACTGGAGCATCGCCTGTGGTGGGTCAACATAACGTACAGTGCATACAGGAAGTTTTCAGACCCTTTGAAGTTCACATTCATTCCATGTTTCAGATTCATCTTAAAATGGATTCAATTCATTTTTTTCATCAATCTACACACAATACTACACAATAATACACAATGACAAAAACAGGTTTTTGGGGTGTTTTGTTAATTAAAAAAATAATAAAAGACTGAAATATCCCATTTACAGAAGTATTCAGATGCTTCACTTAGTACTTGGTTAAGGCACTGCTGCCTGCTGCTAACTTTTGTGCAGCTTCAAGTTCAAAACTTTCATGTGTGTCATTCTAATACACACAAATGTATTCATGGTTGGATTTTCTTTGGTTTCCAAATGCATGTCTTGACATTTCATAAAAGGCAGTTTGGAATTGGTGGGTACTGTATGGGTACTGTAGGGGTGGGTTGTGGGGGTACTGTAGCGTGGGTATGGGTACTGTAGGGTGGGTGTGGGTACTGTAGCGTGGGTATGGGTACTGTATGGGTACTGTAGGGTCAGTTAGGGTACTGTAGAATGGTTATGGGTACTGTAGGGTGGGTATGGGTACTGTAGAATGTGTATGGGTACTGTAGGGTGGGTATGGGTACTATAGAATGGGTATGGGTACTGTAGGGTGGGTATGGGTACTGTAGAATGGGTATGGGTACTGTAGGGTGGGTTAGGGTACTGTAGGGTGGGTATGGGTACTGTAGGGTGGGTATGGGTACTGTATGGGTACTGTAGGGTGGGTATGGGTACTGTATGGGTACTGTAGGGTGGATATGGGATATGGGTACTGTTGAATGTGTATGGGTACTGTAGGGTGGGTTAGGGTACTGTAGGGTGGGTATGGGTACTGTATGGGTACTGTAGGGTGGGTATGGGTACTGTATGGGTACTGTAGGGTGGGTATGGGTACTGTATGGGTACTGTAGGGTGGATATGGGTACTGTTGAATGTGTATGGGTACTGTAGGGTGGGTATGGGTACTGTAGGGTGGGTATGGGTACTGTAGGGTGGGTATGGGTACTGTATGGGTACTGTAGGGTGGGTTAGGGTATGGGTGCCGATGTTGCTGCTGTTCTTCTCCAGCTTGTTCACTCCTCCAGGCTCCTCCAGGAAGGAGATCACCCAGCACTGGGACTGGCTCGAGACCAACCTGCTGCAGACCATCTCCATATTCGACAACGATGAGGATGTCACAACCTTCGTCAAAGGCAAAATCTCTGTATGTCCACTTCCTGTTTCCTCGAGTAGAGAAACGTCACTCTACAGTAAAATACCAGTCAAATTAGTTAGTGTTGCTATTCTATGTTGGTTCTATGTTGTTGTGTTGACCTTCACCACACATGCACACACACACACACACACACGCACACACACACACACACACACACACAGAGTTTGTGAGTGTTGAATCTGTGTATGCCAGGGTATCATTGCTGAGGAGAACAAGTGGAAGCAGGCGGAGGAGGAGGAAGACTCCGGTAAGTTTCGTGAGGCGGAGCTGAAGATGAGGAAGCTGTTCGGAATGCCGGAGGAGGAGAAGCTGGTCAACTATTACTCCTGCAGCTACTGGAAGAGCAGAGTTCCTCGGCAAGGCTGGATGTACCTGACCATCAACCATCTCTGCTTCTACTCCTTCCTGCTGGGAAAGGAGGGTAGGTTGGACCCAGCGCAGATTTATGAAGCCAGTAAAATACAGACGACATTTTGATGTCTATTCTCTCTGCTCCATCTACTCCTCTTTTCTAAAGTGTCTTCTTCTCTTCCTGTTGCTTCTTCACATTCCTCCTTTTCATTTCATTCTCCCCCTTGATCTTCCTCCTTCTCCCTGCTCCTTTTTCTCCTCTCCTCCTGTTTCACTCATCTGTCCTCCTGTTTTTCTCATTCCTCCTCCTCTTGGTGATCCTTCATTCTTCCTCTTCCTCCTCCTGTTTCACTCATCCCTCCTCCTTCTCATCCTCATCCTACTGTTCCCCTCCTGTTCCCCTCATCCCTCATCATCCTCCTCTCATTCTCATCCTCACCCCCCGTTTCCCTCATCCATCCATCCATCCATCCATCCTCCTCCTCCCCCCTTGTATCCCTCATTTTTCATCCTCATCCTCTTCTTCCTCCTCCGCTCCTGTTTCCCTCATCTCTCTTCCTACCTTCCTCCTCATCCTTTTCCTCCTTATCCCTCTTCCTCCTCAGTCACTCTTGTGGTCCAGTGGACGGAGGTGACACAGCTGGAGAAGAATGCCACTCTTGTGTTTCCAGAGAGTGTTTGTGTTAGCACTCGCCGTACTGAGCATTTCTTCTCCATGTTCCTGAACATCAATGACACCTTCAAGCTGATGGAGCAGCTAGCCAACATCGCCATGAGGCAGCTACTGGACAACGAAGGCTTCGCTGCTGACCGAACGCTGCCAAAACCCTGCAAGACCCTCAAAAATGTCTCGGCGCTCAAGAGGTTTGACTGTAAAATAAATGATCATGATAAATATCAGTTGATCTGTCTGAGAACCACAGAGACTTAAAGGAATATTGCAGCATTTTGGCCAATGAGCTCTTTCAAATATAGAACCATGAGACAGTCGGTCATTTCAGTCAGTATATCATTAATTTCATATCATTTCAGTATAGACCTCTTGACCTTTTGCACATTTCGTTATTTCAAGTTATTTCAAAATATTAATTTGGGAATTTTGGTCTGAGTTCTATCAAAGCACTCTATTCTGTCAAAGTGAAAACATAACTGTTGAAATTTATGTGGAAGGATAAAATTAAAATAACAAAGAAATCCGGTTTGCATAAGGATTCAACCCCTTTGCTCTGTTCGGGTTAAGTTGCTCCGTTCCACACTATCAGAAATGTGTTCAACATTTGGGATTACCGTACGTTTGTATTTATTATTCTGAATTTTGGTTTGTCAGACTATTTTAAACTTGTCTGTCTCGCTATGGAAGCTGAGACCAAGTCCCCTCACTAGATCTGAATGGACCTAATGGGATCTCAGGGTGGAGGGTGAATCTCTTTCACCAGATTGAACCAGACTACCTTAGCTGCCCTAACCAGATTGAACCAGACTACCTTAGCTGCCCTAACCAGATTGAACCAGACTACCTTAGCTGCCCTAACCAGATTGAACCAGACTACCTTAGCTGCCCTAACCAGATTGAACCAGACTACCTTAGCTGCCCTAACCAGATTGAACCAGACTACCTTAGCTGCCCTAACCTGGTTTACTGCGTTCTTACCGTGTTGCCGTCTTGCTGCAGGGACTTGGACGCACGGGCCAAGAATGAACGGTACCGTGCCGCTTTCCGTCTGACGCAGGACGAGCGTCTGGATGGACACACGGACTGTACATTGTGGACGCCGTTCGCCAAGACGCACGTCATCGGACAGCTGTTCATCTCCAACAACTACATCTGCTTCAGCAGCAGAGAAGAAGAACTGTGTCAGCTGATCATCCCGCTCAGAGAGGTACAGTTCTGGGCTTGGGTTAGGGTTAGGGTTAGGGTTAAGATTATTGCACCCTGGCACGACGGCTTCACATTACAGTCATTTAGCAGACGCTTTTATCCAAACGACTTACAAGGATCAAATCAAATCAAATCACATTTCAAATCAAATCACATTTATTTGTATAGCCCTTAATCACCGTTACAGTCCCTAAGGGCTTCACAATGCCCAACATGTGAAAATAATAAATGATTAGTACACGACATCCCCCAGCCTTAGACCCTCACATGATGATGACACAGGATGACAGTTAACACTATGTGGGGATCGAACCCACAACCCTGAGAGTCTCATGCTCTACCGACTGAGCTGTCATCTGTTTTATTTCACAGCACATGATCAAAAGATAAAAATACAAATACAAACATTTTCATCCTTTTGTAATGATGATGCTTCCAGATGTTTCTTGTAACCACCAGTAAGCTTCCTGCTCCTTCCTGCTGCCAGTTTCTCCAGGTCTTCAACTGCTTCAAGTTCTTCAACGTTTGAAACGATTCTTTTGACCAACTGAACATTTCAGGTCTCTCCGTTGGTTCTCAATGGATTGAGATCAGGACTCATCGCTGGCCACTCCAGAACAGAACATTTTCTCTTGAACCATTCCTGGTACTTTTAGGTGTTTTGTGGGTCATTGTCTTGCTGGACGACCCTTTGACCTTCGATTGACACCCAGTTTTCTGACACTGGGTAGCACCATGCCAATATTGTGGCGGTGTACCACAGATAAACCTATGTATGGGAAACAAACATTTCAATTAATCTGGCTGCTTCTGTTCACTTGCCTTATGTGCCAATTAAATCGAAGATGTTTGGTAACTGTATTAGTGAGTAATTGTAAGATAACACATATAGACTATCCTAAAATAAATCATAAAAATAAAAAACACAAAGTACAAAAGTAAGTTTAGCAATGCCATGAGCACAGATCACAGATAACCAACCCTAGTAAACACTATACACACTAACACACTAACACACACCAACACGCTATGCACACACACTAACCAACCCACTACAAACGCATTCCAGCTGGTGTGTGGATTTGAACCAGCAACCTTCTCCTCCAGGTGTCTGTGGTGGAAAAGGCTGACAGCAGCAGCGTACTGCCTTGCCCCGTCTCCATCAGCACCAAGAACAAGATGAACTTCCTGTTCGCCAACCTCAAAGACAGAGACTTCCTGGTCCAGCGCATTTCCGACTTCCTGCAGCGCACCCCTGACAGGATGTGGAGCGATACTAATCCCCTGATTGGTCACTCGGTGAGTCAGTCTCACCTCAACAGATCTGGGCGGGCTTTTAATTGTCTCATTCTTATATTAATGTGTTTCAGACACATATTTATCTTAGATGGATGAACCAAATTATTCTGAGTGTTTGTTTTATTCTGCTAGCACCAGGTGGGTGGAGTTTATCCATCAGGACCATTCAAGTCATGTCGGGTAAGTTGTCAATCACAGAAAAGTATATTAAAGTGACTTTTAGATACTTTCCTGTGATTGTCTGAACTGGTGCTCTTTGTCTTGTCCTTGTGACAAACCCCACCCACCTGGCACTTACAATAGTATAAAACAAACCTCTTTTTAAATCCTCCCTGGTCCAGGTCTGACTCCTACTCTCTTACTATTTTACTACTGTTTTTTAATTACCTCTTAAAAGACACAGGCTTTATAGAATTAGTCTTACTTATTTTACTCCTGATGTATTTGCCTGTTTTTCTTGAAATTTTCCCTTTCTTTTTATTTATATCACCTTTATTGTGGAGTTTTATTATTATTATTATTATTGTTATTATTATTATTATATCCTAGTTAAGATCCTAGCTGCTGTACAAGCTGAAGACAAGAGATTTCCTCTTGACTAAGGCCTGTGTAAAGGCAGTAGTCTAAGCGAGATGATATAAAAGCATGGATAACCTTTATCCAAATCCACAGAGGATTAAAAACCCTTTGGATTTTTTGATATATTCATCACTTGAAAGAAACAAGACTGTACAACTTTCTTAAACTGATCCTCAAAAGTCCAGTCACTGTCAAAAAAACACCCCCAGATTCCTGGCAACTGGTTTGACATTGGTAGATAGACTGCATAGCTTGCTTTGAATCATGCCTCTCGATCTGCGAACCCCGAAGACAAAATTATTTCAGTTTTACATTGTTAAGTTGTAAAAAGTCCTGAGACATGCAGCACTTACATCATGAATGGAGTTATTTAATGTGTCATGGCTGTTTGGATCACCAGGTCTCAATGGGAGATATAGCAGCGTATCATCAGCATAGCAATGATATGAAAGATTTTGCTTAGAGGTTATGTGGCCGACTGGCAGCGTGTACAATGAAAAGAGGACTGGACCAAGAATAATGCCCTGCGGCACTCCACAGGTGATATTTAATGAGGAGGATGACAAGGTGCCTATGGTTATGGAAAATGTTCTACTGGAGAGGTAGCAGATGAACCACGCTAGAACTAACCTTGCATTCAACTGCTTTCTGGTACTTGAACACTCGGTCTTTGTGGCAGACTGGGTGAGGCGTAGGAGAAGAAGGAGAACGACTTTTAATTGCAACATTGCACACTATACATGCAGGGGGAAGTGGCCGCACAACACACACACACACATGCATTTTAGAGTGTCCAAGTTGAATGAATGGTGCCTTATCCCATCCCCGCCGATCTTCCTCCAGTCAGCCAGGGAGCAACTCCAGGGGCCAAATGTATAAAACTCTGTGTAGATTTAGGTGTAGAAATCTGTGTACGCACAAAACAGGAAACATGCATACGCTCAGATGTATAAAACCACGTACGTCTGTTCCCACGTATTTTTTCTTCATACATCTCAATCATCCTTAAATTGCGTGCACGTGCACGAGCCTTCTGACCACGCCCACAATTTACTATAAATGGCTTCCAACACCCCCAACTGCCTGGTTTGCATATAAAGGGCATTTAGTTTAGTTCTGAGGAGAAACGGCGGAAACATTTAAGAGGAATTAGAAGAAAAGAAGCGCAATTTTACGACTGTGAACTTGAAATAATGGTTGATTAAAATGACAGAAGAAAACGCGGATTATTTAGTATTACCAACCAAATGAAACAAGTTGAATGGCAGAAAGTAACCGAAACCATCTCCCTTTTAAAAGCCCAATGCAACGCTCTACCACAGAGCGCACGGCTGTGCACCACATTACAGCGTCTGTTGTGATCTGGGGGTTTGTACATGGCATAACCATGGCTTCAATGCATACCCATTATCACCTGAGGGTATCAAATATTATATACATATTATACAAAACAATATTATATACATATATTACATTTGGACAAACCGGACATCGCTGCAAATTGCATTTTGATGTTGGCCTGTTCAGCTGCTGTGTGGGAACCTGATGTATTTATTACTCAAAGAAACGATGCCACCCCACGCCACGGGCATGACCCGGCTCAGGGCAGCTCAGGATATCCCTGATCTGTCAGCAAGCTTCAGCTGAAACGTCCCCGTCACTAAAAACCCGATTGTTGTCAATACCTGTAGATGGACGGGGATGGCAGGGTTCCTCCGAGAGTGCCGTTCCAACACAGGGTCCAGTTCAGCACACAATTAGAAGAGAACAGCTCTTGGAAATCCAAAGCAGCGCATTAGCCAGTCAACATCATGGACCAGAAAACCAGTACGGTCTCTGAAGACTCGTTCTCGTTCCAACGCCAGCCATTACGCACGGCTACAGCCTTTATATAGTGACGTTTTAACGACCTGTTAACTGGTCACACCTGAAGGTGTATCCCCAATAATAGGCTACAAAATAATCATCTTTAGTTATATACAGATCATGTATTTATTTGTTTATTTATATAAAGATCATTATCATAAAGCATAGTGACAAACATATTTACTCAAGATAGAACGAAATGAAGGCTTGTCAAAAAAATGTTATTAACCACTCACGCATCATAGTGGATGTTTTTATAGATTACAATTACAATAACTATAGATTACATCCTAACACAATGTAGTGAAAGAAAAAAGCTCCAAATAAAATGTCATCCAAATTCACACTTTTCTGATCCTTTTTTGGATACAAACTCGAAAAATGCGTATGGTAGCATGGTGTTCAGAATGTTCATGGTGTTCAGAATGTTCATGGTGTTCAGAATGTTCATGGTGTTCAGAATGTTCATGGTGTTCAGAATGTTCATGGTGTTCAGAATGTGTACCGGTAAGCACATTTTAGTGCTTAGTGGATTTTCATACATTTGGACTCCTGCGTGGAAAGTGACGTAAGTACACTTTTCGTGTGTACGCATGGTTTATACATTTGGCCCCAGGTGTTTTGTCGCTGTCTTCGTCACGGACAGTCGACTGGATATTGCATGTTTTTAGACGGGTTCTTTCCAGGAGGAGACCCAAGTGAACACGGGGAGAACATGCAAACTCCACACAGAAAGGCCCGGGAGATAACCCACCTGGGCACTCCAGACTCACCAGCGCCCCAGGCGGGAATCGAACCCACGACCTTCTTGCTGTGAGGCAGCAGTGCAAGCACTGCACCACCGTGCCACAAGGCTGGATGCAGGAGAGAGTTGAGTCAGTGGACTGACTCTTCCAGGTCTGCCCTTGGCAACAGGTCGGTCACTGCTGCTGGTCGCGCTGCATAGTCCGACTCGACTACTCCGTCTCTTTTCGAACTCAGACACTCAACCAATCACTCCCTGTCTCACAGTCACACACTGGTTAAAAGGGCTCGGCTGCAATCGTCCGTAATTGCCCGCAGCCAGTGCTGGATCCAGGGAGAGTCAGTCCACTGAGTCCACTGACTCAACTCTCTGCTGGATCCAGGGAGAGTCAGTACACTGACTCAACTCACTGCTGGATCCAGGGAGAGTCAGTCCACTTACTCCTCTCTGCTGAATCCAGGGAGAGTCAGTCCACTGACTCAACTCTCTCCTGGATCCAGGGAGAGTCCGTCCACTGACTCAACTCTCTGCTGAATCCAGGGAGAGTCAGTCCACTGACTCAACTCTCTCCTGCATCCAGGGAGAGTCAGTCCACTGACTCAACTCTCTGCTGCATCCCCCCCCCCCCCCCCCCCCCCCATTCTGCTGCAGTCTTTATTAATGATGCAGAAGGTTAGCACTTGGTTTTCCGTTTCGGTTCATACAGCACGACAGAATCAAGTATGGTTGAGCTAGTCCTGTTAAACATGTTGACCAGTTCCTGAGTAGTGGTATTAGAAGGACAGCACTATACTAATTCTTGTCCTTCTTAATATTATCCTGATAAATGTTTGTACTTTCCCCCAGGCCTCGTCCAGCATCCCATCATCCTCCTCTGCAGTGTCTGACTCCGCCCAGAGGGGGCGCTACTACCACCCTGGCCTGCCCACGGCCACTCAGGGCCTGCTGCACATTTACCAGAAAGACGCCCCCGAGGACTTGGGGCCCAAAGCCGTGAGTTGGAGGTCCTCGGCACAGTGTTGTTACCTGTTAGCTGCTGCTGCTCAGGCTGTTGGCTTCTGCTGTACAAACCAGCATGTACTGGATGTCGTAGCACATACTGACTAGTACTAGGGGAGTAGATACTGACTTGTACTAGTAGAAACTGACCAGTAGTGTACACTGAATGGACAAAACATAAGGGCGACCTGCTGTTTCCATGAAACCTGACCAGGTGAATCCGGTGACGCTGTGATTCCTTATTGAATCACCTATTAAATCCATCAGTCATGAATGCAGATGGAGATGAAGGAGAGGAGACATTGAAGAAGGTTTTTAGTCCTCTGGACCATCATGGGCAAAATGTAGTGAAACTCAACAAGGAGTTCCTAATATTTTGTTCACTCAGTTTATATTTACTGTTTACTGCCATGGTCATTTTCAGTTTATATTCTCCCTCCCTCCCCAGACGAAGGAGAAGATGAAGGAGGAGGCGTGGAACATCCATTTCTTTGAGTTTGGCCGCGGTGTTTGTATGTACCGAACCTCCAGGACCAGAGAGCTGGTTCTCAACGGGATCCCAGAGTGCCTGAGGGGGGAGCTGTGGCTGCTCTTCTCTGGTAACACAGTATATTTAAACTCCCTTTATTATGGCTCGTACACAGATTTTCCAAAGTAGACCTAAGGTCACACAAGAAGTGAGGCAGAATATTTGTATACTGAAACATAGAACGCCTAATTTCACATTTCACCTGCCTACGTCATCGCTGTTCCAGAGAATCTGATATGCCCAGCACCCACCACCTCACCCATCACCGCACCCACCACTTCACCCACCACTTCACCCACCACCTCACCCACCACCTCACCCACCACCTCACCCACCACTTCACCCACCACTTCACCCACCACCACTTCACCCACCACCGCATCCACCACCGCATCCACCACCGCATCCACCACCGCATCCACCACCGCACCCACCACCTCACCCACCCATGCACACATGGCACCTGGCCTAGGCTAAACCTTCATACACCTATATGGCTTCTTGGCTCATTGACAAGAACACAATAATAAATAATAATAATGTATAACAGTAAAAAGCCAGGCAAGCAATATTAACAGGTGTACAGGCAAATGCGATGAGAATAACATATTGAAAACAGATTACCCGCCCGTCCAGGAGCCCAGAACGAGATGTCGACCCACCCGGGTTACTATGGCGACCTGGTGGAGCAGGCCATGGGTCTTTGCTCATTGGCTACCGAAGAAATTGAGAGGGATCTTCACCGGTCCATGCCGGAGCACCGAGCCTTCCAGAACGAGATGGGCATTGCCGCCCTGCGCCGCGTTCTCACTGCCTACGCCCACCGAAACCCCGGCATCGGGTACTGCCAGGTAAAAAAATGGACATATCATGTTTTTTTTTTTGGAAATACGTATCTGAAACACTGCACTAGAACCAGAACTGTCACCAGACAGTATATGGTCTGAAACATGAGGATAGGAGCAGTAGAAACATCTGAAGGTGTCTGGTCTGAAACATGAGGATAGGAGCTGGAAGAAGCTGACATGTATTCTAGTCTGGCACAGCATTCCTGTCACAAGACAGTTTGGCTTTGTTCATCTACAACATTATGTCATTTAATCAACGTCATGCTGACGAATGTATTTTCCTTGTTGTTAATAGTAACAAGCCTCCAGTCTTTCTGTCCATCACTTTAATTTCTCAGTCAGAACTGTAACAGGTCTAAACAGTGTAGAGTCGTAGAGCCTTTATGAACCCAACAGCATCCAGGATGATGCCAACATCCAGTTTGAATGTGGATTCACAGTAAATACAAATATATCTCTCTCTGTCTCTGTCTCTCTGTCTCTGTCTGTCTGTCTGTCTGTCTGTCTGTCTCTCTCTCTCTCTCTCTCTCTCTCTCTCTCTCTCTCTATCTCTATCCTCCTCCCTCCAGGCAATGAACATTGTGACTTCAGTACTGCTGTTGTACTGTACAGAGGAAGAGGCATTCTGGCTGTTGGTGGCGCTGTGTGAGCGGATGCTGCCAGACTACTACAACACCAGGGTCGTAGGTCAGCATCGTGTTGTGTAAATGCACGTGATAGCTTGAATATCCTCAAATCCCGGAGAATATATCGGCTTGCTTCAGATTTGTTCAATCTATTGTCAGGGTGCTGTGACTTCTGACCCTTGACCTCTTTACTATTGGTTGCTTTGCTTGTAATGTTGGTGAACTGAGAAGTGAAGCTCATTATAGAGGAGTTCCACAACAGAATTATTCAGCTTCAAAATGACTTTTTTCCTCAACCATCAGAGCAGCTGCAGACTGTATGTATGGAGACATTGGGTTTGGTGGTTTTCCGTCTCGGTCATGAGGTCCTGGTGTTTTTGTCCTCTAGTCGAAGGTGTCATTCTGTGTGCTGCCTGCAGGGGCGCTGGTGGATCAGGGAGTATTTGAGGAGCTGACCAGGGCCTTCCTCCCCCTGCTGTATGAACACATGCAGGAGTTGGGCGTCATCTCCACAATCTCCTTATCCTGGTTCCTCACCCTCTTCCTATCCGTCATGCCCTTCGACAGTGCCGTCCTCCTTGTCGACTGCTTCTTCTATGAGGGCATCAAGGTCATCTTCCAGGTCAGCATTTACAGGGAGACTGACTAGGAGACTGGTGGGGACACTGACTGGGACACTGACTAGGTAAATGTGTTACTGACTGGGAGACTGGGTGACTAACTGGGACAATGACGAGGTGACTGGGTAACTGCTAGTCTGACTGGGTGACTGACTGGGAGACAGATACCAGTAAGTCCTACTGAAACTGTTAAAATGTCGGTCACAATAAACAGCATTCAGCAGCACTGACCTTTGACCTCAGCTGCTTCATTATTTGATATTGGAATGAATGAATTTACCAAATCTACAACTACTATCACTACCTCTAGGTGGCGCTAGCCGTGCTACATGACAACATGGACGCCCTGCTGGCCTGTAGCGATGAGGGAGAAGCCATGACCATCCTGGGACGGTAGGTGGAGTCTGTATGGTTTCAGTCCAGTCGGCTGTGATCCAACACATAAAGTCAGATCATTCAAACCTGTGTGAATGTGTTCAGGTATCTGGATAACGTGGTGAATAAGCAGACCGTTTCCCCGCCCATCCCGCACCTCCACGCCCTGCTGACCAGTGGCGATGATCCACCGCCTGAGATCGACATCTTCGACCTCATCAAGTCATCCTATGAGGTCAGATTAGCTTAATGACACATTATGATGTCCTTACAAACATCTGTTTCCTCATTGGCTAACATCCACTCCATGATTAAATATGACCATAAACATTCGACAGACCTCTCCACCAGACTCCTGTACTCATCCTTGTTGTCCTCACTGCAACCCACGATGGATGAGTCATCAGAGATGTGATGATTGTGATGATTTCTTTCTGCTACAGCCTTCCTGTTGTCAGCCTCTTCTGACATGGAGGTCAAGTCCAGTAAAGTTTATTTATACAGCCCTTCGTCACAAAGCATGTCTCAAAGAACAAGCTTACCTACATTTAACTAATCAATAATGAATCACAATGACAAACAAATAACAAATGATGCAATAAGACGCTTCCTGCTGAGAGCTGTACTTAGGCATGGCCTGGTCTTCCTACTGGCCATCCCACCACTGCCACCAAATGTCATGGAGCCCAAATGGAGATACGCCTCTTGGCTTACACTTCATCAGTCCACTGTGAGACAAATGCTATGCTTGATATGCAAATCACACAGACACATGAGCACGTAAATGTCGCGCGTATAACACTCAGATTACTCAAACTACCCCGATCGTTCGTCATCAAACAGCTAGTTGTCTGAAACCAGCTCTTTAATAATTCAGCAGCTTTATACCAGAAATACTGCAAGACTGCTTTGAAGGCTCTTGTCTTTATCCAGCTTTTCGGGGAGATGAACACTAGATCCAATGATCGGTTATTCAAGAGAGCTCTTTCAATGTACTGGATATAACTAACTCTTCTCTGTTCAGATATGTTTTCACCAATCATATATCAACGCACCAAAACCTCTCACATTACACACAACACATTTATATTATTTGGAATTACAAATTTGGGAATTTTTTATTTCAATATAAATGGGACTCATTACAACAACCCTATAAACATCAATGCCTTTGACCTAATTTCGAATATTTTCATGAGAAAAAAAAAATTTGGTACTATTAAATTAACATTAAGTTTGTGGGATAAAGGGCTTATAACAAACACTCTTCTTCATGTCAGTCCATACAACACACATATTCACACACACAATAGCTAAAGTATATTTATAATATATTGCAAGATATGTTATAAACTGTACATGGGGAAACCGTGGCCCAGCCAGGATACTAGTCTTAGATATGCTTAGTGTAAATAACCAAATGTCATGCCAAATGTATTACATTAACACTAAAAACAAACAGTCTTGTAAAGTTTTTTTCTTTCCTATTGAGATAAAATCTTAAAACAGACTATAAGGCATAAATGTTCTCTGATTACGGTCCTCATATTATGGTCCTATATACAAATGGTGAGAATTTAACATGACAGAGACTTTGTCTGGAAGTGGACATCCTTCTAAAATATCACCAAGCATCACAAGAAAATATTAAAACTAGTAAAAAACAACCCAACAATAATATCCTGAGATCTAAAAGCCTCCATTGCTGCAACTGATGTCATTGTGCGTCCATCAACAATAAGAACATCACTGACTAGAAATGGCTTTCATGTAATGAAAGCCAGGAAGAAACTCCAGTGTCTAAAAAGAACAAAGCTGCCTGTCTTCAGTTTGCCAGAAACCACCTGGAGAACCAGTTTTGTGTCACGTTGCGTTGCGTCGTGTCGCGTCGTGTCGTGTCGTGAACTGCACTGCACCAATGTCGCAGGATAATTCCTGGACAGTTATTTGACTTGAAGTGATTCACATTGTGATTTCTCTTCCCTGTCTGAGCAGAAGTTCGGAAGCCTGCGTTCTGACATCATTGAGCAGATGAGGTTCAAACAGAGGTTAAAGGTCATCCAGTCACTGGAGGACACAGCCAAGAGGAGTGTGGTAGGTGATGATGCTTTGTTCTGAGCTCATGGTAACATGGTAAGGTAACCTGGCGTTTAAAGCTGTGTATCTCTACAGGTGAGAGCTATGATGACCGAGTCTGCCTTCAGCATCGAGGAACTGGAGGAGCTCTACTGCCTCTTCAAGGTCAGAGGAAGATGTCTTAGTTCACTACAGCTTGGATGGACATCTGACATCAGGGCTTGTACCAGACGTACTGCTCATAGAAGGATGAACTTGTTTGTCATATGTTTGACAGATTCACCAGATAATTTAAGTCATTTTTCTGACTGATTACCAGTCAAACACTGCTTGTCCTTCCCACAGTGTCAGGAAGCATTCTCAGTCCAATATCATTAACAATAATAATAGTAATAACTTTATTTATATAGGAACCAAAACAGCATTACCAAGTGCTTCACAGGAGTAAAAAGAGACAACTGAGAATGGGAATAAAGAGATAACAAAATAAATATGATAATAAGACACAAAAAATGTATACAAAAATAAATATAAAACATTCTAGCACAAAAGGGTAGGTCAAGCGATCAAAATGTAAGAAAAAGTACTTTAAAGTTGGACAGTGGGGACACAAGGTGAAAGTCAATCAAAGGTGGTTTCCATAATTGGTTGCAATCAGGTAAAATATGTTTTTAAAAGAGATTTAAAAGATGACACAGCTGGCTAGCCTGATCTCAGGCAGGTCGTTCCAGAGTTTAGAGGCCCTGATGGCGAAAGCTTGGTCGCCCATCGTCTTTAATTTTGCTTGAGGAGCAACCTGAAATGCCCTCTGGGAGGATCTCAAGCTGCAGCTAGGCTCATAAGGGGTTAAAAGCTTTGTAACATAGCTGGGTGCTTGGTCTGCACAGGCCTTAAAAGTGATTAAGAAAATCTTAAAATCAATTCTAAAACAAATGGGAAGTCAGCGAAGGGCAGCTAAAACAGGAGTAATATGTTCTCTCTTTTTGTTCCTCGTCAGGTGGCTGCAGCATTCTGGACCAGTCTAGAAAGATTCTGCTAGCTTAAGCAAGTGTATAAAGAGTTGCAGTAGTCGAGACGAGATGTGATGTAAACGTATGAATAACAGTTTCCATGTTCTTGTTTGAAAGAGATAGTCTGATCTTAGAGAAGGATTGCACAACTGCTGTGAAACGTTTGTCTAAATTCATCATATTATCAAAGATGAGGCCTTTCTGCAATTTGGGGAGACATTAAAGGACAAAGGGCCAAGATGTTGAAGATGTGTGATATGTGCAATTGAAGTGTCTGAACCAATAATAAAAACAGACTTTTCTGCATTTAGTTGTAAGAAGTTTTGAGACATCCCATATTGAATATCCAGGAGGCATTCCTGCGTCTAATTGTTTAATTTTGCTTTGATTAATGGAGAGATACAGCTGGGTGTCATCTGCATAACAGTGGAAACTAATGGAAACTAAACAATAAATTGAGAATAAAATTGGGCCAAGGACAAACCCCTGGGGTACACCACAAGTCCTGAGTGAGCTAAATGCCCTTGATTCACCAATAGCTATGTTAAAAGAGTAAAACCAGACAGAACTCGAGATGCCCACCCATCGTTTAAGATGTTCAATTAAAACCGAATGATGAACAGTGTCAAAAGCAGCGCTGAGGTCTAAAACAACTAGGATAGAGGAGTTACCCTCATCAGCAGCTAAAAGTAGATTGCTCATCACTTTAGACACTGTCTCTGATGGACAGTGTATTTGAGTCAGAACAAGCCATTCGTGCATTGAGAGAAATAAACCAGCTGAAGTTCATTTTCCCAACTATATATTCATTTTGGAAAATAATAGTAATATTTAGTCAACAAAGATCTTCAGTTCCCTGCTATCCTTTTCATTTACTTTAATGTTGCGTTGTCAGACATTGTGTACAAGGGCTTTTTCAAATGGTTTATATCTCATTTAGGAAGGAAACTTCATTTTGTCATCCTTTCAGGCCAAGCACATCATGAGCTGCTACTGGGGCTCCAGCAGTTCGGCTGCAGAACGCCATGACCCCAGCCTCCCCTACCTGGAGCAGTACCGCATCGACCCGGCCCAGTTCTCCCAGCTGTTTGCTGCTCTGGGCCCCTGGGTGTGTGGAGGCCACACCCCCACGCTTGCCGCCCGCCTCTTCAGACTGCTGGACCACAACAAGGACGGCCTCATCAACTTCAAGGAGTTCGTTACTGGACTCAGTCAGTGATTGTTTAACTAAGAATGTTCTTAGTGGACTGGCCTGCTTAAACAGATGAATGCTGGTTAACCACATATAGACAGCAGTGATCAGACTAGCACTCTTCTGTTTAACCAGGCTAGTGAATAAGACCATTCTTATTTAACAAAACTAGTTGACTAAGAACATTCTTAGTTAAGCAGGCTAGTTGACTAAGAACACATTATTATTTAACAAGGCTACATGACATGCCCAGTACTGGTGGCCGCTTGGAGCTGACCAGTACAACCACAGTCTCCTACTCTTGGCCACTAAGCAGCTCCAGTGATTGGTTGTTCGGTGCCTTGCTCAAGGGCACAGTGGCAGTACTTGTTAAGGGGAGTGTGCTTGTCTGTCTACTGACTGTCTGATAAAGGCAGTTTGATGCTGTTGTGAATGAAACAGGTTTATACTGCCTCTACTGTCTCCCTGCAGGTGGGATGTACCATGGAGACATGACTGAGAAACTCAAGCTGTTATACAAGCTCCACCTACCACCAGGTAACTAGGAAACACCTCAGCTTCATATCACACCAGGTAACCGGGAAACACCTCACCTTTATATCACACCAGGTAACCGGGAAACACCTCACCTTTATTTCACACCAGGTAACCGGGAAACACCTCACCTTTATTTCACACCAGGTAACCGGGAAACACCTCACCTTTATATCACACCAGGTAACCGGGAAACACCTCACCTTTATTTCACACCAGGTAACCGGGAAACACCTCACCTTTATTTCACACCAGGTAACCGGGAAACACCTCACCTTTATATCACACCAGGAAACCGGGAAACACCCCACCAGACTCTAGATCTATACTGGTCACCTGACTGGTAGCGGCCCGTCACCATGGCAGTAACTTACTGCGTGCACACTGGACAGGAAACGAGACAGGAAAAGTCAGCTTTTACAATGTGTGCGTGTGTGAACACCAAACTGAAGATCCTGATGTGAAGACTTCAGGCCCTGAACAGAATTCAACTGTGTTTCAGCACTGTGTCCTGAGGAGGCCGAGTCGGCACTGGAGGCAACACACTTCTTCACTGAAGACACTCCACAGGGTACACACACACACAATACACAATGTTTTAATGGTTTGTTTTAGGCTACTGTACGGCGAGATGGGTTGAGTTTACCACATTGGACAATGCAATGACAGCCAGAAACAGGAAAGTATCTGCAAGTCAGTTTATTGCACCTTACTGTGACAGCTTACCTGACCGAATGTATTCGGTGTGATCGGCTGCTCCAGCACTGATCACGCTGCCCTGTTAACACCTGTTAGCACAAGCTGCTAATTAATAGGTCAAAAGCTTTTTAGAGAATATGCAGAATAAGCTGTAATAAATAATTATTGTAGGAATTAAAATTTTAAACCATTACAAAGTGCTTTAGCAACAATAAATAAAAAGAATAAAAAAGAAAGCCAACAATAGACACACCAGGCATGGATGAAAAACAGTAATGCAATGAAAATTACACCAAAGTTAGACCCTGTCAGTACCTATCATGGTACCAAAGTTAGACCCTGTTAGTACCTATCATGGTACCAAAGTTAGACCTGTCAGTACCTATCATGGTACCAAAGTTAGACCTGTCAGTACTGCTGTATCTCATTGCTTTGCATGGGAAACCTCCTTAATTAACAACTGACTCTCTCATTTTCACTGCTGCCCAAATGTCTCTCTTTGCTTTCTCTCTTTTCCATTTTTTCCTGTGACTCCAGAATCTTTGTTCCTGCCTGATTTGGACTTCCTGGTGCAGCAGGAAGTGACCTCAGGTTTGTGTCTTTGTGGCTCAAAGATGTTTTTGGTCTTGTCAGTCCTTTTTGTGAAGGAGGATTAGGATTAGGGTTCAGATCAGTAGAATAGTTACAGTGAGAGTTGGTAGAAACCATACTGTCTGCTGATACTTCATAAACTAGAATTATACTTTATAACCTACTGACCACCAACCAACCTCTAAATGGCTGCAAGATTAAATGCTGTATGTTGGTTCTGGTTACTGCCTTCTGGTCAGTAGGGCTGGAAATGTCTTGGTGTCTGTGGTAGATCTGTCGGAGGTCTATAGAAGGCCTGTTGGAGGTCTGTGAGAGGTTTGTTGGTGGTCTGTTGGAGGTCTTGTTGGAAGTCTGTGAATGGTCTGTAGAGGTCCTGTTGGAGGTCTGTCGGAGGTCTGTGGATGGTCTGTAGGAGGTCTTTTGGAGGTCTATAGAAGGCCTGTAGAAAGTCCTGTTGGAGGTCTGTGAGAGGTCTGTAGTAGGTTTGTTGGTGGTCTGTTGGAGGTCCTGTTGAAAGTCTGTGAATGGTTTGTAGGAGGTCCTGTTGGAGGTCTGTCGGACGTCCTTTTCGGAGGTCCTTTCAGTTGTCTTTGGGAGGTCTGTAGGAGATCCTGTTGGAGGTCTGGCAGAGGTCTGTGAACCGTCTATGGGCGGTCTGGAAGTCTGGATGGTCTGTGGAAGGCCTTTCGGAGGTCTGTAGAAGGTCCTGTTGGAGGTCTGAGAGGTCTGTAGTAGGTCGGTTGGTGGTCCTGTTGGAAATCTGTGGGTGGTTTGTATGAGGTACTGTGGGAGAACCGTAGAGGGTCCTGTTGGAGGTCTGTCAGAAGTCCTTTCGGAAGTCTGCGGGAGATCCTGTGGGAGGTCTGCAGGAGATCCTGCAGGAGGTCTGAGGTGTGCAAGGGTCTATAGGCCAGAGAGCTGTAGAAGGTCCTGTTGGAGGTCTGCTGAAGGTCTGTCCTGGGTCCGAGGCTACTAGCCCAACTCCAGAGAGTAGTGAATGGTCCTGATCAACCCCTTACCCTGATCAGCCGTTGAAACCCTGTATCATTTCTGTTTGCCTGTCTGCTTGCTGACCTGTCTGTCTGACTGCCTGCTTGACTGTCTGTTTGCCTGCTTCCCTGTCTGTCCAGTTAGACTCTTACCAACAAACACTAAACAATACATACTAATACATTAACAATACTTTATACACTACTACTTTACATTTCTAATGATTTATATACTACTCGCACTTTATACACTCCTCACTATACTTTATATACGACTATTAATTTGTACACTAGTTTACACTAGTTACTTTGTACTTTACACTGTAGTTATATTTGATATACTAGTTATATTTGATACTCTAGTTATACTTGAGGTACTTTGTTGAGTTACACTAGTTAATTTGTACTTTATGATCTAGTTATACTTCATATACATCATATACTTCAAAGCCCCTATTTCTCTCTGGGTCCAGAGCTGAGTCACTGTGGACTTTTCTAGTGGTGATACTATAGGCCGTGGTGGTGGTGGTGATGATGATGATGAAGATGGTGAGGATTTTATTCCTGTGTGCAGGAGAGGAGGTGAAAGATGATGCAGGTGGAGATGGTGAGGAGAAAAAAGGTAAAGCCACAGCGTTTCTGCTCACTCACTCAGAATAAAAGTTTAAGCCTTCAATCTTTCAGGGTGATCAGAAAGATGATAATAATTTAGATAGATAGATAGATAGATAGATAGATAGATAGATAGATAGATAGATAGATAGATAGATAGATAGATATACTTTATTGATCCCAAGCTGGGAAATTGCAGTGCAGCAGCAGCATTACACACAGAGACAATAACAACAACACAATGAATTTAAAAAAAAAGAACAACCTAGACATATTAAAATGGCAATATAGAATGCAATATAAAAATGTATAAAAATGTACACAGGTGTAGAGTTGAAATAGTTAGTTGCGTTTAACATGTCAAAAAGGTTGCTATGTTCATGTGCACGAAGATAGCACTGTGTGATTGACTTTAGATGTGGTCGTCACAGGCGGAAGGTGCCGGCAGAACTTCACCCTAAAACTGCGCCAGCTGGGTGTTATTGATACCTGCTGCGCCACCAAATTACCAAACTAACGATGGCAAAGGAAGTTGTCATTGTGCCTCACAAAATTGCCAATGCACCGGTGAACATTGACTGCGCTGTGGTTGCGCCGGCATGAAAATAGAGCCCTGAGTCTAAATCAGAGTTACTGTATTGTTCACACTGCTCATGACCCCGACCCTCATTCTGTCCTCTCTCTAACCCCTGCTGTGTGTTTCAGAGGACAAGGTGAAGGACTACAGATACTACCTGAGGATGTGGGCCAAGGAGAAGGAACCCAGGAGAGAAACCATCAAAGACCTTCCCAGGATGAACCAGGTCAGGAGAGCATCCTGGACCTGCTTAATCACCACAGTTCCCTGTCAGCTGATACTGGTGGAACCGTGTATTTACTGAGTATAACTACTGAACGTATACTTACTGAGTATAAGTTCTGTACATTAGGGATAGACATTCCCAGCTCATCTGTGGCTCACCGTCACAATAACGGCACAGCCGCCACAAAATAAATGTTAGTCAATGTACAAAAATGTATGTCCAACACTGCCTCTGTCACGCCAGAGACTCGTAAACACACCGCATCCACATGCCTTGTTTCCACTTGCATGAGGCAGACCAGCAGCATTGAACTCAATCAGACAGAGCCTTCCGTTGTGAAAACGAAAGTCAAACTTAAAATTTACAATTTGCTCCAAAACTACTGTGTTCGTAACAGTGTTTAGTGTCAAACTGTGCCAACACAGAGTGAGTAACATGAGTGAAGTGTGGAGATTCCTCTTTGCCATTGGATTCCACTGGACACACATCCATAACCCATGACAAGCTGTGATTATTATTATTAATAATAATAAATATCACAGCTTGTCATGGGTTATGGACCATAATAATAATAATATATATTTATTTATATTACTCTTCAATTAATTTAAACAAGTTTAATTACAATACATGTTTTCAATCTACATTCTGTTTTGCAGTGTTATTGTTATTGCTGCACACTGTTGCGTACATATCATTGGAGAGCTAGTAATCTGGGGATAGAGATTCATTGTTTCTAACCCAAAGGATGACTGAGCTACAGCCGAGGACGTTGTTGACATTGTTGGCCATATTTTACAAACAATTGGCAATCTGTATCTGCCTACAAAACTCACATGGGTCTAAACCTACTGTACATACACTTGAATATACTTACTGTATACACATATCATATACTGTTGGAACCTTTTCACCATCCAGGTACAACATCTACCAGTTCGTATATGTAATAAACCTGGGCCAAGATCTTTTGGACTCCAGAAACTCTGGATACCAGGTTTATAACTGATGTGGCCAACAATATCTGATGTTCATATAAGGCAAACAAGTATGCAATGACTGCACACAACACCCACCAACTTTGGAACCTCACAGACGACAAGGAAAAAGTCCCACAAAACCTTTTATGAAAAAATGGAAGACACCTTGGGAGGGATTCAGAGAGGGATCCCTCTATTAGGACGGTCAGGCTGCAGATGCAGAGTTTGGGCAAGCAGAGTATACAGAACAGATATTTGGTGGGACGTCAACAGTTCAGGTAGCTAACGTGGGCTGTTAGTAACATTAGCTAACTTAAACAACATGACACAAAAAGGTTCATGTTAGCTAAATTAGCACCAATAGACGGGCTGAAGTAGACGTAGCTAATGTAATTAAGTTCCTCATAGCTGCAATCTATGTGAAAAATGACTATATTATCTTGTCTTCTGCAAACAATGAGGATTTGATGGCTGGCAGTTTTGCCCAACATGAATCAGGCTGTAGGCTACTAGGCCTTTTCAACCAGACTGCTCTTTTGTTTTTTGGGATTTTTTTTTGTTTTGTTTTTCCTGCTCTGACTTTTCTGATAGAAACCAAATGTACAAATTCCCATCTGTTTCCCCTCAAACCCTCTGTTTGCACCCCCCAAACACAACACACAACATATTTTGCTCCACTGTAGACTTACGGCAGTTTGAAATTTGTAGCTGTTTACATTGTGTGAAAATCACATATGAAGACATAAGGTCTCATCCTGCCACAGTAATGATTGATGAGTTTTTCTTACCGGATAACGTCTGTCTGTCTTCTCCAGGAGCAGTTCATTGAGCTTTGTAAAACACTGTACAACATGTTCAGTGAGGAGCCTCTAGAACAGGAGTTATACCACGCCATCGCCACCGTGGCCAGCCTGCTGCTTCGCATCGGAGAAGTGGGAAAGAAGTTTACCAGCAGCGCTTCCAAAAAAACAGCCTCACCAGTTCCCCTCAACGCCGAACCTGAGAAGGAGGAGTGGATCGGGGAAGGAGTGTCAAGTGAGTCCCAGGTCTGCAGGGCTCTGGCTGAGGCCCAGCTGGAGACTCCAGCACAGCAGACGTCTGACGAGGAAACCAAAGACGACATGTCAGTGTCGTCCTACTCCATGGTGAGCGCCGGATCGCTGCAGTGTGAAGACATCGCCGATGACACCGTCCTGATTGGTTGTGGTGAGCAGAGGCGAGGAAGTGTACTGGATGGGGATTGGTCAATCACCTTTGAGCAGGTGCTAGCCTCACTGCTGACGGAGCCGACCCTCGTGGACTACTTTGAGAAGAAGGGGGACATTCAGGCCAAGATGGCCGCCTGCAAGGCTCAACGGGCAGTGGAGAGGCAGACTAGCTCCTCCAGCGATCACGAACTGGCCCAACATTCAGTCTGAGAAACCAGAACTTTGTAGAAGCTCCATCTGATCTTCCCTAACCTCCCGAACTCTGTCCTCTCCACCTCAAGCTTTGCTTCACAACTATTTTACTGGGAGCTGTGACCCTGCTGGTCTGTTCCCCGTTCTATCTGATGCTAACAGATGTAGCTGTAGAAGAAAATATGAAAATAGACAGTAGGAGATCTGTCTGCCTATCAGTCATCTGTTTTTAGCCACATTTAATGAAGAGGCTGAATGTTGTGTTCATGTTGTTACCTGCTCCCCAGGTGATGAATGCCAGTTGTAGATCTCATCTTCTCTGTATGACCAACAACATATTAATAGATCTTCTTTACCCTTTCTGTTGCCTCTCCAGCGCTCAGCGGACCACAATCAATGACAGTGGAAGAAAAAGCCTTTACTGTGTAATTATAACAATCCACTACATCTGCCTTATAACAGTCTAGATTAAACTACACTAGCCTGGATGTTAGATTGATCTGAAATCTTGAAAAGTTTGATTTTAGTCCGGCCAGTATTTTAAAATCCCAATTCTAACCCTGCCTCTGAGGAACAGTCTCCATTAGTTAATCCAGCAGTACCAGTCTCCATTAGTTAATCTAATAGTACCAGTCTCCATTAGTTAATCCAGCAGTACCAGTCTCCATTAGTTAATCCAGTAGTACCAGTCTCCATTAGTTAATCTAGCAGTACCAGTCTCCATTAGTTAATCCAGCAGTACCAGTCTCCATTAGTTAATCTAATAGTACCAGTCTCCATTAGTTAATCCAGCAGTACCAGTCTCCATTAGTTAATCCAGTAGTACCAGTCTCCATTAGTTAATCTAGCAGTACCAGTCTCCATTAGTTAATCCAGCAGTACCAGTCTCCATTAGTTAATCCAGTAGTACCAGTCTCCATTAGTTAATCTAGCAGTACCAGTCTCCATTAGTTAATCCAGCAGTACCAGTCTCCATTAGTTAATCCAGTAGTACCAGTCTCCATAAATTAATCTAGTAGTACCAGTCTCCATTAGTTAATCCAGCAGTACCAGTCTCCATTAGTTAATCTACTACCAGTCGCCATTAGTTCATCTAGCAGTACCAGTCTCCATTAGTTAATCTAGTACCAGTCTCCATTAGTTCATCTAGCAGTACCAGTCTCCATTAGTTAATCTAGTACCAGTCTCCATTAGTTCATCTAGCAGTACCAGTCTCCATTACTTAATCCAGCAGTACCAGTCTCCATTAGTTAATCCAATAGTACCAGTCTCCATTAGTTCATCTAGCAGTACCAGTATATGTGTCTGTATACAGTGGGGTCCAAAAGTCTGAGTCCACTACCAAGAACTATTTTGTTACATAATTTATCAAAAACTAACTAACTAACTTTTTTTTGTCAAATGATATTTATATTTCAAGATTACATCTTTTTTTTTTTAATGAATAATTCATGTTTTTCAACAGAAGTCCTTTTCAAACTTAAAGCACTAGCAGTAGCAACAATAACGCATAGAGGACCATATTCTATCTGGTATTAGTGTATTGGGAGTATACAAGTGTTAATATTTGAATTAAATATATGGAGTGACAATTTGAGAAAACCAAATGATATTGATATTGTTTTCTACACTGTCTCCCCACATAGTAAATATTTCTCAATAAGTGTCCTAAGCTTCTGTCTTGATAGTAAAAATGATTATGGTTGATATTTTGTTCATTTCATTGCCATTTCAGCATGATGAACATTGAATATGCTTTTTTGTCATTTTGTTTTTGTGCTGTTAAGCCTCAGTTGTATGGGAGGCTAGATAATGGAGACTACATGGTATGGAGACTAGATGATATGGATGATGGAGAGTAGATGGCATGGACAATGGAGACCAGATGGTATAGATAATGGAGACCAGATGGTATGGATAATGGAGACTAGATGGTATAGATAATGGAGACTAGATGGTATAGATAATGGAGACCAGATGGTATGGATGATGGAGACCAGATGGCATGGACAATGGAGACCAGATGGTATGGATAATGGAGACTAGATGGTATAGATGATGGAGACTAGATGGTATGGATAATGGAGACTAGATGGTATAGATAATGGAGACTAGATGGTATGGATAATGGAGACTAGATGGTATAGATGATGGAGACTAGATGGCATGGACAATGGAGACCAGATGGTATGGATAATGGAGACCAGATGGCATGGACAATGGAGACCAGATGGTATGGATAATGGAGACTAGATGGTATAGATGATGGAGACTAGATGGTATGGATAATGGAGACTAGATGGTATAGATGATGGAGACTAGATGGTATGGATAATGGAGACTAGATGGTATAGATAATGGAGACTAGATGGTATGGATAATGGAGACTAGATGGTATAGATGATGGAGACTAGATGGCATGGACAATGGAGACCAGATGGTATGGATAATGGAGACTAGATGGTATGGATAATGGAGACTAGATGGTATAGATGATGGAGACTAGATGGCATGGACAATGGAGACCAGATGGTATGGATAATGGAGACTAGATGGTATAGATAATGTAGACCAGATGGTATGGATGATGGAGACTAGATGGTATATATGATGGAGACTAGATGGTATGGATAATGGAGACTAGATGGTATAGATAATGTAGACCAGATGGTATGGATGATGGAGACTAGATGGTATATATGATGGAGACTAGATGGTATGGATAATGGAGACTAGATGGTATAGATAATGGAGACTAGATGGTATGGATAATGGAGACTAGATGGTATAGATGATGGAGACTAGATGGTATGGACAATGGAGACCAGATGGTATGGATAATGGAGACTAGATGGTATAGATAATGTAGACCAGATGGTATGGATGATGGAGACTAGATGGTATAGATCAGGGGTCCCCAACCACCGGGCCACGGAACGGAATGGATAATGCAGATCAGATGTGTTACTGCTGAACCCTCACAGTATTTCCTGTGTTGCAGCCAGAACAGCATCAGCATCATGGGTGATGGAGAAGATCAGTAGATAAAGTGCTGGCGCTGTTTTCTATTGACCCTCTACTGATCTCAGTATTGTGCTGCAATGACAGTCAGCTGCTGTATGCTGCTAGTTGTTCAACAGTAGAATGGCCAAGGGTCTACTGGCTGTATAAAGTACAGCTACGTAAAGTTAACTGTGACCTTTGCCCCCCTGCAGGTGAAATACTGCACCATGTCAGCACTTTTTAAGCCTAACTGAGTTTCGTACCCAAGCTAAATGATCACATTATTGTCTGGTCAAGCACCAGCGCCCAATGCATCAACTTCTGTGTAGATTGTAATGTAATGTTAGTCAAGCCTTCTCACTATTATATATTCATTGCTTTACATCTGCCTGTTTCTGATAACTTGCTAAATGTGAAAGAATTATGAACAATATTTCAGTTTTTATTTTTGTTTCTTGGCTAGGCCAATGTCAAACCACATGTTGTTGTTGTCACTGTATAACTATTACATCCTCATTGTATCCATGTAACATTTATTTATTCACATACCTGCTTTATAAATTTATTGATCAGTACTGTATTATATTGTGTAATAAATACTGAATGAAATTTCAGTTTTGTTGATCTGTTTGGATATCTGCAATTTGAGCATTAAAATTAACATCTATTTTTTATTGCTAGAAAAATATGCTGAATTAAACCTGAGGATATAGGTTGCTTGCAGATATGACTCATTCCTTGAACATAAATACAGAATTCATCACATAACAATTTGATCTTTATGACTTTACAATTTGTACAGTGATTTATATTTTACAAATAAGATATTGAAAAACACTTTGGCTTCTGACTAGAAAATCTGTAGAAATAATATGAAAGGAATGAGTTGGGCGAACTCACCTGTATTCCATGTAAAACACAAAGATTAAACTAAATGTATTTGTAAGGCCTCATTGTGTTTCCTGTAAGGTCAATAAAACCCTTGCTATCCACAAAACCTGTGTCTAACCACAATTAATTTAATCTGCATTAGGGGCAACAAAGATGCATCCCAAGACTTGAGCCAAACTATTTATTTGTGAAAAACAATTTGTAGTGTAGCTTGCATGTGTTTGAGGTTTTAAATAGTTTGTATTTTTCATGCATTCTCCCCCTGTCCTGAAGAGGGCGCTCACAAATTAACACCGACTCAGTTCTGCCGTTGACGTTTCACCTTAGTTCAAAACATCCCGGGAAAGGGGAGAAAGACAGCAGAGCGAGCCGAGCCGTCAAGTCCCGTCATGGTTCAGGAGTTTCGCGTCCTTAAATGTTTTTCCTGCCAAAGTTTTCAGGTGCAACAGGTAAACTCGCATTCACACTGAAGTTGGCAAGACTCGGCTAACGGTAGGCAAGGCAACATTAGGCTAACGGTAGGTGACTTTTGGCTAACATTAAGCGAACGTTAGCTTAAAGTTGTCGAGCTTCAGCCCAAGGACATACTGGAGCGCGGTAGTGGCCGTTATGTAGGGAATATAACGTGCGCGCGAGTTGCATACGTAATGTGCTAACCGATGGCTAACGTGTATTAAGTTAGTATATAGCGCTGATACAGGAAACAGCCCGTTAGCCCTCATACAGGACGCTTTGAGAGGTAAACAGCCCATATGATGGGTCCTGTATCAGGGCTAGTTGATATGTACCGCTTGGTAGTTTCGGGTCCTCCAAAGTCAGCAGCGGAGTGCTCGCGCCCGGTAAGCTTACTGTTTATCAGCTTCTATAGCGGTTGGTTAGGGATCGTCAAAAAAGTAATTGCATAGTGTAAGTTAAAATGCAATAGCTTCTCAACCGTATGACAGAAAAACACCAAACAAACCATTGTGTTACAATAGTAGAGCTACATCGTGCACACCCAATGTTTGTCTCAACAAGTGTTTATTTTTGTTGTTAAAATGTTGAAAGTATTTGATATGAATGTCTTAATAGAAAATGCTTGTTTTTGTTGTTTTTGTCACATGACCCAAAGACACCAAACTACCTTGTTTATATTTACTAGGAATGGCCACATCATGCGCACTCACACACTTAGATTTTCTAAGTGTTTTCCATTAGCACAGGTATGGCTAGCCCTGATCCAGGACTCTGGGAGTCTTTCATCCTATGGATGTTTTACTTCTCCAAAGGGTCCTGTCCTGCTCCATTGACTTTTTACTATGACAGTCGGCAAGCCTTACAACGACAAAACCACGTCAAATTTCACTAACAGATGTCCATAATCCTCCACTTGTCTACTTTCACCGTGGTGGCATGTGCTACATCTCCTACATCTCCGACCACCTCGCTCTGCTGCCTTGAGGCTCAGAGGCCCCTGGGGGCCGATCTACCCGGTCACGGCTCTTCTCTGTCCTGGCCCCACAGTGGTGGAATGAACTCCCCACTGATGTCAGGACAGCAGAGTCGCTGCCCATCTTTCACCAGGCTGAAAACCCACCTCTTCAAGAAGACTCAGTTTGTAGGCATGCATCTTTGACTTAGACACTGGAACTAATTGACAGATTTCGATTCTTTGTCAAATTCCAACACTACCAATTTTTTGAAGATTGGCCCAGTAGTTCCTGAGATATGAGGGTTCAAAGGTAGGCGGTCACATCCATTTTGGGCGAAAATCGCAAAAGTTTGGGGATCGTATCTCCCAAACCACTGGTCTGACTGACCTGAAATTTGAGATTTGGTGTTGTGGGATCGCAACCAACAAGTACACCAAGTTTCATCAAAATCTGAGGTTTAACTCTCACATGAAAAAAATGACATAAACTTTTAAGTAATTATCCCAATTACAAAGGCAGCTACATAGATGAGTCATATCAAGCTGAATTTATACAGTTAAATGTAAAAGTATTGGGACAGTTGTGTTGAATTGGTTGGTGTTTTTTTCTCTGTGTTAATCAAATTTGTGTTTCAAATCAAACAATAACTGAGGTAAATTTTCAATGTCTACATTTATTTTATATGTTGATCTATATTACAACAATGCCATTCAGTGAGTCAGCAGACGTATTGGGACAATATGTGTTCACTTAAAGAGAAGCTGTGTGTTTCTTAGATGAAAAATACCAAGAGATGGAGCTGCAAGATGTGTGGAGAGAAGCAGTCTATTCTCAAGGTAACTGCTCTACTGGATTTACCATTTTGTCAAATGATGTAACGTTGGAATGAAAACTCCAGTCAACTTTCTGTTGATTGGATAGGAGTTTGGACGTGGCTCCGGGGCCAACTGCAGACACCATGTCCAGAAACTGAACATGAGACGAGGAGCCATGTTGGAGGAACAGGAACAGATAGCCTGGTCACTATGATAACATAACTATTAAATACACTCATAGCTGTATTAAATGCATAACACCAGGCAACACCCGTTTCTCAACACTGTATATTCCAACACCCTCTGAACACATCTCAAAATCTAGTTCTGTCCTCTGATGTTATCTGGTTTTCCTGAAAGGGAGGAAGCTGAAGGAGGCGAGGACAGGCCTGAGGAGGATGATGGGAAGAGGGTGAGTTGAGTGTTGACTTGTACATGTCAATGTCTCTCTGTTGATTGATCTAACTTCTCACCGTGTTTCTTTAGGTCGAAGACCCTCAGGTGAGTCGCTGGAGTAAATACCTGGACAAACCACAGGAGGAGGCGCCTGAGGAGGAGCCCGAGGAGGAGTCATCGGTGAATGTTTTGATGGACAGAAACCAGATCCATGGCAACAGCATTGTCAGGTATGTCCTGATTCACTCTGGTAGTAGTTTGTGTAGGAGACCATGTCAGATGTGAACCACACCATGCTCGCTACCGGCTCAACAAGGACCAGTTGAAATGAGTCCAGCTTCACGGTCTTCACTTTGTTTACCGGTGAACAAACAAAGTCCTGCAGTTTCACTGTGTTAACCCCAAAACTTGTGCTGACCTACTCCCATGGAACTAGTCGTACTAACCCAGGCTGCTGGTCTTACTAACCCAGGATACTGGTTTTACTAACCTAGGACACTGGTCTTACTAACCCAGGGTACTAGTTGTACTAACCTAGGCTGCTGCTTTTACTAACCCAGGATACTGGTCTTACTAACCCAGGGTACTAGTCTTACTAACCCAGGGTACTGGTCTTACTAACCCAGGATACTGGTTTTACTAACCTAGGACACTGGTCTTACTAACCCAGGGTACTAGTTGTACTAACCCAGGATACTGGTCTTACTAACCCAGGGTACTGGTCTTACTAACCCAGGATACTGGGTTAGCATCATTGTAGGCTCACCAGAGTATTTGTTGCACTTCTTGTCTGGGTGCTGTGACCTCTGACCCGAGCTGCTGATGCTGCTCTTCGTCCTGACAGGAAGAGGAAGAGAAGAGGTGGATGGAGAGAAGGAGGGAGGAGTTTTCCCAGAGGGGAGGAGGACTGGTGGACACCTGGACAGGTAACACTACTAATCACTAGTACCATTCGTATACAGTCTGAGTACATTACAAAAACACACAGTTTAGTCAAATGATAAATAATTGTATTAATAATTAAAAGGTTTCAACAGAAATCCTTTTCAAAGTTAAAGCCTCAGCAGTAGTGACAGTGACTAATGAGTAGTGACTAGTAACACTGACATCACTACTGTCATTAGTGTACTGACATCACTACTGTCATTATGACATCACTACTGTCATTAGTGTACTGATACCACTAGTAACACTGACATCACTACTGTCATTATGACATCACTACTGTCAGTGTCACGCCGGGGACACACCGGATGCGGAACGGCGCCGAATGGCCGCGGTCTGCAGCGACCGTTTCGGCGTCAGGTCTAAGATTTTCTTCATTCGTGAGTGAATCTGTAAAGCTGGGCAGGAAGTCAGACACAGGAACGGCATAGAGCATCCGGTCAATTTCCAAAATATAACAAATTTCAAAATAAAACACCCTGATTGATGGTATTTCTGAGTTGTGTCTGTGAGCGAGAGAGACGAGCAGGCACACGCATACAAGCAGAAAGAGATTTATATGTATATATAGATGCATGTGCATTTTAATCGACACCATACTACTCAAGTATACATAATACTTAATCATTTTTCATTCATTTTCATTGCTGTTCTTACTTGTGTTGCCCTGTTACTTGTGGAATGTACTTTCATATTGTTGTAAATGTTGTTCTTTGTCTGTTCATATACGTTTGCTTTGGCAATATAAGCACTGTCTTTTCATGTCAATAAAGCTTCAAATTGAAATTGGAGAGAGAGAGAGAGAGAGAGAGAGACAAACAGAGACCAAACCCCTACATTGAGAAAACCAGCAGAGATCGGCGCTGTTCGGTGCCGGTGTGAACAACCAAACTCCTTCTTGCTCGATCGGCACCTTTCGTGGCGCTTCCTTTTCTTTCCTCATCCAGTGTGTCCCCGGCGTCAGTCTCAAAGGGCTTCCCACCGCCACATTATTAAAACACTAAATCAGACTGACCCTGTTGACTTCCTCTCTCCCACCAGCCAAACTCCTCCAGTCTGTGGGAGAAACCTCCCAGCAGCCCAGTCAGGAATAGAGCTACTCTCACCAGTACTCCCAGTACACTCAACGCAGCTATCAGTACCCAGACTGGTCGCCATACTGGGCCTCCGACTGGTCGCCTTACTGGTCCTCTGACTGGTCGCCATACTGGTTCCTTTCCTGGTTCTTCCTCCGGGTCCAGATGGACTCAGTTCTTCAGCGCTGGCTGCCAGGATGAGAAGGACGAAGAAGAGGAGCTTTCTGGGAGGAAGAGGGGCTGTGGGCAGAACTGCTCAGACAACGAGGCGGGTCATCTCATATCCGATAGGCTCAAGTCAGTTGTCAGTCTCTGTGGATTTGAGGAAGGGCCCGCCCACAAGCTAACAAGGCCAAAGTGTCATGAATGCATCAGTAAGCAGGCTCCGCCCACTGAGCAGCAAAGCCCCTTCCTGCCTGCAGGCTCTCTGTTTGACACCGGAGAAGACTTTGACGACATGTTTTAGAGCATTAACATGTTGACATTTAACATGTTTGAAGTAGATTTGTGTTCCATTTTCTTTTTATGTTATTAAACAAAACAGTCACAAAAGCATTTTTCCATTTTTACCAAACCCACAGCCTTTGAGTAGTTACAGTAGGAGGTAAATATAGCTGCTAGTGGAGATCCCGGGGTTCACACCTTAATCACGTTTAAGCCCAACATGAGTTATATGCCCTTCTTGCATAGGCCACGCCCACATCAACCAAAACCACATCATTATGGTGGACTTGATCTGGCTACCAAGTTTGGTGTCAATCATACTAGCCCTTTAAAATGAAATGGTATTCCTGATCAGGACCTCCACAATTTGTTCTATTTTTCAGAAATATCAGCTTAAAGTCCATAAAAATATGATTTGCAATAATTAGTTGACAATACCAATGTTTTAGATCATTTAGTGTGATTGGAAAGTAGTTGTCCTGATTGGGAATAATAATTGAAACAGATTTATATATTTTAATAATTTGTTCCTTTTATATTTTTTAAAGCTATTTGTCAGAAAAAAGATGTGAACTGGTTTCAGGATGGGGGGTAGTTAGTTTTATCTCATAGTATACAGTTTGATTTTTGCTTCTTCATTCTGCTACCTAAAAGACTTTCATGCATCCTTTTACTTAAATGACAACCAGGTAGCATGTAGTTGGTTGTCACCTACTATGGGTGGTTAGTCAGTTTCAAATGGAATTAGGACACATGGGAGACCATAAGAATCATTTCATATATATATATATATATATATACATCATGTGAATAGTCAACAGTGTTTTACCTAAATTGTTGTGGTTTGGTATCCAGTGACATAAATATCATTTAGATAACAAGGTCTTTTCCCACCATAGGAACCTGAACCTCTTGGGTACTTTTTGGAGCAGGAACCTTTTTAGTTCCCCAAAAGAGTTCCAGGTTGCTTTCCCAAGTTTGGTTTAGTTTCATACGTCATTTAGGAACGATGACCCACAACAACAGCGCCAATTTCAACACGGCAAACATGGAGTAAGTTCAAGCAGCTCTGGTGTTGGGTAGGTAGGTCACAAGGAACTAGGTGCCCTACTACATTACATTAATAACTTTAATTTAAGAGTGCCAATCATTTAGCTGACGCTTGTATACAAAGTGACTTACAATAAGTGCATACTACTTGGCTGATACTACTGATGTGCTGGTATCACGTCGGTCTGCATCAGCCTGACTCTAGTCTTGCTTAATGGGGAAAATGGCAAAATCCAAGTTGATAACATGTCCCTCATATTTAAAGATACCTCGTTAATTAATTAAGCTGAACGTGGGTGTTAGCCCCAGGCTGTAGTGGGTTGTGATAGCGGCCATGCCCAGCCGTCCTGGTGGGACAAGCCTCTTAGAATTGTCCTTGTTTCTTCCCTGTCATCATAGAGGCCTTAGGCGTCTCCTTTCAGAGACAAAGTGGGATATCTGCTTGGTTGTATGTAGTTGGTCTCTGGCTCTTTATTATGTTAGCTTGATGCTAAAATAAAATCATTTTACATTTATTGTCCAAAACAGTTTCATAATCGGTACGTGAGTTGTTTGAACTTCCAAAAAATAAAAGAAATGACAAGAATAATTGTTCAGTGTTTTATTTTTTTTGAAGTTTAACAGATTCCCTTCACCTTATTCTGTTGATACTCATAATACCCAAAGTAGTAATATTAAAGTAGTAGTAATGTCCATCATCCCATTTCATACTGATGGATTAGAAGAAGGATACATGACCACTGAGTTTCAATACAACTATTATTGCATAGTGAAATAATAGCTCATGGTGATTTTGTTGTTACTATCAGTGATACGGTTAGCTAGGGTTATACAGAGGGCATACTGGTCAGCTATATGGAGTCCCTCCTGTAGAAAGGCATCATGGCTGCTGTCTGGGGGGTTTGGCGTACTGGATGGTGTCCAGGGCGGCTCCGATGTCGAAGCCTTTAGCCTGGAGAAGGCGAGTCAGCCATCCTCCCTCATCAGTAAAACCCATAGAGAGCATCTGGGACAGCGACTCCACCAGTCGAGGGTCGGCCTCTGGAAGAGGTTAGAGCTTATTCATCTACTCATTGAAATGACGACGCAATAACTGAACTGGATGACAAACTAACAATGAGTTATGTCTACCATGTGATACCTTGAGGCAGGTGGGGATAGAGAGCAGCCTCTCTCAGGCCTGAGGGCCCCTGCTGGCCCGATGGCGGCCCCTGCTGGCCTGATGGTGGCAGGGTAACCTCCTCCCCAATCTGGAGGGACTGCAGCTCCCCGGTGGATGGGTCCACCTCCCTGGGGGTCAGGTGGGTCCACTCCTCATCGCTGCCCGGGTCCCTGGACCCCTGAGGACCAACAGTCTAGGTTTAATAATACCCTTGAGTGTTGGCTGGACAGCGCAGATGTCCATCCACACTGCAATTCTGGTTTGTGAGAGGAAAACCTGCCTTAGCTCCCCCACTGGCACAACCACTGCTCGGCCCATCCATCTCCACGTCACCCTCTGACCCCCCCGCAACCTCTGACCCCTCTGCGACCCCGGCACTGTTAGCGGTGGGTGTCACCTTGGTCCGGTGGCCCTCATGCTCCACATCGATATCCACATCAATACCTGGACCGGAAGTGGTAATGAAACAGGAACAATGCGACATCTTTAAAGTAAACACAGTCAGTGTCTAGTTTTCTTACCATTTAATAATTCTAATAACATTATTTATATAGCATGTTTCAAAACAAAAGTTATAAAGTGCTTAACAAATAAACACATTTTTTTAAACAAAAAAAAGAGAAATAAATTATTTCAAAAAGGGTGCAACGGTAAAAAATAAAGGTAACAACCAATGTAGAAAAAATGGATAAGAATAAAATACAAGTACAATAAAAGATTATAAAAATGCCTTTCGATATAAGTATGTTTTCAGAAGTGACACTGATTGTCCTCGGGCCTTCCAGAGCCGAGGGACCCTCACGGCTACAGCCTGTTCACCTTCCACCTCCTCCGGATCAGCCCTGAGGGCTCATAGGGGGTCACGATGCTACACCTAGTGTAGGGATGCCAGGATTGGGGTGATACAATCTCATCTCCTAGTTCTAGTTAAAAAAAAAAAAACCTTACTGAACTAGTTGCTCAAGATTTGAATTTGACCCCTCTGAGGGCAAAAACTACAGACCGGTCTTCCTTCTACCCTTTCTGGCCAAAACACTTGAACGTGCTGTCTTCAATCAACTGTCCTTGGACCTCCACCAGAACAACCTCTTGGACCCCCACCAGTCCAGGTTCAAGGTGGGTCACTTGACCAAGACCTTGCAGTGACAGAGTCGCTCCACTAGAGCGAACTCTCTCTCCTCCGTCCTGATACTCCTGGACCTGTCTGAACCACTAGATCCTCCTCTCCACCCTTGAGGGGATGGGTGTCTCAGGCTCTGCACTCTCCATGTTTGCATCCTACCTGACGGATCGCTCCTACCAGGTGACGCTGAGAGGGTCTGTGTCCACGCAGGCTCACTACTGGGGTTCTGCAAGGCTCAGTTCTGGGTCCTCTTCTTTTTTCCCTCTACACAACATCTCTTGGTTCTGTTATTTACTCTCATGACTTCTCCTACCACTGCCGACGATACCCGATCTCCCGCCTGGACTAATGCAACTCCCTCCTTGCTGGCGTCGGCCATCAGGCCTCTGGAGCTTGTTCAGAAAGCTGCAGCTCGTCTGGTGTTCAACCGCCCCAAGTTCTCCCACACAACTACCCTTCTCCGTTCTCTACACTGGCTCCCTGTAGCACCTCATCCAGGCTAAGACTCTGGTGCTAGCCTACAGGGCAGTAAAAGGAGGCTACCTGGTCACTGCTCTTTTCTGTCCTGGCCCCACAGTGGTGGAATTAACCCTAACCCTTTCCTTCCTAGCACTTACCTATTTGCACTTACGATTTCTGGTGTAACTACATTATTGTAAGTCGCTTTGGATAAAATCGTCTGCTAAATGACTGTAATGTAATGGATCAAAAAATATTCTTCCAAATCAAATTTGGAAGAAGCTTTTGGAACTAGAGGACCAAGAAAGGGCAGATTATGATTAGAGATGCATTCAGGGCCAAAAACAGAACTTCACTTGAGTTTAACTGAAGGAGGTTTTGGGACATCTAGTCCCTAACATCGTCGTGTAACGTCGTGTAGTGAGGTCAACTTATTTCAGTCATCAGGTTCACTGACAGGACTTTCTTCCCTGGTAAACCAACATGAAGCATCAGAACATGATGTGAGCCAGCTGGCGTACAGCACTTCCTGTAGCTTCAGGGTCGGTCTGGAAACCTACTAAGACCTACCTGTCAAGAAGGACCCTGTCCAATTGCTTTGGTATTTCTGTGTTTTTATAATGGGGAAACCACTCTGCTCTCAAACAACTAGGTGTCATGGTGGATGTAGGAGAATGATTGGTCGGCATGGCTATATTTACCTAATGGGCTCAACATGGCCGCCACTTCCTCACCAATGTTCTTCAAGAAGTCAACGTTGGCCTGGGAGGCTGCTTGAAGAGGTCAGAGGTCAGAAATCCCATTATGTAAAAGACATTAAACTACACACTCCAACAGTTAGAAATGAGTTCTGACCAACTGACTGCTGTGAGACAAGAAGATGGTTTCGTGCGCTAGATGATCCATTTTAACCTGGTAGATTGTACATCCACTAACAATACACAGTGCGCTACAATGTTAGCATGTAGCATAGAGAATTAAGACGTCTACAAACATCAGTTAGTTAACAAAGACATGACTAACCCGGTCAACAGCATTGTGGATAAACTACTACTAGTGACACCCAGGACTCACCAGAGGGGGCGCTGTCATCAGTAGTAGCCTGGCCAGGCTTGGAGCTGGAGGCACCGGGCTGGTTCTGGTCCTGGTCCTGGTTCTGGGTCTGGGTCTGGTTCTGGTTCTGGTTCCACATGCAGTGCCTCATCTTCCTCATCCACTTCCCACGAGGAGACCACTGAAGTCAGAGAGACATCAGAACGTTAAGCGTCACTAATTATGGCGTCCATCCGAGTTTGGAGATATAACAAACCTTGGTGTCGTTTTTTATTACCAAATGAATGTAAAGATCTGTAGAGCTCAGTCTGGGTTAGGGTTAGGACAAGTACCTCACATACAGGGTTAGGACAAGTACCTCACATACAGGGTTAGGACAAGTACCTCACGTACAGGGTTAGGACAAGTACCTCACATACAGGGTTAGGACAAGTACCTCACATACAGGGTTAGGACAAGTACCTCACATACAGGGTTAGGACAAGTACCTCACATACAGGGTTAGGACAAGTACCTCACATACAGGGTTAGGACAAGTACCTCACATACAGGGTTAGGACAAGTACCTCACATACAGGGTTAGGACAAGTACCTCACGTACAACGTGTATTTTTCTGACATATTGAACACTTCCATAACTTCCCAGACCTGGAACATGCTGTTGAGTGGATGCCAGATGGGCAGCAGGGGGTGCTCTTTATGGAGGCCTTTCGCCTGGCAGGGTGAACAGAGGTCGTAGTCGGGACACACGGTACATTTGAAGCGGGTCCCAATCACCGGGCCGTCGCAGGCGTCACACGCCACGTTAGGGTGCACCATGGGGGGGGCGTGGGGTGGCGGGGGGCCGTGGGGGGCCCCGGGAGGGGGAGGGGGGAAGTTGAAGGGAGGAACCCCACCAAGGAAGGCATGGAGGGGAAACTCCCGCCTGTGCTCCTTCTTCTCTGTGATATAATTTCAAAAAACTTTATTAGTACATTTTACAAAATAAAACCCATTATAAAGGATCAGAAACACTGTAGTCCAACTGCTGTGTTTAGGAATTAGGAACTAGTTTTAACCAACGATGCTTTAACTGAGAGTAATGTTTACTAGTTTTAACCAACAATGCTTTAACAGAGTAATGTTTACTAGTTTTAACCAACGATGCTTTAAGTGAGAGTAATGTTTACTAGTTTTAACCAACGATGCTTTAACTGAGAGTAATGTTTACTAGTTTTAACCAACAATGCTTTAACAGAGTAATGTTTACTAGTTTTAACCAACGATGCTTTAATAGAGTAATGTTGACTAGTTTTAACCAACGATGCTTTAATAGAGTAATGTTGACTAGTTAACTAGCCATTGGATTCAAGTTGTCACCTTTTTGGGAATCAGTCGCCTCTGATTAAACCTGTGTGTGTGTGTGTGTGTGTGTGTGTGTGTGTGTGTGTGTGCTCTACCTTTGATGAACAGGCGGAAGGTGTCGTCCTTCCTACAAGCCACGCCCATCATCAGCTCGTCATCAGTGGAAAAGGCGATCAGGTCGCCGTCTTCGTCTGCAGGGAAACAAAGTGATGATTAACCAATCATCTCTGTCGCTTTCCCCTTCATCATTTTATTTTGAAGTATGTTTTTCATTTATGTTATGAAGCATTTTGTAACACTTGACACATTCTCTGCCAGGTAATTATTATTGTTATAACTATTATTTTTTGACTGGATCGCAACAAGAGAAGCAGAAAAGCTCCAGGTCGTTTTATTAGAACCAGTAAAGGAAAATAAACGATGTTTTAGCCAAAGGGCTTCTAGTTATTCCAGTTTTAGTCTTGCTGTTATTACTGGTAATAGTAATAGTTAGTAGGTGTTAGTAAATAGTAAGTGTCAGTAATAGATCGTAACTTTAGTGACTTTAGTTTGTTGTAGTTTATTAACGTAAAATCCTCAATCACTGTCAATGAAACAGCTCAGGATAATGTAGACAGGAACAAGGTGAAGTCTGGTGAGAAACCTGGACTTGGTGGAAGATGTAATAGAAGGTCAAATAATTATGATGCTCTTAATGATGATTCCTGGTGGTCATGTTCTATCAACTCACCTCTGTAGAACATCTGGAACGAAACATTTTGCAGGTTGGAGAAAACTTCCGCAACTTTGCTCCTCAGATACTCAAAACTGCAGGAAACATCCTGATCAACAGCGAAGCGGCGGATTTCCTTCGGAGCTTCTTCCTTCCCCAGCAGATAAGCTTTAACGGTCAGAGACATGCTGACAACCGGCCCGGGGCTTTCTTCTCTTCGGATATGAAACTATTCCGTCGGTTCGCTGATTTCTAACGTGTACAGACGCAGATCTCCGTCGGTGGCGCAGTTTAAATACCGAAGCTGCCTCGGTTCTGTCACTGCGACTCAGCGACTTCCGTAATAAACGTCACGACGTCGGGGGAAATATTTATGCGTCTGTTCAGCCAATCACAAGCTTGCTGGTTCGTGGAGGGGGTTGTCCGTCTCGAGTACTGCTTCTGTGTAAACAAATGGGCGGAGCTCCATGGCTGGACCAATGTGAGGCCGTTGAATGACAAAGCATTTTCCAATGTGGGATTTCCCTGCTGAGTCACGTGAACCAGTAGAACAGGTCAAACTGGAGACTGAAGCAATAAACATGTTAAATCGTTTTATTATCATCATTTCAATACAGACAGATCAATAGATTTAATATAATGTAGTTTTATCATTTCAATTCAAACAGTTTTTAGTACATAATAACCCAGCTGTCATTTTGTCTCAATATTTTTGAAATAATCCTGATTGGTTGACCTTCAGACTATTAGTTTAGTGACATACATGTATATATTGGTTTCTGGACATTACATCAGATCACCCTATTCGAGCCAATCAGCAGCTTTCTCTCCATCAGCTGACTGTGACTCATCTGACCTGTGATCAGCTGCAGTGTTGTTTTCTTCTCTCCACACCCACAAACCACAGAGTTTCTAGAAGATGATCTGGGTCACGATGACTCACCATCACATGAAGAGAAGTAACTAGAAGTAACTAGAAACACATGAAATGACACTTCCAATTGAACCAACACAATCAACCAGTAGACATAATAGTAACTGTGTTGGATCAGAAACAAGCAGACTGCAGATCAGTTGAATTAGTGAAGGTAGTGTCTGGATGTACATCGATTAAAGAACATCTTTTTACGGCAAGTGGCTTGTATTTGAAAATGGAAATAAAATAACGGGCACCCAATTTGCTTCTGCATGACCTAATAATTAACAATAATAATTTAACACAATAACATATCAAATGACTCCAGTCTACTGGCCCGTCTTCCTCATCCAACACATTTTGACATTTTACATTTGACTTGTCTGATCTTATCCAGACAGACTCCAGTGAGGTGAACAGTAGAATACATTTCAATTCCTGGATCGCCAACATTGTCAATATTGCACCAAGGCTCCAACCTTTGACCTCCTCACAACGATAATGTGAGAGAGAAATGACTAGGAAAGAAAGAGAATAAGAGAGAGATGGGTATTTTAAGAGGTGGGAGAAGGTGATGCAAGGAACAGATTCAGCTTCTTGAAAAGTTTTTCACTCTATGATGGAAGATGGAGAGTAACTCTTCTGTTCTGACTGGGGTGGGAAGGTCAAAGGTCATTCCACCACTGGGGAGCTTCAGAGATTACTGGATAAACCAGCCTCGCCTCAGTGTACCAGGTTGTTCTCAGTACATCAGACTTTTCAGTAAACCACGTTGTTTTCACAGAATTCAGAGGTCTGTCTCCATAGTTCATCATATTCTTTGGCTTCACTAAACCAAACTATGGTATAGGGAAATGGTATATGGTAGAGGGATCCAGCGTCCTGTGATCAGAGCACTATATATGGGGTGACGAGATCTGATAAGTATGGTCGTGCCAGCCCATGTAGAAGAACCTTGAGAGCCAGTGTAGTGAGGACAGGATGGCGTTATGTTGTTGAATTTCCTAGTTTTGGTCAGGATTCTGGCAGCCAGTAGGTAAGCCTGAAAAGAGGAAGTTGCAATAATCAATTCCTATAACACTTTATCACCTAAGCATCGTCATCATCTTCATCACTGTCCTGTAGTAACCCTGTATCTCCAGTGTTGCCTCCCAGATGACCACATTATGGGTCCCATTCCAAATCACTGATGCTTTACATAACATCAGACAGTGAACTGGTGTTCAGTCAGGCAGACATAATGGAGAATTCTTCAGGATCAAAATCACTTCACTGCATCACAGCATCCAATAGACTTTATTTTAACACAATTATCCATTACAATGAAGACAGCAAACAAAACTAAAATTATATAAAACAGTCCAGTGGTCTTATGGCCCAACATCTCCTAAAGGAGGGAAATGTATTTCACAGAGCATATCCAACTCAAATGAAAAAGATGTGACTGGATTGAAAAAGCAAAAAAACAAACAACATGGGCTGGAAAACTGAAAAAAAAAATACAGTAGAGGTTTCCATGAGGGCAGGAAGCCAACTTCTTATCCAAAATTCACCAACCAGTTTCACCATTTTAGCAGCCAACTAAATGTTAATAGAACTCCAAATGATGGTTGGTTACGTGTAGACTAACTTACCAGATACAAACACATATTGACCAGCGTTTGCCATCCTAGCAGTGATATTTAATTGAAAATTAGTCCCAATGTTCAGATGTAGATGGGATGGTACTGTCGATGTGTCAGCTTTTTCCTACAAGTAGGGCAGGTATGGGATCTGGCCAGAGAGTCTCGGAGGCACTGGCTGCAGAAGACGTGGCCACATTTAGTAGAAACGACCAGTCTACCGGTGTCGACAATCTGAGAGACAGACAGGAAAACACATTTACAGATCTGGCCAAGATTATTGCACCCTTGCATTTTGGGTACAATAACTTTAATAACAATAATTGAAACAACTTTCGGTCTTCACACATTCACCTCAGCACGTGATCAAACAATAATACAAATTTAAAATAATCTTATGGCTTCAAAATTAATTGGCACTGATTATTGGCACCCTTTAGAACAATTCAAATCCATTTTGTTGGAGGAAATAGATTTTCTCTTTGCAGTGTAATTCAACTCAACTGTGACAGGCTGTTCTGCTTCCCTGGTCGTCTGTGAAAAGGATCACCAAACATCAGCGTTCACAAGGCTGTAAGGCATCTCTAGAGACCTTGGTGTTCCTGGTTCCACAGCAATGTTATTAAGAGGTTTGCTGCTCATGGAATTTTTCAGAATCTCCCAGGACGTGATGGTAAGAGGAAAACTGATCTCAGATGCCGTTGAAGGGTTGGTGTGAGCCCTTGGAAAAAAGACCTTGCATGACATGCACAGATCTCCAGGCTGACCAGAGGGGTATTCCACGAAGCGAGCTTACCACTTATCCAGGCTTATTTCGCTTAGTCTGGCTCATTTTCAGGTTCATTCGGTTCCACAAAGCAAGCTCAGCATAGTTCAAGCCAAGTTGCTGTGGCAACTTATGCTTCTAAACTAGCCTGCCCCGCTTTAGCCCTGATTGATTTGCTAGGTTAATTGAAACCAGACTTGCAAGGTTAATCGCCGCTTTTCTAAGCCTGCTTTGTGGAATACCCCCCTGGAGTGGTCTGGTAATGGTCTCAGCCCATACCATTCGCCAGACACTCAACCAAGAAGGGCTTTACTGTCAGAGGAAGACCTCACTGCTGAAAGAGAAACACAAGAAGGCCTGATTGAATGAAACCAAACTAGAGCTCTTTGGCAATGCAGATCAGCGCTTTGTTTACGATGAAATGAAAGAAAAGACCACCCTATATACAGTCAAACAGAGTGGATGTCCCATAATGCCATGGGGCTGCTTTGCTGCCTCAGGTATTGAACGTCTTGAACGTATTTAGGGCATCATCAGAAGGTTACCATGGCATTATGGAGAGAAATATTCTACCCAGGGTCAGAAAACTGGGTGTCAATGGAAGGTCCTGGGTGCTCCAGCAGGACACCCAGAACATCCAGAAGAACCAGGAATGGTTCAAGAGAAAACGTTGGACTGTTCTAAAGTGGCCGGCGATGAGCCCTGATCTCAATCCCGTGGAGAACTAATGGTGAGACAACTGTGGTCAAAAGAATCATTCAAACGGTGAAGAACTGGAGGGTTGCAGTTGAAGAGCTGGAGAAACTGGCAGCATAAAGGTGCAGGAAGCTTACTGGTGGTTACAAGAAACATCTGGAAGCATCATCATTGACAAAGGTTGCAACTATGAATTAGAAAAGGATGCAAATAATCATGGCCACTTTTCAAGTCATAAGATTTTCTTTGCATTTGTATTCTTATCGTTTGATCATGTGCTGTTAAAATAAAACAGATGAATGTGTGAAGACCGAAAGTTGTTCAAGGGTGCAATAATCTTGAGTAGAACTGCACTGCTTAACAAGTCATACATATTTAAGAGGTTTATAGTATCTGACCTCAGTGTAGGCATCCATACACACTGGACAGCTGATCGTCCCTGGAGTCGCCCTGGAAAACACATACCAGTTAACACTGAGCTCTACTGATAGACAAGTTAACACTCTACTGGGCTCTACCAATGCAATAGTTAACACTGCTATAGAAGGCTGGGCTGTTATGAATCTCTACTGAGCTCTATTATGAGGTCTTCTACCTCAAGACCAACCTTCTGCCTACCTCTAGGAGGGATGTGGCTAATACCTGGCTACAAGACAAACCTTCCACTAGCCTTCCGCTATGAGAGATGTGGCTAATATCTGCTGTAAAACCAACCTTCTGCCTACCACTAGGAGGGATCTGGCTAATACCAGGCAGTAGCCAACCGTCTGCTAGCCTACCACTACTAGGGATGCGGCTAATACCTGGCTACAAGACCAACCTTCTGCTAGACTACCACTAGGAGGGATGTGGTTAATACCTGGCTACAAGCCCAACCTTCTGCTAGCCTATCACTAGGAGGGATGTGGTTAATACCTGGCTACAAGACCAACCTTCTGTTAGCCCAGTGGTTCTCAATTCAGTCCTCAAGGAACCCCTGTCCTGGAGGTTTTAGCTCCAGCCTTACTCAGGCACACCTGAACCAATTAGAGGCTTCAGGTTTTCATGATACTTTAATTGGTTCAGCCTGCTAGCCTACCACAAGGAGGGATGTAGCTAATACCTGGCTCGGCTACTGGCCTGTAGGGAGGACAATAAGGCAGCATTGAGGACAGTGGTGGGGTCTTCCTCTTCATCACTGCTCACAACATAACTCTCACTGCTGGTCTCTCTCCTGCTCTGAGGACCTGAGGGGGTCCAGGCCAGGGGGGTGTGGAGGGTGCACGTTCAAAAATGGAAAGCAAGAGAAAGGTGTATAAACGATGAGGTGTAAGTTGTTGGTACGATGAGCTTCATACAAAGTTTAGCTGTTTGTCTGATACATATTTAGGGAGGACAGGTAAAACGGCCTTGCAAGATAAAATTGCTCATGATTTTTCACAATATTTCAAATGTACTCTAATACCATCTATGAAAGTATTTCAGTAGTAGGCTGGTACCCACAGCCACATGCTTGGTAAAATTACAGTTATTTGAAGGCTTTATTCTAAAAAGGTACTTGGCTGGTTTACCAGATACTATGGGATTAGCCGGTGGATTAGCAGTTTTATGCTAATAGATTAAAAACTTGGTCTTTTACCTTCATCCACCACCTGGGATCCCATCACATCAGCCAACAGCAAGTCATGAAAAAGACAAAAACACATTATGGAAAGGTCATTTAGTTTTCTAATTCAATTTTGCTCCTTGTTGACCTTTGGTGTTCTTTAGATTCTGTTATCAATTCATTGAGAGCTTTGTTTCTGACGGCAGATGATAATCTCATCTGAACACAATTACTGTTTCTCTCAAACAGGGTGTCTGCAAGTTTGATCGACTTCACTTTAAGACTTTTAAATGCCATTTAAACTGAATTAAGACTTAAAATGCTGTATAACATAATTGAAGACTGCTGCCTGCAGAACCACTAGGTGGCAGTTGTGGGTTAATGTTGTTGTGTTGTAGATTAATGTTGTTGTGTTGTAGATTAATGTTGTTGTGTTGTAGATTAATGTTGTTGTGTTGTGGGTTAATGTTGTTGTGTTGTAGATTAATGTTGTTGTGTTGTGGGTTAATGTTGTTGTGTTGTGGGTTAATGTTGTGTTGTGGGTTAATGTTGTGTTGTAGATTAATGTTGTGTTGTAGATTAATGTTCTGTTGTAGATTAATGTTGTGTTGTGGATTAATGTTGTAGATTAATGTTGTTGTGTTGTCGATTAATGTTGTTGTGGATTAATGTTGTTGTGGATTAATGTTGTTGTGTTGTAGATTAATGTGTTGTAGATTAATGTTGTGTTGTAGATTAATGCTGTTGTGTTGTCGATTAATGTTGTTGTGGATTAATGTTCTGTTGTAGATTAATGTGTTGTAGATTAATGTTGTTGTGTTGTAGATTAATGTGTTGTAGATTAATGTTGTGTTGTAGATTAATGCTGTTGTGTTGTCATGTAATGTCGCAGTGTTGTACATGTTTGTTTTTTCAAATGCAGCATTTTCAGAAATGTCTCGTTTCTGTTAATGCTGTTGTGTTGTCGATCAATGTTATTATGTTGTAAGCTTTTGTTTGCTTCACTAATGTCATTATGTTGTGCACCTTAGGGCCACCGTAACAACGCCATACACAATGCAGTTTTCATGAATGATAGATACCCTCTCCATCTGCTCCAACTCCACATTTGGATATTCTGGCTGTATATGATCACCCAAATCCTCTTCATCACTACTGTCTGTAGAGCTGCTGTGACTTCTGACCATGGAAACAAAGGCAAGGCAGTAAAACCAGGCATGGATTTGTTTCCTTTGACAGCACTCACATAAACAACAACACTATGAAATCAAATGGCTGATGTTCGCCTTTAATAAGTGCAAGTAAATTAACTGTAGACAACCAGACTGTGTGTGCATATATGGAGCTGCCTTAATCAAAGAAACAAAACAGTCTTAAATTGTGTTTATTTTCATTGAGACCAAAGTGCCCCCTGCTGGACAAACTCCACACTGGCACCAATGAGGAGGTTCACATAATCACTGCCACCTCCACTAAAGATGGTAGATACCTGCTCCAGAAACAAAATTCAGCTGTTTCGTTTGAGCAAAAGGACATGATTGCAGCTTCGCTCTCAGAGAACTAGTGAACTCGTGAATTCTTCAGGGTGTCATTGTCTGACTAGTCTAATATGACATGACTGGTTGTGTTGACTTGGAAAAGTGTTTGCATTTGCTTTTCCTGTTGATTGCCTGTTCACATCTCCAGGCCAGAGGTGGCAAAAGTACACACATTCTTTACTCAAGTAGAAGTACAGATACTTATGTAAAAAAAGACTAAGTAAAAAAAGTAAAAAAGTATAAGTACTGATTCAACTTCTTTACTTAAGTAAAAGTAAAAAAGTACAGGCTCTGAAATGTATGTAGTATAAAAGTAAAAAGTAATAGTAGCCCTCTACCGGCTGTTTCTGTGCAAAGCTGACTGAACCTCACGTCATATTAATATAATTTGAAGACTATTAAGACTATTATACTATTAATTCTAACTTCAAATAAAATAACTTCATTCCAATGTGCAAATCAGTTTTCAATGTCAGCAACAGAACTCGAAACATTATGATCAACACGAGAACACACTTTGTTCTTAGAGCCGACAACTTCATTTCTCTTAAATAAGGCCGTGGATGGGGAACGCTCCGTCTGCAATGTTGGCTGGTTCACTTTCATCCATGTTGCTACGAGTTACCCTGCACGGACATCACATTCACTACACGCCTTTTCTCCTCTCGTGTCCCTCTTTTACGTCTTTTACGTTGTTTTCCTGTTGTTACGTCTGTCGTAATGATGGCAATGTCCCAAAAATTTAAAAAATATTGATAATTCCCATCAAATGCATTAAAACTAAAGTCCTCGCCAGGCGATGCATAAACACCACACCGAGAGCCCAGCTACCCAGGTGGGTCATGAGGACAGTCTCCTCCCACCATGCTGTTGGGAGGCTTTTCCATGGTCTGACATGTCACCATCCGGGTGCTCGAGTCCAGGGGCCTCATTTATAAAACATTGCGTACGCACAAACCTCAGAATCCACTAACGCAAGAAAATATTCAGATTTATAAAACCGTGCGGTACACACTTGTACGCAGTTTTCTCTTTATAAATAACCACCTGCGGTGAATTGTGCGGCCGTGTACTCCTCCCAGTGTCCTCCCACTACTCCTCCCAGTGTCCTCCCACTACTCCTCCCAGTGTCGTCCCACAATCAACCATAAATGGGCAATGCTAAATAGCTCATGAATATGCCGACGTTGTTAAGGAGCCTTTGTTGACTATCAATGAGGGAAAGACTGAGAGACGCCAGCTGCAAGAAAGCCGAAATTTGCGGAGTGCGAGATCGAGGCTCATCAGTGAGGTTGAGGCTCATCAGTGAGGTTGAGGCTCATCAGTGAGGTTGAGCACCGTAAAGGTGTAGCTACTGTCTGGGGCTCAGTAGAGGATCTGGGCCACATTGTGGAGAACCGCACAAGCTCTAATAATCCGGCACCTTAATAATAATAAACTTTTGTTATATAGCACTTTTCAAAACAAAGTTACAAAGTGCTTTAGAAGACAAAATAAAAATGGGAGACAAACTGATGATGAACAAAATGATAAAAACAATTTAAAAACAGTTTAAAAGTTATACAACATTGAGCATAAGGAGCTACATATGAAAGAGTAAAATATGCTTAGCCCCGTAGTTGTATTTTTGCCCCCTCTGTTTAAGCTTTATGTACCTATAGACAAATATTTCCATTGGTGTATGTTGGGGCGTCCATAGTAGCTGAAACAGAGGAGATGACAGACAGACAGACACGTCTTAGTTTGGTTTCTCAGCCTGCTTGCTTTTCATGGTGGTAAATACAACTTTCAGCCCTATTTCCATTTCCTCCGTTGTAGAGGGAGAGAGACAGAGACAGAGAGAGAGAGAGAGACAGAGACAGAGACAGAGAGAGAGAGAGAGAGACAGAGAGAGAGAGACAGAGACAGAGAGAGACAGAGACAGAGAGAGAGAGAGAGAGAGAGAGAGAGACAGAGAGAGATGCAAGCCGCAAACTCCTGTTTCTCCTCCTCCTGCTGATTTTGACAGAATCGTTGTTGTTCATAAATTCTCTCAGTGCTTCGTTCTTATGTGAGTCTGATTAATAAATGTATTCTTCGATTTTGAACAGTAGCATTATGTTGTGAAAGGATGCGTAGAAGTGCGCACCTTTTACCGCATAGTTTTTCTATAAATCCCGACGTTTGCGGTAAAATATGCGTACGCACATTTCACCCCCGTTAACGCCACTTTTTTGTGCGTAGCAACCTTTATAAATGAGGCCCCAGGACATGAATTCATGTGCTCAACAGCACCACTCAGCTTCTGCCATCATTGTACATGCGGGTGCCAACATCATCAGATCACAGGAACTCCTCTAGACTCTGGCAGGCGGCTCTCTCCGGCCACAACCTCCCCTCACTTTGGCGACGTGAACTTCAGCCTACTACGCATCAGGCTGGTTCATGTTTTTTAGCTTGTTTTAAAATACTGCAAGGCCTTCGGCTTCAGAGTCCGATCCATAATTTTACTGGTTCCGGCCGTTACTACCAGTGATGTGCAACATGTTAGTTATATCTTTATCTAGTGAGACGTATTTTAAAATGATTTTATTACAACCAACAACTTGGATTTGTAACAGAAACCTGGCTTAGGCCTGGTGAAAGCCAGGGTGGGGGCCTCACCGTTATTCTTATCACTATTAACACCAAGATTCAGTCTGCTGTGTTATTGTCGACCTGAAAATCTAGTGGATTATTTCAATTGAATTTGCTTGGATGCTTGAGATTGTTTCTCATATGAAATGTTCATCTTGCCCTCTAGATTTTATCCCAACTAGACTCCTACAAGAGGTCTGTGATGCAGTTTGTCTAACCCTAACTGCTCATTGGCTACTGGCCTTGTGTCATCATATTTCAAATATGCACTTCTTAGAAAGCCCGTCCTTCCATTCTTAGCAATTACAGACCCGTCTCTTAACTCCCCTTCATGGCTACAGTTTTGGAAACGGTATATGATAGACCAGGTCTATAATCGGTTAACTGTGTACATGAGCAGTCATTTTTTGTTTGTTAAATCGAGCTTTTTCCATTTGAGGCAGCTGGCCAAAATAAAGCCAATCCTTCCGAGGCAACTTTTTGAGACAGTAATCCACGCCTTTGTTACTACTCGGCTGGACTACTGTAACGCCCTCTATGTGGGGGTTAGTGCGTCCTCCATAGCCCGTCTTCAGAGGGTTCAAAATGCTGCTGCACGTCTTTTAACTGGCACACGGAAATATGAGCACATTTCCCCCATTCTAGCCTCACTCCACTGGCTGCCCATACATTCTAGAATCCATTTTAAAATGATTTTAATTGCTTTTAAATCCCTCAATGGCCTTGCCCCGCCCCACCTCTCTGAGCTTCTACACCCATATGCACCCACCCGCTCTCTCAGGTCAGCTGACCAGCTGCTCCTCGTGCCAAAAACTAAGAGGAAGCTCAGAGGGGATCGAGCTTTGGATCTGCCTCTCCACATCAGACAGGCCTCTTCTCTGTCTGTTTTTAAATCCCTTCTTGAAACCCATCTTTTCTCCTTGGCCTTTAACACTATGTGAGACGTTGACGTTTATTTTATTTCATTTTTATTTATTTCTTTTTGATTTGATTTTATTGTTTCTCTTATTGTGTGGCTGCTATTTGTACTTATGCTTCATTTTTTTATTGCAATTTCTTGTGAACCATTTATTTACTATGTCTTTATTTATCCTGTACAGCACTTTGGTCCACTGTGGTTGTTTTTAAAGTGCTTAACAAATAAAGTTGGATTGGATTGGATTGGATAATGATTTATCAGAGAAACAGTTTACAGCTGATACCGTTGACTCATTCTGGTTCTACTGGACCTTAGTGTTACTTTTGATACTGTCAATCACAACATCTTAATTGATCTCTGTAGACTTGAATAGTTATACATCCTCTGTAGCTCAGTCTACCTGTGGGGTACCCCAAGGATCCATCCTCGGTCCAATTTTGTTCTCTATTTATATTAGTGCTGCAGGATTATCACAAAAATTAAAACTGCAGACTAATTCCCTTGATATTGTAATTTCCATTATAATTTTGATTAATAGAATTGCAATGAAATATTTTTTTTTAGAAACCAATGACTAGTTGCAATGTTATGTCATGTGATGTCATGTGATGTGATGTCATGGCCGTTAGTTGAGTCCATCTAGCTGGCTAACACACTAAACTTGCCATTGTAACTTTGAGGGTTTTTCTGGGAAGGCATAACAATTCATAGAAGTGGAGTGAAATGTTTCAGTCGTATAGTAGTGGGCATTTCCATGTCTTAGTACATCAACTGGCTAGCTAGCGTTCTACCTTCTCCCATTGATCTGGTGCATGCCTAACATTTGATTATCTGTGAGATGAAGCCTCCAGATTCTGATTGGAAGGTCTGATGTATTAACATCCACCTCGCTCTCTGGACGTGGAGGCCAGCTAATGGATCTACTGCTGCACCTGAAAGCACCTGAACACACTTCCAGCAGGAAACCCAGGTATGTATGTGTGTGTTTCTCACCACCACTGAGTCGTTGTTGGTCAGGTCAACAACAGCAGCTGGCTCTGATCCCTCACAGGTTAGATCTACTACGTCCTCCTCACCTGCACGTGTACACACACACACACACACACACCACTGATCAACTTCAAAGGACCAAAGCACAGCTCCTGTGTACGTACACACACACACACACACACACACACGCGCGCGCACACGCACACACACACACTCACTGGCTGCAGTGCTGTCCAACACATCAATGGTCTCTGTGGGGGGGGTCGGGTCAGCATTAGCCGTCCTGCTAGCGTTAGCCGTCCTGCTAGCGTTAGCCGTCCTGCTAGCGTTAGCCGTCCTGCTAGCGTTAGCCGTCCTGCTGCTCTTGGTGTTGGGTCTGGAAACCAGAGGGCTGCTTGTCCCTCTTCTCTTCCTCTGAGTCTGGAATGAAGGTTTCAATGTGTTTCAACGTTAGGCTATAATAAATACTATTTACTGTATTGTGTAGCACAAGGGGATCAACAGATCCTCTAGCAGATCACTTCCTATGTGTCAACAAACCAGATCTACTGTGCAAGGGGATCAGCAGAGATTGATAAAATGATATAGATATTAAAATACAGCCCCATGTTGGAGCTCGGGTTGTCCTTTTTCAGTTTTTGACCAATAAATACCAAACTTGGTGCACAGAAGGAACCTAAATAGCCATTTCCACTCATTTCTAAACTTGGTACATAATTTCAGTAGAGGTACTGAGTTAGTATTGTATAATTGGCCCATAGGGGTGCCAGGTCCAATTTTGTACATGTCCTATTGTGATTGTTGGAATGTGGTGCACATGATTGCCATGTGTGGGCGTGGCCTAGACTGATTTGGTGTGGTCTATCACATGGTGTACATGGTGGTCAAATGCCTCCCAACAAATACTACCCCAATCATACAGATGAGGGCGCTGCAATTAAAAGTCAAACCTTCACACAAATCTTGCACATATCAGCTAGCCAAGCTACAAATGTGCCTCCAGCAACACCAAAGTCTGCCTGTTGGAGGTCTTTTCGATTTATGACCAATAAAGACCATATTTGGTAAATGGATTTAGGAGACATACCTACGCAGTTCTTCAATAAATGGGCCCAATTACATAAACAATATGGCCACCACCAACCAATGAACTTAATGGGCGGAGCAAGACTGCAATAGAGCCCCCCTATCGCAGAGGACACAAAAATGGTCTCTTACTCCAATCACTGAAATTGTATGAAATTTGAATGAAATTGTATGAAATTTGTATGAAATTGTATGAAATTTAGTACACATGCTGTAGACCAAGTGCTCGTCAAAATATGAAGTTTAATTATGAAGCTGTAATTAGTGGAAGTGGGCGTGGTCTAGCCCATAAGAATCATGGAATAGTATGTAACACCTTGTAGATCAAAGTGCATTTGCAAGATCAGAATCAAACTTTTCATTTTAAAGGGCAAGTATGACTGACACCAAACTTGGTAGCCAGATCAAGTCCACCATAATGATGTGGTTTTGGTTTATGTGGGCGTGGCCTATGCAAGAAGGGCATATAACTCATGTTGGGCTTAAACGTGATTAAGGTGTGAACCCCGGGATCTCCACGAGCAGCTATATTTACCTTTCCTTTCATCATATTCATATGAACTACATGCACAAGAAAAGCCAAACTTGAAGAGGTGAAACTTACAGCGCTGCTCATGTTGATCAAACCCCACAGATCTTCCCGTCTGGTGAGAGAAAGAAAGTTAATAGTGATAATAAAAGCTGATAGTGATGATTGCTGCTGTCATTATTACTATAATGTGTTTTATGATATTTATTATTATCACATGTATTTGTTTATTATTGTTATATATGTGTGTATATGTATTTACACACACACATATGTGTACATTTCAATAGATACATAATACATGTGTTGTTTTGTGAGTGCTCATGTCGTGGCATGTACTTTCATATGGTGTAAATGTTGTTCTGTCTGTTTATGTACGTTTACTTTGGCAATAGAAGCTTTTCATGCCAATAAAGCTCATTGAAGATTGAAAATTGAGAGAGACAATAAGAGAGAGACAAGACACACACAAACCTAAATACCTGATGTAACCTTACTAATGTATCTAATGTTATCTGAATGTTTATTTTGTAATCTGTTTATGTAAACATTGTTTATGTTTACAGTCATGACAATAAGAGAGATGGAGATTATCTGTGCTTACACAGTTCTCACTTATCTGTATTTATATTTTTTAACTGAAATGTCCACATTTTTCTATTTTAAGTTAACTTTTCTTATCTGTATCTTTAAGTTCATTTCCAATACTCTTATTTATTTGTTTGCAAAGTTGCAATGTTACACAGCTCTGTTTACACATTTCTTTATTCTAGTATATCTTTAACTGTACGTACATTTTGTTTTTATTTCACTTGCTTTGGAAATGTAAGAGAGAGAGAGAGAGAGAGAGAGAGAGAGAGAGAGAGAGAGAGAGAGAGAGAGAGAGAGAGAATTAAAAAGAGGCGCCAGTGTTTCTGCTTGCTCTCATTAGCTAAGGTACTTTAGCTAGCAGCTAAAGATTGGTTGATAGATGTGAACTAAAAGAACAGCAGGTCGATGCTTACAGAGAAACGTTTTGATAAAGCAGCTTAATGACTATTAGTATGAAACACACTGAGCAAGTAAAGCAGACACAGTAAACAACCAGGAGAATTGAAACCGCCACTAGCTACCGCTAGCCAGAGTTACCTACCGTCTCAATGCTTCTTTCGATTTAGCAACTAGCTGTTAGCTGTTCTGCTGTTCTGCTGTTCAGCGCAACATATAATGTTAATTAACTTTAACATTATATGATTTGGCGGCAGCACACAACCCCCAGCTACTTTATATCCCACCAGAGGAGCTACTGCTAATGCTAGCTTCTTTTACTTCTTCCTGTTTCCGGTTTTCTGATGCGGTCTTCTTCTTCTTCTTAGCTTATCGGTGGTTGACATCAATTTTCATGTTGTATTGCCGCCCTCTTCTGGACTGCAGTCCCTCTACACGGAGGGTTTTCAGTCCAACCAAAGACTATATCACGTTTCACGGACTAGTCTCTGATGGACGAGATGAAAATATTATCAGTGACACATTCTCTAAATTAAGTAACTACAACCATCCATTTGATTGAAATAAACTGAAATATACATTCTAATTTATGGGGTGAATTTTCATGTCTATGCAATGACTGACCTGTATTTCAATTTCATCAACACACCTTCAATTCTCCAACAAATGGTACAATTATACGGACCATTGGCCTGATCTTGAAAATCCCATCCACACTGTCCACAACAGTTCTTACTCAATCGTTTGGATTGAACTGGATTATGCTGCACCAGCTCTTTGGGGAACTCTTGATGAACGTTTTATACTTCTTAGAGCTGTAAAAGATATTTTAGCCCCATTAACTTCAATAGTTTGTTCATAGGCTGAGATGGAGCTGCAGGGGTAGCTGTGTGTTTGGAGTCCTACCAACTGACTGCAGAGACCTATACTACACATGGATCTATCCAAGAAATCCTTGCTCCACCCCATAAGGCATTATTTGGAATAGCCTGTATTAATGTAGATATATGTTGGATGGATGCAGCTGGACCAGTCTACAGCCCCTGGCCTATTTCTCCTAGATAGAGAAGTGAAATGACTTGGTGGCTCCAGCACCAACTCAATGTACTGGAGCAGTACTGCCAGAACTGGGCCTGGCAGTAAATCCAAAAAAGACTCAAGTTATGATCTTCCACAAAAGGCCCAGATGTCAGGAACTTAGACATCAGTTCACTCTCGGCAGCACCGCACCTAAGCATACAATGAGTTATACTTACCTTGGTCTTACAATCACATCATCAGGGAATTTCAACATGGCAGTGAATGCACTAAAAGTACTATATATACACTATGCTGTATACACCGATCAGCCATAACATTAAACCACCTGCCTAATATTGTGTAGTTCCCCTCGTGCCGCCAAAACAGCTCTGACCCGTCGAGGCCTGGACTCCACCAGACCTCTGAAGGTGTCCTGTGGTCTCTGGCACCAAGACGTTAGCAGCAGATCCTTTAAGTCCTGTAAGTTGTGAGGTGGGGCCTCCATGGATCGGACTTGTTTTTCCACCACATCCCACAGATGCTCCATCGGATTGAGATCTGGGGAATTTGGAGGCCAAGTCAACACCTTGAACTCTTTGTCAGGTTCCTCAAACCATTCCTGAACAAGGTTGCATCATCCTGCTGAAAGAGGCCACTGCCATCAGGGAATACCGTTACCATGAAGGGGTGTACTCGGTCTGCAACAACGTTGAGGTAGGTGGTACGAGTCAAACTAACATCCACATGAATGCAGGACCCAAGGTTTCCCAGAGAACATTGTCCAGAGCATCACACTGCCTCCGCCGGCTGGCCTTCTTCCCATAATGCATCCTGGTACCATCTCTTCCCAGGTAAACGACGAACACGCACCCAGCCGTCCACATGAAAACGTGATTCATCAGACCAGGCCACCTTCTTCCATTGCTCCATGGTCCAGTTCTGATGCTCACCTGTCCATTGGAGGAGCTTTCGGCGGTGGACGGGTCAGCATGGTCACTCTGACCGGTCTGAGGCTACACAGCCCCATACACAGCAGCTGTGATGCACTGTGTGTCCTGACACCTTTCTATCATAGCAGCATTAACTCCTTCAGCAATTTGTGCTGCAGTAGCTCTTCTGAGGGATCGGACCAGACGGGCTAGCCTTCGCTCCCCATGAGCATCAATGGGCCTTGGGCGACCATGACATTTACATTACATTACATTACATTACAGTCATTTAGCAGACGCTTTTATCCAAAGCGACTTACAATAAGTGCATTCAACAAAGGTAGGTAAGGAAACTACTAGTCACCAGAAATCATAAGTGCATTTCCTTCCTAAACAAGCAACTAAGAGCAGAACTAGTGTTAATGTAAGAGTGCAATAAGTTAGCAACCTACTTATCTTAACAAATGAGACAAATAGAGAATCGAATAAAACAAGAGCTAAGACAAATAAGTGAACCCAATAAACAAGAGCTAAGACAAATAAGTGTATCCAAGTGTATCCAAGAGCCAGTAAACAAGAGCTCAGGCACATAAGTGACGACAAGTAGTCAAGGCTAGGAGGAAGGGTCAGGGTAGTGTCTCCTGAAGAGGAAGGGTCAGGGTAGTGTCTCCTGAAGAGGAAGGGTCAGGGTAGTGTCTCCTGAAGAGGAAGGGTCAGGGTAGTGTCTCCTGAAGAGGTTTTCAGCCTGCGGCGAAAGATGGGCAGCGACTCTGCTGTCCTGACATCAGTGGGGAGTTCATTCCACCACTGACCCTGTCGCCGGTTCACCGGTTGTCCTTCCTTGGACCACTTTTGGTCGGTACTAACCACTGCATACCGGGAACACCCCACAAGACCTGCTGTTCTGGAGATGCTCTGACCCAGTCGTCTAGTCAAAGTCTCTCAGATCCTTACGTCGCTCATTTTTCCTGCTTCCAACACATGAACTTCAAGAACTGACTGTTCACTTCTTCCCAGTATATCACACCTCTTGACAGGTTGTAACGAGATAATCAATGTTATTCACTTCACATGTCAGTGGTTTTAATGTTGTGGATCATTGGTGTATACTATACTATATACTATACTATATATACAACTATATATAACTCATGCAGGGTTTGGGTCAGAATACCCAAGACATCACTGAAGTCAAACCATCATCTTGTTGTTGCCATGGTAACGTCAGACCAAACCTGAGTACTGTTCCTGTTCCACATTACACACACACACCTTGAACACACACATACTCAACAGTGTTGATAGGAATGTAATTGCATTGTATGAATATATTAATAATTGACTATATTGATATCTGATACACTGCAGGTATGACTATTTTGATAATTGATGGAGAATCAATTATAATTGTTTTTTCTTCTTGAGCAAATCAGCTTTAATTTCTGAAACGTCATTAAGAAAAAATAACTCACTTAGTCGTCTCAATTAGAAGTATTTATTAAGACAAGGTAGACTGTTGCTTGTACCCCCCCACACACACATTCACATATCCAATCATTACAAACAAACACACAAAGGCAAAGGGAAGTTTCATTTCTACTCTGAAGCGGTTTGGAGTGTTTTGACTGATCAAGGATCAGATAGAAGTTCTCCAACGTGAAGTTTGGCTGTTGGTCAATGAGGGTGTCAGTGCAACTGGATGAGCAAAACACCACATAAAGAAAACCAAGTAGTGATGATCACTCGGCCACATCAGTACCAAGCTATTGGTTTCTCTTCCTGTTCACCATCTAGTAAAACAGAAATGACCAAGAGATGAATTAAGATGGTGGTCAGCACAACAGATCCGATAGTGGAGATGAATCAGGAGCACCTGAGCAGTTCCAATGAGTGGCGGCCATGTTGGACATTACGCTGAGTGGCGGCCATGTTGGACATTATGCTGAGCAGCGGCCATGCTGGACATTACGCTGAGTGGCAGCCATGTTGACTCCACAATCCTGCTCCACTGGTATAAGTAACAATTGTTTTCCATTGATTGTTACAATGATTGGTAGCTCAGCCTGGTCCAACTCTCCATGTCAGCCTGGTATTCAACCACCCAGCTATATACACACACACACACACACACACACACACACACACGATTGGAGATCTTCAAGTGGCATGAGCCAAACATTTCCCATTTACTTATTGGGGTCAAGTTGCCATTGACCTCTAACCAGAGGTTGAGATACATTGGTAACTTCTGGAAGCAGAGTAGATGTGCAAGATGGCTTTAAAGAGGAATTCCGGTATTTTTAAACCATTTAAATAGGTACAAAAAGTTTTGGGTTGCTCTGGTAGATCACCTCAGTCGTGAAACGGGCTGCTATGGCTGCAACGTAATCCTTTGGGGCAAGTGGGCCGATCAAAGTACGTCCACTAAAAGTGTTTTGTTTTTGCCGCTGACAGGATCAGACTGATATTGGAGTCTGACAACAGACTCGTAGAGCGCCTCCGACTGAGGTGATCTACCGGAGCAATTCCAAAACGTTTTGTATCTATTTTGCGGTATAAATGACGAATATGTACAAATAGAGCCCAGGTTTAAAAATACTGGAATTCCCCTTCAAGGATGGAGGCGGGGAACTGGGCTCACATGAGGAGCAAAACCAATGAAAACAATGAAAGAAGATAGTCGGTGTTAGGAAGCCGACCTTCCCATGTTCCCTGTGTGTCAGGGTCCAGGTATGTGGGCGCAGTGCATTTACTTGAATGCTCAAATTGTATAATAGAATTCAAACACTTTATTTGAATTTAATGATTTGAAACTGAATTTGATCGTCATTACATTCCACTGTTTCAGTCTAGTACAAATTCAACACTCAGTCCATTTTAATTCAGTTCTGTGACTCACATCCGGAGATTCATCTTCCACAGCACAAAGCTTCTCACAGCAGCAGCGTTAGCGCTAACACTAGTTACAAAACATTAGAGTTAATGCTAATGCTACTAGTGTTACATTTCCTCACTGTAGCAGTGCAATATTAGCCAGTAAGGTTAGCTAGCATAACGTGTCAAACAACAGGGGAGATATTTCAAGTGTGACAGCTGGTTCAGAAGATAACGTTAGCTGACCAGTTGATTCTCCAGCAGACTAAGAACTGCTTGCTGATTGGCAGAGAAAGAGTTGATTGAATCGGTGCTCGTTTACTTTCTCAGATGTGACAGAGAACTGAATTTTAATTTTTACTTCAAACTAGACTGAAATAAAAGTTGACCGTTGATGCAACGAAGATCAAATTCAAGACCATTATGTTCAAATGATGCAATTCTCTAATAGCTCATAAAATGACAGCAGATGGACATCAGGAATGATGACAGGTGGATTATGGGTATTGTAGTGCTAATATCCTCAGACGGCGGTAGCTGCAGTAGAGGTGTAACCGGGGGCAGAAGGAGCGCTTGGTTCGCGGCAGGGGACATCCAGCCAGGCCACACAGAGGACTGCTTTGAGGCCAGGCCTTCATAACGCCGGCGGCAGACGGTCCGACCGAGCCAGGACACTCAGCACAGCTGGAGAGAGGAAGAGCTGTCAGCTGGTATGTGATGACGTCACAAACAGACTTCAAAGATACTGTGGTTAGGGTTATTGATCAGTTAGTGAACGGAGGGTTAGGGTTATTGATCAGTTAGTGAGTGGAGCCATTTGCTGCCATTCATTTTGTACAGTATGAAAAACAAAGCTCAGTGTTTTCAGCCCTACAGGAGATGGGGCGTCCTGGTGGCTCATGGGTCTAAGGCCTGTACCATGTAACCGTGAGTAGGTGTATACCTACCTACACACCTACCTACCTACCTACTTACTACCCTCCCACCTACCCACCTACCTCCCAACACACATATCTACTACTACTCACCTACCCACATACTACCTACCCATCTGCCTACTACCTACCTACCTACCTACTACCCACACCTACCTACCTACCTACCCAGCCACCCACCCACCTACCTAATCTGTCATACTTAGTTTGTCCAACGAGGGAGCTGTTGAGCTCTTTCCCCATAACGTAGAAGCAAGGCTTTCCACCCAACAAGGCTTCCATGGTCTTTAGCATGTTGAGATGTTTAGCTCCATCAATGTCTGTCTACCTGCTCATCGTCTGGTTGAGGCACTACGGGGAGGAGAAGGTCATCTGCTCCACCTGGTTCATTTTCATGTGGTTGTCGAGGATTTGGAAGATCTCCTGGATGTTGGGGACGTAGCCTGACTGCAGCTTTGACCAGATGGGGACGTCTGCAGGAGAAAAGATCAATAAATTCAGACTGAAATAAGAACTGTATATTCACCTATTTAATCACACAACTGATGAACTAGAAAAGAGAAAATGATGGCTTGCCTTGCGGTAACATCTGAAGTAGGAAAATCCTGATAAATGGCAACATAAGACATGGGATGTCTGGATCTGATGCTGGTCAGAGCTAGAAGACACCTCCTACTGAACAAGCTGCCAAGTAGCCATGTTTCATCTTTACATTCTCAAAAGATCAATTGACATCAGGACAGCAGGGACCTTTCTCAGCCAGCCTGGTCACCACAGTCAAGGTGTGTTTAGCTGTAGGGCTGGGCATTTTTCTTCTGGTGCACATTACCAGTCAACACAGTCGCTGCATGTTTGACATCTCAGAGCTGAAGCAGTCTGCAAATCCAGATCAAGCTCTGATCCAGGACCATACAATGTCTACAAGAACCATCCTAAACTCTGTGGAAGATCCTGCTCTCCTCTCTGTAGGAGAGGTAGGATTCTTGCAGAAGGGGTTTGGATCCAAAAGGAGGAGAACTCCAAATGGATCGAGTTATCCAGTTAGGATCCAGTTAGGATCATCTCCTTGTTAAGCACTGAAGCAAAGATCTTCTTCGGTGTTGTTTCCAACCGGCTGTGCACCTTCCTCACGAAGAACAGCTTCATTGACACATAAGTTCAGAAGGAGGGCATGTCAGGATCTCCAGGGTGTTTGGAGCACACAGGATGGTAACCCAGCCCATCAGAGAAGAAAGACTCTAGACCACACAAGCTGGTACAGCTCACACTGACGAAACACCATGTCCCCATGAGTCTGAGCCTCATTGCTGACTATTACAGTAACTTCAGGATGAGAGTCTCCTCAGGGTGGCATAAGGTTGAGGTGGAGATAATCACAGGACCATCTCCGTGATCTTGTTTTCCCCAAAGTCGGCAGAACCAGAATGCAGAGGGCCTAAGACTAAATCTGCCCAACGCCAACCACCTATCAGGGCTTTTACATTACATTATATTACATTCCAGTCATTTAGCAGACATTTTTATCCAAAGCGACTTACAATAAGTGCATTCAACATAGGTAGAGAGCTACTAGTCACCAGAAATCAGAAGTACATTTCCTTCCTAAACAAGCAACTTAAAGCAGAACCAGTGCTAAGGTAGAAGATCAATAAATTAGATACCTCCTTTTATTAAACAAATGAGACAAATAAGTAAATCAAATAAACAAGAGCTAATAAACAAGAGCTCGGACAAATAGGCAAGTGCTAAGAGGAAGGGTCAGGGTTGTGTTTCTAGAAGAGGAAGGGTCAGGGTAGTGTTTCTAGAAGAGGAAGGGTCAGGGTAGTGTTTCTAGAAGAGGAAGGGTCAGGGTAGTGTTTCTTGAAGAGGAAGGGTCAGGGTAGTGTTTCTAGAAGAGGAAGGGTCAGGGTAGTGTTTCTTGAAGAGGAAGGGTCAGGGTAGTGTTTCTAGAAGAGGAAGGGTCAGGGTAGTGTTTCTAGAAGAGGAAGGGTCAAGGTAGTGTTTCTAGAAGAGGAAGGGTCAGGGTAGTGTTTCTTGAAGAGGTGGGTTTTCAGTCTGCGACTTTTATGGTGGCAGTCACCACAGAGGTAGTCCCAGGCTGTAGGTGGATTCTGCAGGGGCTTGAGAAGCTGATGAAGTAGGCCCAGATGAACTTCAAACCAGCCATGTCCAGATCAATGGTACTGAGAAGAGGAAAGGTGGTTGATAGTTTCCACTTCAGGATTGCTGGCACAACCATCCCAACCATCACTGAAAAGCCTGTAAAGAGCCTAGGCAAGGTGTTTGACAGCACCCAGAGGGATTCAGCATCCATCCAAGCTACCTGCACAGATTTGGAGGGTTGGCTGAAATCAGTGGATCGATCTCGACTACCCTGGAAGTTTAAAGCTTGGCTTAACCAGCATGGTATTCCTCCCAGAATCGTGTGGCCACTCCTGGTGTATGAACAGTTGAGGCCATGGAGAGGAAGGTCAGTAACCACCTCAGGAGATGGCTGGGACAGCAGAGGAGCCTGAGCATTATGGCACTCTATGGGCACAACAACAGTCCGATCCTTAGAGGAGCTCAAGATGATGAGAGCCAGAGAAGTGCTGCAGGACAGTCGAGCGATCCGAAGGTGGTCAAAGCTGTAATTCAGGTGAGGACTAGGGGGACATGGAGAGCAGAGGATGCTGTTCTGCTGGCTGGTGGTGACTCAGAGCAGCAGGAGTTTAAGATGTTGTGTGATGTTGTAGATGTATATGCACATCAACTTGCCTGCACAACCAGATTAGTAGAGTGTACCACAATACAGTACCAAAAAGTTTAGACTATCTCAAAGTCAATTTGGCCTAGCAGACTTCCTGATAAAGTGAAGGGCACCCAGTAGGTTGAAATAACTCTATTGGTCTGTACATCACATACTATGTCGAGACAAACAGACTGGACTCACCGTTCAGCTTGATCTCAAACGCCCCGGTGGACAGAAAGTGGGTCTCTAGCATGTTACTGAGGAAGAACGCCATCAAGCAGGAGAAGATCTGAAACAGACCGATCACAACTAGAAACTACAAACTGACATGACATGTATTTCAATACAATAGAGATTTTCATATTAAAATTAGAGTTTGCAGCACAACCTCAGCACTGCTGCTCCCCCGAGTCACTAGGACAGTTGGTTAATATATGTACAAATATTACACAAAAACAGATTTACTCTACTGAATAACGAAACGTGCTTTTATTCAACAGAGGATGGAACGCATTGAAGCTTAATTTCAGAAGCAATATGGACTTGAGCAGTAGTCACCTTGTTCTCCTGGCTCCAGGTCCAGGCCCGTGGTGTGGCCAAGCCCAGCAGGGGGAATGGGTTCTGTCCACTAACTATCAGGGTGATGGCAAGCAGCTTGAAGTAGGAGAAGAAGTTCCCTATGTACCTGGGGGGGATAAATACTGACATTCATGCACCACAATACAGGGGATCCATTTCACAATTCATGCTTATTTATCAAGGGGAACACAAGCCCCTTCAGCCCCTCAAATCACCCGACTGGATCAAGTGGAGATCGAACCAGTGACGTTTCTTTAACTGGCTGCCCTCCTGCATCCATTGACTCTTGTTGAGGAGTGAAGCAGGGTAGCAGATGGTGAAGTTATCACTATTGGCTGTTGTATGAGGGGAGGTGGCCTTTTCTTGGGAGACTCTATGGACTCTAAAGATCCCTGAAGGGGCAGCAGGGTGGCCTCGTGGCTAGAGATGCCGTACTGTAACCAGAATGTCCCAGGTTCAATTCTGGCGACAGCCAATGTGTCCTGCTGAAGTGTCTTGAATACTGAAGCCCTACTTGCTCATTCATTGTAAGTCAGCTTAATGCCTACCTAGACCTAAACTGCCCCCCCTCTACAGGGAGCTCAGAGGTGAGGGTGAGCTACAGAACAGCACCAGTAGAGCTGGTAGGGATTCAATCTCTTGCTCAAGGACACTTCAGCAGGGCAGATGCTTGCTGTATTCAAGCTAAAGGATGGTCTCCTGGTTTCACAACTCTGAAACAAGGAACTGAGGTAACCCTAACCCTAACTACCAACAGCAAGGCCTCACATTAAACACTTGACTGGTCAACATGACAACAAACATGTTTTTCCAATCCGATGACTGAAGAACTGTTAGATGAAGGAGCTGATGGAGCGTCTCACTTGTTCAGGGGGGTTGGAGGGTAATTCTCTCCCTCGATGCGAATGTCCGGGTACAACTGGCTGATAGACCGTGAGTACTCCTGGAACACCTTGCTGTACCCTCAGGAGATGCTGCAACACACACACACACACACACACACACACACACACACACACACACACACACACACACACACACACACCTGATGTAACCTGACTAACTATCTAATGTTAGTTATTATCTGAATGTTTATTTTGGAATCTGATTTGGCAACATGGTTTCTGTTTACAGTCATGACAATAAAGCACTGAACTGAATCAGTAAAGACACGCATGCTTCTAGACTCCTGAGATGAACCAGCTAGTTAACTAGTGGTTAGGACACAGGCTAAATAAATAAATTAATAAATAATACAGTATTACATTTATTTGGAAAAACTATTGTCAATAGTAAATGAAGAAAGGGTCTTCCAGCTCACCAGTACTGGAACTTTAGCACAGGCCCGGTGTACTGGGAGTGCTTGGCCGGCTTCCCAGGCTCGGCCTCCCGCAGCCTGTCGGACGGAAAGCCGAGGCTTTCCGCGGCCTGGTGGCTCTGCTGCTGGCTCATGGATCTGCCGACATATATGTCTCTTACTGTGAGGACGGTGAACAGCAGCAGGGCCGTCAGGATGCCCGTCTGGGTGTATTCAGCCATCTCAGACCGAACGGCCTGCCGGTATCGCCTCAGACCGGTTGGAGGACCGCTGTCAACGTAAAAGACCAACACAAATGACTTCCGGTCACGACCTTCAAAATAAAAGCGTCATTGACGACCACGTCTCAAAAAATTTGAGTACTACAAAGTACAGAAGCGAAAGTAAAAACAAATACGTAAGAAGATAGTAAATTCAACTTTCATTTTCAATGCATATATTATTCATATAGGTCTACGCAAAATGGCATATAAACAAGACTGGAGAAATATACAAATCAATCGCCAAACTTTTCCAGACAACTTGGCGGGGTGTCTGCTATGTTATAAAAGTCCATTTAACCCATTTCAGTGGCAAAATTGTTCCTAAAGGCTGAATGGAAGACCTGGTTCCTGGTGCCAAGTCAGTCAAGAATTTTGCAACAATTGTGCCACCGAAATGGGTGTAAATAATTTTCTATATGATAGTAGACACCATCCCAATTGTTTGGTATAGGTTAAGTGTTGCAGAATGTGAGAACTTTGACAGTTTAACATACTGTATATTGCAAGCACAGGGCATTTCAGTAGTGGGTTAGTCTGACAGACTTGACGCTAGTGGGCTCCCATTCTACAGCCTTAAGGGAGAATTCTGTCACTGTTGTGTGTTTAAACTAACTTATTTGGGACCTTAAATTTACCCATCTATAAGGCACTCTTTCAAAACAGAGAGACTGAGTTTCTTTCCTCAGGCCATCAGGACTGTGACCTCTGACCTCACCAGGGCCCCCCACCAAGATCCACACACTGCCCCTCTTATGCACACACACACACACACACACACACACACACACACACACACACACACACACACATGCACTTAGGTAATGACTGCACATAATTTATATTATATTACATACATACATTCCTCATATTTCTCATATTAATATAATATAGTGCTCTTACTGTAAATATTGCATTGTTTTTATATAAGAGCGCTTACTGTAATACTGTAAATATTGTGTTGTTTTTTATTGTAAATACTGTGTACTGCTGCCCTTTGCCACTTTTTCATTTCACTGCACACCCCGTGTGTGTATGTGACAAATAAAGTTCTTGAATCTTGAAATCTTGAATTAGGGAATACAGCATGCACCATAACATAATATAATCTCTTTAGTGTCTATTTATTATTTATTAATTCTTTATTTGTATTTCTACTCCATATTTAATGTAATGATTCCACTGAGAATTCTGATACAATTTTGTTGTTCTGTGCACCCTAATACATAATTTATATATTATTTTTTTTGGCCAAATGTTATGCTTTTATTTTGAAGGCAGAATACATCACTTCCGGACTTTGTCTTTTCAGCCGGAAGATTCCAGGCTGTCAGTAAAACCCAAGAGTTTTTATGGTTTAATAGAAGAAAACCAAAAATAAAAACATTAATTAATGAAAACGTCAGCGGTAAAAAACAAACAAAACAAACAAACAAACAACACAAAACAATAATTCTTTGGAAAAGAACATTTGCATCCCTGGGTTTATGACGTCATATTTACCCGACACACTGTCACGTAGCACTTTACGTCATGTTCGGCCGACACACCGCTGCTAGCAGATGGAGAAGGGAGTTGGATGAAGGTGAAATCTAAACAGATATAAACTGGGTTTGTTTCCATGGCGGAGGGTGTTTATAGATGCTGTGACCCTTCAGACGGAGAAGCAGCCTTCATCTCTCCCTAGCTGGCTGCTAACAGTAGAGCGTCAGAAGACACATTAAAAAAAGGTACATATAAATAAAATATTAAAAATCATTCAAGAAGTTTTAAGAAGTTGAAGAAGTCGATAGTTTTCATTGCTTTGCTGTTTCTACAATACATTATAGGCTATATGACTCGTAAGGTTCAAATGTTTTCCTGAATACCAAAAATAAGGTTTTCTGTTTAAATTTTCATTGATGAATGTGGAATTTCGCTAGAAATAAAATTAGATCCATTACAAAATATTCCTACCATGACTTCTGTTATACCCAAAGCATTTTCCAACTTAACAAGAAATCAGAATAAATACTATCTATTACACATTATGTCTTCCAAGTGTCTTGGGAGGACGGCGATGCCAGAATAAATGAAGTCTCAGAGTCGGCATCACAACAAGAGAAGAAGAATCAATATTGTTTTTACATTTAGCAGGATTAGTAAGAGAGACCTCTTTCACTTTGTTGGTAATCAGAAATGAATGTGATAACATCCAGACATATTACATACATAACATAACATAACATATTATCTAGATTATTCCAATATAATATTACATAAGGAAATGAAACGTCAGGGTCAAAGAGAGAACGTATAGTGCTGTTGTCTTTTACAGCTGAGGCAACAGAGGTGGGGAACTAAGATCCCTATAAGATGTAATATAAGATAGATGTAATATAAGATGTAATATAAGATAAGATAGATGTAATATAATATGTAATATAAGATAAGATAGATGTAAGATAAGATAAAAGTGGTAATGCAGTTTTCCCAACAGAATCTGAGCTGGCTATATTATTATATTATATATATAGGGTTTTTTTTTTTATTATTATATATTATAAGGTGGATTGTTTTACTGGCTCAGCTGCTTTTGAATCAGAGGCTTTCTCAGTAGTTGCATGCTGTCCAATGTGTGGTACTAGTATTATTTGCAAGTTCACTTATAGAAACTGTAGACTGTTCTGATTTTTCATCCTGCCATGTTTTCAGAGATCTCCCGTGACCATGTTGTGTCTGAGGGCAGCTCCAGCGAGAAGGCCTGGCTGCCTCGTCCGAAGCCTCAGCTGTGCATCTTCCATCTGCCAGTGGAAGCCACAGCACAGCCTGGGCGGCCCTGCAGTCACTCCTGGACTCTCTTCTGTCTTCCCTCGCACATTAAATGTGGCTTTGCCTCCATACAGACTGGCATCAAGCAGCAGCGTTGGTGGAGCTGGTTGGTATGGCAGCATTGCAGACTCTCCGCCAGTCCAACTGACTGAACAGGTATTGATAAATGTCCAGCAGATGACAGGGCTGCCATGGTGGGCCAGCATCATGTTCACCACGGTGGCTCTCAGGACGCTCATCACTCTTCCACTGGGAGCCTATCAGATGGTCATCATTGCAAAGGTCGGTGTTAAACCTGGCTAGCATACAAGCCTTTCAGGCTAGTTGATCTTGCACATTTCTGCTTAGGTAAATAGTAAATATTCAAAGTAGGACCTAGTCTCTATTTCTTGACTATGACTAGTCTATATTACTATATCCTTCACAATAAGGAAAAGACGGATCTGCATGCCACGATCAGCAGGTTACATCGATTTCACCAGTTTTTTGGGGTATGTTAAAAGCTAAAAATAATTTCTATCATCATCCAGACGTTTACTCGTGTTAATTTATTGGCATATTGGTTGTACTGACATGATGGAATCCAGGAAAAAGTCATACAACAGCGTCATACCTTTACAGCCTCCAGGGGGGGCTGGAGATCAGATCAGAGGTCAGAGACTTCACATTGTGTGGTTGCATCCACAGAATTTGCTTTGACTCTTGTTGAACGCAAGCAGTATACCACAGTGTGGTTGAATGTTTTGCCAAGTCCAATGCTGTACGTCCAGCAGCAGAGAAAGCGCCTCCTACTGGACTGACTGAGAATCGATTTAATTTGTTATTTACATAGCTGTAAAAACAGCTGTGATAGGTCACATATGGAGGACTGAGATCAGTTAAAACCTTTTTGCTTTTATTATTGAAAATGAATATTCTACCATTGACTTACATGTTATTAGACCATAAGAATGTGAATTGGCAGTGGGAACAGTTTGTCATGTTTATCTCAGAGCCTGAGGAAGAATGTCAGGCATCCACAAATCAGCAAACACTCCCACGGTTCTTTCCTTATTAAGCGTTCATCTTTCCCAGTCCTCCGTCCAGCTGCTTCTTTATCACACACACACACACACACACACACACACACACACACACACACACACACACACACAGTAAACTGATGTATGGTTCAAGAGTTAAGGTTACATAGTCACGCATACTGTGCGTTTTCTTTTGGCGAAAGAATGGTTCCATGCGCTTATGGGAAATGTAGTTTTAATTTGAAGACGCAATAACAGTCAAATACCACTGGTGTGAGATAGAGGCTACCAAAGGTCTCATTGGTTTATGGTCATTATACCAAGATAGTACTATAAGCAAGTACTACCTAGTAACCTCATAGTAACCTCAGTGGTTTCCTCCACAGGTGGAGGCGCTGCAGGCTGAGATAGCAGAGCTCGCTAAGAGACTTCGCTACGAGGTTTCTGTTCGAGCCAAAGAGTGTGGCTGGACGGAGAAACACTGCCGGTAAGGAATAAGCTAGTGCTCATGAAGTTGTTTGTCTGTGTTCTTCCTGCCTACAACGGTTTCTTTCCTTATCTACTCTTCCTCACGGATAAAGACTGATGGGGACATAAGGGACATGTTGATCCTCACCTGTCCATTGGCTGAGGTTTTGGGGAAAAGGAAGCACATCATAGGTTGCTCCTATTATGAACCTAAATTGTCTTGCCTCCATGCCCCACACATCCGATCCTGGGTCATCCAGCAGGACACCCAGAACATCCAGAAGAACCAGGAATGGTTCAATGGTTCTGGAGTGGCCAGCGATGAGTCGGTGACCTCAGTCCCATTGAGATCCAACAGGGAGACCTGAAATGTTCAGTTGGTCAAAAGAATCAAACATTGAAGAACTTGAAATAGTTGAAGACCTGGAGAAACTGGCAGCAGGAAGGAGCAGGAAGCTTACTGGTGGTTACAAGAAACACCTGGAAGCATCATCATTGACAAAGGCTGTGCAAGTATTTTGAAGCCATAAAAGATTTTTTGTATTTATATTCTGATGGTATTTGATCATTTTCTGGTAAATGACCATGTGAAGACGGTACTGTACATTATCTGCTTGAAATGCAAGATTTCCAATATATAAATGGCTGCATTTATATAGCGCTTTCATCCAAAGCGCTCTACAGTGTATGCCTCTCATTCACCCATTCAGTCATTCTCACACTCACACCTTGCAACCATGCAAGGTGCTGGCCTGGCCATCGGGAGCAATTTGGGGTTCAGTGTCTTGCCCAAGGACACTTGGACATGTGGACTGGAGGAGCCGGGGATCGAACCGCCAACCTTGTGATCAGTGGACAGCCGCCTCTAGCTGAATCCAAGCTGTGCAACGTAGCATGCAGCTGCTTTCAGCCCCACAGTGTCTTTTGAAACTGCGTCTTCTACCTCTTATTTTCTTCTGCTGTTTCTCAGTTTTCCGTAAGATGCAACATACTAGACTTTTGCACATTGATTGCGAATGCAGTGCAAATGCTTGTCAAACAAATAGTTCCTGCCATGATGGGGGCACTGCAATTAAAGGTCCAAAATGAAAGCATTTGAAAGGCTGCAATTCTCTGACTGTAAACTTGCTACACACATTCTTCTGAGTTTCCTTTACAAATTTGCTAATTGGACCACAAAAACCTGCCATGATGCATTTTTGAAAGCTTTTCTAATGCTTTTTCATTTTCCCCCCATGACCACCAAACTTGTTACACACCTTTCAATACATCTTCTAACCATTTCCAGCAAAACTTCCAGGGTGGCCAGACACCAAACTTGGAAGCAAATTGTGTTGCTATGGTTACCCACTCTGCAGAATATCATGACCATGAAAACAACGTTCCCATGAGAGCTTATCTCTTTTTGCTTTAGTTTAGACTCACATCTGTTCTCAGTACAGTGTATAAACTTCATCTTCATCTGCTTTGACTCTCTGTTCTCCATATATGTGCTCGGTACATGATGAACTTTTCCTCAACAGTACATTTGGTCTCCAATGGAGTTTTTTTTAGCCATTTTTTTTATCATGGCCAAATCTGTCGCTACTGCTACTGCTAGTGCTTTAACTTTGACATTTTAATTGTGAATGAAATCTTTATTAAAATGATGATTGTTTTAATATATATTTCTATTTTAATACACTGCATGTCTGTATGACTGCTGCTGGTTTTCAGGTATCAGTTTAAGAAGAACCTGCGTCGCATCGTGTCACAGCTCTACGTCAGGGAGAACTGCCACCCGTTCAAGGCCAGTCTGCTGGTCTGGGTTCAGCTTCCGATGTGGATCAGTCTGTCGGTGGCCCTGCGCAACCTGAGCCTGGACCAGTCCCATACTGGTAAGCTACTACAGCTGGAAGCGGATCTCCGCTTAAACATCACAGTAGTCAAAGGAAATAAAAGCAAAATGAAACTAGTCTTTATTTTGCCTGGTGGGAATATATTTTAAGATATTTTAATGCTCAAGAACTGAAAAACGTGATTCTTTAAAAGGCAGTCGGTCCTGTCGTGGTGGCAGTGTCCTTAAAACAGTCGAACATGGCCAAAGTAGAAATGGCGTCAAAAGCCCTTTTCACACAGGACTTATGTGGGGACCTCATGTACAATTCGATAAGGTCAGGATTTCACAATTCGTCACTTCTTGCATTCTCAGAGCGAGTTAATAACATCTGGGGTGAACTGACGGTTTGAGATGATTCATGATGAACGACGGTAGAAGTCACATTGGGGTTTTCCAGGGGGAACGCCGAGCTCCGGCCCAACTCTCTGCTTTCTGGCTTTTGTGTGTTGTCGTTTAGTGGTGTATTATGGGATGTTTACGCTCCCATGCAAGTAATCTCATACCCAGACCTTCTGCACAATAACCTGCAGTACTAATGTAAAGAGGGCACTAATGGATGTAGGATTGGGCTGGGGGGCAACCCGTCTTGTTTCCTGAGAAAGAGGAAAAACGACAACATCACGATCTGCTGAGTTTCCTCTGACAGGCTCAGCAAACCTCCAGACGTTCATCTGAAGAGTCGGCCACCAGATGTTCGCATGGAGGTGGAAACACAGGAAATGACCTGGAAGAGGAAATGGAGACGCTTTCCCACAAAGCAACACGACCATGTATACTGTAGGGCCGAACTAACAGACAGTGTGTGTGTGTGTGTGTGTGTGTGTGTGTGTGTGTGTGTGTGTGTGTGTGTGTGTGTGTGTGTGTGTGTCAGTCCTGCAGGCTGAGCTGGCAGTAGGGGGCGCTCTGTGGTTTCCTGACTTGACTCTACCTGACTCCACCTGGATCCTACCTGTCTGCCTGGGACTCACCAACCTGCTCATCGTAGAGGTGAGTGATTTGTTCAGAGTTCAGCCAGCCAATCAGGATGAGCTCCACTGGTGATTCATTCAACTCAGAGCTGATCAGCCCTGTCTTCTTATGGGATGCAACTGGGACCGAATCATAATGGGTCCCAACAGGTCCACCGCTCTTTTATAGTGTTGCTCCATGATTGCACCTGGAGTGGGATCGACTTTGGTGATCTTGTCAGGAATGTATGGTGACTGGATTATTTGTTTTGGTGCTCTGGAACAGCTCTGGTTTTGTCGGTTCGTTGGTTGGTTTGTAACTCTTAAATATTAAAATAAATCTTCGATATTAAATATTTCTCTTAATTCCAACAACATTGTGGTGTTTTTAAAGTCAACAGCTTCCCTCTGTGATCATTCAGACATTTCCTTGTGTCTTTCAGATCTTTGCCCTTCAGAAAGTGGAGCTGTCTCGTTTCCAGAAGTCTGTTACCAACTTCATGAGAGGAATCTCAGTGCTGATGATTCCCATCGCTGCTACAGTTCCCTCGGTGTGTGTGTGTGTGTGTGTGTGTGTGTGTGTGTGTGTGTGTGTGTTTGTCAAAGTCGGCAGAAGAGGAAGATTAGACCTAACGTATACGTTCATGTACATGTACATGCCTGTATAGTATCCAGAGAGATGCATTCCTGTCTGGAGATTTGATAATATCACACACACACTACAGGAGGGCATATAATAAACACAGACAACCATTTCATTCAGTCATCGTAGGAACCGCATGTAGCCTTCATCCAATCATGTGTCACACACACACACACACACACACACACACACACACACACACACACACACACACACCTCATCCACCTATGAAAGTGATCTCTAATCTGCTTTGGTGCGTTTTATCTGCTGTGATCTGGACCAGCATGATGTTGTTGTGTCTCCATGGCCAGCGAGGCGGTCCGCCACGTTCTCATACTTTACAGTCGATGGGTAATATGGTTTCATTGGTTGGATCGTTCCTTGTAGAATGAAACACTGACTTTGTTTTCTCTTCCCCATCTCACTCCTCCCTTTATTTCTGCTAACCTCCCCCTTCCACCCCCTCCCTTCATTTCTGCATGCTTTCATCCTGCTGTCCATCATTCCTACCTCCTGTCCTAGTCTATGGCTCTGTACTGGTTTAGCTCCAGTCTGGTGGGATTGGGCCACAACCTCATACTGCGTTCTCCTGGTCTCCGGAGGTTTTGTTTCCTCCCGGCTCAGCGCTCCGACTCGCCATACAGAGACTTGGTAGCCGCCTTCATGGCCAAGTACTTCAGATGAACACTGTAGCCGTCGTGGCCAAGTACTTCAGATGAACACTGTAGCCGTCGTGGCCGAGTACTTCAGATGAACAGATGAGACTGTCGAGGAATTCGCTGCAGCAAACAGAGAAGGGTTTGCCGCTGAATGGTCGGGGCAGTGTATCAAATAAATGACACTTTGATTCATTCATTTTCTTTACCCGCTTATTTTAATCAGAGGCCTCTTTCCCAGGAGTTATCCAATCAGAAACCAGAGAGGCAGTGATAGGTGGACAGAGAGACGAGTGCAGGAGAGAAGCAGCCAATGCATCTAATGTATTTAATTCATGTTACAGTGAAGGAAAGAAATGAAAGAAATGATGATTGACACTGATGGAAACAATATTACACTGAATGAGGAAGAACTGAATACCAGTGGTTTGTCAGTATTCAGGGATTCAGGAAAGCACACTATCACAAACTCAGGTACCACATAAAATATTAGACACAAAGTAGTAGTGTCATCACGAAGCCAAAAAGATACTATACTAGTACTACTATACTAAGATACTACACTATCAAACTACACCACTATCAAACTACACCACTATTAAACTACATCACTATCAAACTACACTACTATCAAACTACATCACTATCAAACTACATCACTATCAAATTACACTGTCAAACTACATCGCTATCTCACTACACTATTAAACTACACTATCAAACTACACTATCAATCTACATCACTATCAAACCACCACTATCAAACTACATCACTATCAAACCACATCACTATCAAACTACACTATCAATCTACATCACCATCAAACTACATCACTATCAATCTACATCACTTAAACTACACTATCAATCTACATCACTATCAAACTACACCACTATTAAACTACATCACTATCAAACTACATCACTATCAATCTACTGTACATCACTATCAAACTACATCACCATCAAACTACACCACTATTAAACTACATCACTATTAAACTACACCACTATCAATCTACATCACTATCAAACTACATCACTATCAATCTACACCACTATTAAACTACATCACTATTAAACTACACCACTATCAAACTACACTATCAAACTACACCACGAGTAAACTACATCACTATCAAACTACACTATTAAACTACACCACTATCAATCTACATCACTATCAAACTACACCACTATCAAACTACATCACTATCAAACTACATCACTCCTCTAAAACGAATCAAAACTAATTTTCTACAAATTTTGTCTGTTCTTTATTGAGCAGTATATAATTAATAAAAGGAGGTAAATACCTGTTAAAAGGTTTAGGGTTACCTTCATGTGAAAATCAATTTGGCAATCTGTACTCTTGGTTTTGAAATCTTTGAAATTTGTGCCCTCAAATATTTTTGTCCTGCACTGCAAATGGACCATTCATGCACAGGTCATTGTGGGCACTGAAGACATCTGCAGTCCAGTTCACCTTTATACAGAGATAGATGTAATGCTATATTCTTCATGATTTGCATTTTTATTGTGTTATTGTATTTTTTTAACCCTTTTATTATTCATTCACCCCAGAACCAAACTTTACGCTCTTTATGTAGCTGAAGTCGGTTTTCATTCACAGCTTCCTATTTGCAAGTTACCAGAAAATTAAAGGGGAACCTATAGTTTCTAACCCCCGTAAAACATGTCACACCACACGTGTATGTAGAATGACATTTAAACATCATTCAGGTGGATTATATCATATATCAAACACTATTTGGGTTGTCATCATAATCTTCAGGGAAAGTGATATTCAGTCATTCACCCCAAACTTCTCAGTTAAATGATTTTGGGTCACTGATACAACAACTGATGTACATCTACAAGCTCACATATATTTTTGTAACACTCTTTCTAGAATGGCACAAAGGGATTTTGACCTAGAGATATATTGGACCAATACTTGAAATATCAATGCCTCCATTTTGAAGGCAGTATGTTATGTCAATAATACTAAACTGATGCGCCCTCAGTTGCAAGTTTGTGACATCACATCCAGGGTTAATTCATTGTGGATCACCAAGATGACAGGTGTCATATAAAGGTAGCCTCAAGAGCTGTTAGATAATATTGATTCCAGATGATCGGGTTTTCTAACTCAAATCGAGCCAAAATCATGCTGAGCAATTTCAAAGTAGCTTATCAAGCGTTAAATGTTTTGGGGCTAGGCAAACCACAACTCTTATGGGTCAAAGGGATGTTTATCCTCCAAGGAAATATTCTTAGGCCCGACCAAAGCAGATTTCATGCTGTTCTGGACAGTTTAAATCTGGCTTCTTATTCACTTATCAACTCTCAAAATGTGTTTGATTAATTTCACACAAACAACTAGCAAGAAGAGCATCCAGAGGAAGAGGGGAGATTTGACATGCTGTGATGTAATCACAGATGTGAGAATGAGTTGAAGTAAGCACATACATACTTTGATAATATGATGACTGGTAGTGTAATCAAAAGTGATTCTGCACATTTGTAAATCTTTTATGTGGGTTGGAGTTAAAAATGTAGGATTCAAATGTTTTCTATCAAATCAGTTCTACATGTTTTACATGGAAACATCAGCTACTTGATTCTTCCAAATCACGTTCTTCCAGCTTTCCCTTCAAGCCTGTGCAACTACATTTTATTTATTCTAAGCTATTTGAATTAGCACTTGTCTCTCATCTGAAGTTACTATTCATTAGTTACTAGTACGTACTAAGTGTTGAGAAACGTCGTGCAGCTAAAGTCCGATAAAACAGAATTAAAGTAGCTAAAAATGTGGGTGTCATGTTTGACCCAGATATGAATTTTGGGTTTCATATCAAGAGGCTAGTTGCAATGCTCTTCTTACATGTCTTAACCAGAAAAACATCGTCTTGAAATTGTCCAAAACTCTGCTGCTAGGCTTTTAACAAATACCAAGAGGCGGGATCATATCACCCCTGTTTTAGCTCCCCTTCATCGCTTGCCTGTACATTTTAGAATTTACTAATTCTTTTTAAAGCACTTCCTGGTCTGGCTCCTGGTTATATCTCTGACCTTTTAACTCTGTATGAGCCAGTGTGACCTGAATGGCATTAGAAACAGATTAGAAACTAGTATGAATTTAACTAGTGACTAATGACTTGTTTTTACTGGTAAAAATATAAAATGACTGAAAAATTAAATTTGACTCTAGTAACTATTAAAAAAACTCGTAGTATTAGTAGTATTTTTAATTTGTTATTGGAATAGAAACGTGACCAAATTAGTTACTATTAGACTATTAAATTAGAACTAAAATCTAATAAAGCAACTAGTCAGTCGTGACTAGTAACTGGCAGAATAGTGACCAGTACTGGTGTGTTTAGAGACTAGTGCTTTTAACGGTCTGCCATAGTTAAGTTGATAACTGACTTTAACTTTGGGTCAAATGGTAGCAGTGTTTACAGGTCTTGGATCAGATTCACGAAATTTACAGACTGAGGCGTGGTCAGGTTGGACTGATAGAGGAGCTGAAGCTGGATCAGACACCAGATTCTCCTTTGGACTTCAGTGAGGTTTAACTCTGATACAAGAGCTGAAGCTGGATCAGATTCAGCCATGTTCTCTCTGGCCGTCGTCGTGTTTCTGCCCCTGGTCTCGGTGTCTGCGGGCCGTGTAGCGGGGAGTTGTGGTCCCTGTGATCCGGCTCTCTGCGACCCTCTTCCCGCAGAGGGCTGTTCGGCTGGGTCGCTGCTGGACTCCTGCGGCTGCTGCTCGGTGTGCGCTGCCGGGGATGGGGAGCGGTGCGGCGGCCGCGGAGCCGCAGCCAGGCGCTGCGCGTCCGGGTTGGAGTGCCTTAAAAACGACAAGGACAAGAAGAGCAAACTGGGAGTTTGTGTCTGTAAGACCAACTATGAAGTCTGCGGCAGCGATGGAGTCACTTATAAAACTGGGTGCGCCTTGAAAGCTGCCAGCATGAAAGCCGAGGCCGAGATCAAGATCCAGAACAAGGGAAGATGCGCAACAGGTAAGTGTTTATTACATTCATAAATTACCTTATTAACCAGGTATTGTATTAAAAAATTATTAACCAAACAAATTTATTATATTCATAAATTACCTTATTAACCAAACAAGGTTATTATATTATAAAATTATTAACCAAACAAATGTACTATATTCATAAATTACCTTATTAACCAAACAAGGTTATTATATTAAAAAATTATTAACCAAACAAATGTATTATATTCATAAATTACCTTATTAACCAAACAAGGTTATTATATTAATACATTATTAACCAAACAAGGTTATTATATAAAAAAATACTTTTTTATGATATGAGTTATGATATTCATAGTTACCTGTCTCAGAGAGGCGTCCATCACATCAACAACATACAGCTTCATCATTGTGTTTAAATACTGTGTACTACTCTGAAGACCTTTCTCCTCCTCTTCAGGCCGATGGACTCAGTTGTTCTCTTTCTTCTTGTTAAGTGTCTTTGGTTTTCTGAAAGGGTCTTAAATTAAAGTTATTATTATTACTGACGTCTTTCTGTCTCACTTATTGTTCAGAAATGTGTTCATTTGATGACCTGTCAGTAACTCTATTAATACTAAGAATATTAATACTATACTGTAACAGAATCAGTCTGACAGACAGAACAACAGCCTGGAGCAGGCCTTGGTTTCCAGGTCGCTAAAGCAAACCGTCTGGAAACACTCCTGTTGGTGTAAGACACTTCACTGTCTTAAACTAACTAGTCCAACTAGTCCAACTGTCTTAAACCAACTAGTCCAGTGAACCTTCACACTGGACAGAGAGAGAGACAGACAGACAGACAGAGAGAGAGCCAGACAGAGAGAGAGACAGAGACAGAGATAGAGACAGACAGACAGAGAGAGAGAGACAGACAGAGAGACAGAGAGAGAGAGAGAGACAGACAAGAGAGAGACAGACAGACAGACAGACAGACAGACAGACAGGCTGGAAATGTGAAAACTGAGCCTGATGGATGTTTTGGAAGTTACTAGAATAGAATACAACATCATTGATATAAAACATCACATAGTGACTTCAACTAGTTACTTGTTTCTTTGTTCAGTAATCCATGACCCTCAATGAAACTAAACTCAAACAACCTTGAATGCAGTTAATTCAGCCCAGTCGCTCACGATTTTAAGATTCCATTAGGTTCCATCTGATTGATATACAATTATTATCTTTATTATACATTATATATTCATTATCACAGGCATTAGAAAGGTCTGGAATATTAAAAATGTGACAGTAAAAACCTCAATTATTGCCCTTTTAACTATTTGCAATGTACCTTTATGGGCAGTAACCTCTATAGTTAGTTACTAGTAGTAATAGTTACTAGTTAATCATTAGAAATGTGCCTTTATGGGCAGTATATAGTTAGTAAGGGGCCTATAAGACCAATATATATTTACTAGTTAGTAGTAAGGGGCCTATATGATCAATATATTTATTATATTAACTATTATATATTAAATAGTTGTTACACTATATGGGCCTACATAGTTATTAACTATTATATATTAAATAGTTGTTACACTATACACTACATAGCATCATCTCCATATCTATTTATTATATATTGAGTAACTGCTCGGCTCCTTCCTCGTGACCCTTTAAAACTCAGCAGGATAATCAGCTTAACTGAAACAGCATTTCAAGGTTTGTCAAGGTTTTTCAAGGCGCCAGTTGTAGAAAGCTCCAGTCACAATGCCCACAGCTGGTAATCCCACTGGATGTCCCACTACAGAGCTTATTGTTTGACTGAATTCCTTTCTAAATGAAAATACAAACCCCTGCATGTGGTTTGCAAATCAAATTCTTTACTGTCACTCAGTCTACATTTCACCTTGACTGTCGATCCAACACTCGTCTGCCAGAGTGGATTCCTCTGTTGACATGTTGGGCTTGTTCCATCGAGTCCCAGAAAATTCCCCCTCAGGTATCAATCAGCTTTTACAGGCTGAACTATTAAAAGCATTCAATCATTTGTGGCAGCTCGCTCATTCCCTGCCTCTCTTTCCTCCTCCCTCCTCCTGTTGCCACAGCTCCTGTGATCGTGACTCCTCCAGGTGAGGTTTACAATGTGACCGGGTCTCAGGTTTACCTGAGCTGTGAGGCCATCGGCATCCCGACCCCCGTGGTCACCTGGAAGAAGGTGGGCATTAATATATAACACACAGTTCACTATATATTTAAAGCAATGAAATAAAAAAGAGTCTTTGGTTTTCATTTAAATGCTACAACATAGACCCAGTGTTGAATCCTGCTGACCCTGGATCTGCCTGTTCTACTGTGTTTGTATTTCCTGCTACTTGTGTGTGTTTTCAGAAACAGGACATAGCGGATGTGAACAAGACTCTTGTTAACTCTTCACCCAAAAAATAACAGGAAATACAGGAAACAACTCTGTCCTGCTACAAACAGAACGGGGAATGCAGTGGATTGGAAACATATTTTCTACTTGAAAATAAAGGGCAGTAAAAGAAGAAGAGAGTTTTCCACTGAATGAACCAGGGCCCTCAATGGTTGATCCAAAGCTGCCTTTAGATTGATATAGGAGATTATAGTATAATAATATAATATTAACAATATAAAGTGAGTGGGTGGGGTTGGTGATACTTAGATTACCTAGAGCATTCTTGTCTTTAGGGTCCTTCTGACAAACCACCACCTAGTGGCTGAAGGCTACAGGCCTGGGACAACTCTCAGCATGTTTTTGACAGGAGGACAAGGGAGTTTTCCCACAAGGCAAACTCTTGACTGGTTTGACAAAGGGGCCTTAAGAGAACGAGGGAGTAGAGGGGACGATAGAGGAGGAGAGGAGTAAAGGATAGGGGAGGGGAGAGGAAACAAGAGATGAGAAGGCGTTGGGCCCCTGAGAGAGACAATAGAGAAAAGAAGGAAGACCGGTAAGAGGAGGATAAGATGGAAGAAGGGAGGAGAGAAAGTTGATATGAGATGGAGAGAAAGAAATGGAGGGAAGGCTGAACAGAGAGAAGAGACACTGAGGATCAAAGCTCATCTTTCTGTCGAACCTCTTCCACAGAAACAGAAGGAAATAGAAAGAACAGAGGAAGAGAATGACCATGGCAGTAAAACTCAATGGAAGAGAGAAATTGAAGAGAGGTTAAAAAGAGAAGATCATTAATAATACTTGACTAGTCAAGAACCGAAACCCAAAGAAATCTTCCTGACAAGATCTTTTTCAACCAAATTGATCTGGAAAGGTCTGGAAAGGTCTGGAAAGGTCTGGAAAGGTCTGGAAAGGTGGTGTCGCTGTGACATCCATCGTGGTGTTTCTCTGCAGGCTGCAGCTTAAATCATGTTTACAGCTTTACGTTTAGCTCATGCAATGAGAATGTGATCTCAGATCACTTTATGAACAGCCTCAGCCGGTTCTGACAGCAACATCCTTTCTGAGAGAAATCAAATTATTTAAATGAAATCGTGAAATATTCCTTTTGTAATCAGGAAGATTTTAAACACATAAAAACACTAAAACAATTTTAAAAAACCATCCAGATATTATGGTGTATAATTTAAAGGAAAGCTCCACCCTAAAACACGTATTGGTGATATACATTGGCTTCAGAGAGTATTTAGACCCCTTCACATTTTCCACACTTTGTTGTGTTATAGGCTTAATTTAAAATGGATTCAATTTGTCATCAATCTACTGTTATGTTCGGCTCTGAGACCATAGCAAATAAGGGAAGCACACATGAGGGATTAACTAAAGAAAGGAGTTTTATTTAACTAACTTAGTTAGTAGTTTGTAACAAACGTAACAAAAATGTTAGTTCTAACAAATAAAGCTGCCAGGTTAACTAAGATAATACCAAACGAACTATACAGAAAATCAAAGATCTCCCACGTAGCAACGTGGGGAGAGGGAGCTGCCAGACTACCAGGATGGGCCGGGTTTTATGCAACCTGGAGACAGTGGCCAGCTGCCTCCAATTCCTTGATGGCCTCCATCTCCAACCAACCAGGAAGCAGCAACATTGAAAGACAACACACACAACACACACCAGCCCTGGCAGAGGCCCTGGGGCCATCACACTACCAATAATAAGCCACAATGACAAAGATGTTTAGATGTTTTTGCAAATTTAGGAAGGGACAGGAAGAAGAGACTGTCAAACATTGAACCTTTTGGCCCAAATACCAAGTGCTACGTCTGGAGAAAAGCAGGTACCGGTCATCACCTGGCTAATGGATCCCTACGCTGAAGCATGGTGGTGGCAGCATCCTGCTATGGGGAAGCTTCTCAGCCGCAGGGACTGGTCAGGACTGAAGATGACTGAAGGGAATGATGATCAGAGCCAAATACAGAGAGGTCCTTGAAGAAAACCTTCTGCAGAGAGACACAACCTTAGACTGGGGTGAAGATTCACGTTTCAGCACGGCAACGAGCCAAAGCACACAGCCAAGTCAACGCTGGAGCCAAAGCCTGGACTTGAACCCCATCGGACCTGAAGATTCACTGATGCTCCCCATCCAATCTGACAGAGCCTGAGAGGATCTGCAAGGAAGAATGGGAGAAACTGCCCAAATCCAAGTGTGCACAGCTGGTCGAGGGCCAAACCAGTGAATACATGGTCTAAATACATTTACATTTAATACATTTGCAGATTTCTAAAAACGTTTTTGCTTTGACATTATGGGGTATTGTGTGTAGATTGATGTCAAATGATGATTTTAAATTAAGTCTGTAAGGGTTAGGGGTCTGAATAGGTGTATTGTTCTTTTTTACATTTCAGTAATTTAGCAGAAGCTTTCATCCAAAGCAACTTACAAGTTACAGTCGACACTACATTGGGTTTGAACCCCCGGCCCTGACGCTGACAGTCTCATGGTCTACTGACTGAGCTGTCCGGGCCAGACTTCTTCTTCCTGTGGATAGCTGGCCAAACGTAGACGTCATGTTGAGATATTTCCAGCAGCTACAAGAAGAGGCAGGTTGAGGGAACAGGATCCTCTTTCCTCGCTGCTCGATCGTGATAAATAACCCAACTGTCACTTTTTGACTTCCTGTAGAGGAATTTAAAACAAAATACAGATAAGATACTAATGTATACAGTGCCCTCCAGAATTACTGGCACCCTTAGTGAATATGAGCAAAACAGGCTGTGAAAAAATGTCTTTGTTGTTTATCCTCTTGGTATCAAAATATTTACAAAAATCTTACCTTTTAATTGATGTAAAATTATTGAAAGAAAAAAAAAGTTAACATAATAAATAAATATTTTTCTCCAAAACATGTGTGCCACAATTATTGACATGCCTAAAATCTAACCTGAAGTATATTTCCAATCATATTTTACATTTTTAAGTTCACCTGTTTCACTATAAATATTAGATGACACAGGCCAAATTCCCTCAGTCATTCATTACTATGGAAAATCAGGAAATTGATATAAGAAAATCTCTAAATGGTTGAAAATGCCGATTTCCACTATCAAGGCAATAATTAAAAAGTTTAAAGCGACTAACTCCCACCCTGAGGAGGATGGTTCGAGTGGTGAAAGAATCTCAATGGATCACAGCTGGAGAATTGCAGATGACGTTGCGTCTTGGGGTCAGAAACTCTCCAAAACTACAATCAGACGCCATCTACATCACCACAAGTTGTTTGGGAGGGTTGCCATGAAAAAACGTTACTGGGACTTTCAATGGGACCGGGTTATATGGTCAGATGAGACCAAAATAGAGCTTTTTGGCAACAAACATCAGAGTTGGGTTTGGTGTAGATAGAAAGATCGAAAGCCATACAGAAAAGTACCTCATACCCACTGTGAAGTATGGTGGTGGATCTTTGATGTTATGGGGCTGTTTTTCTTCCAAAGGCCCTGTTAGGATGCATGGTATCATGGACTCTGTCAAGTACCAACAGATATTAAATGAAAACCGAACAGCCTCTGCCAGGAAGCTTAAAATGGGCTGTGGTTGGGTTAGGCTCATTTTTACATTTTTTTTTAAATTTAGTTTTGTCATGTTCTCCTTCAGGTCCTCAGTGGGAAGGGGAAGATGGAGCTTCTTCCTGGAGACCGAGACAACCTGGCAATCCAAACCCGTGGTGGACCTGAAAAACATGAGGTTACTGGCTGGGTGCTGGTGAGGACCATGCGCGCGCGCGCACACACACACACACACACACACACACACACACACACACACACACACACACACACACACACACACACACACACACACACACACACACACACACACACACACACACACACACACACACACACACACACACACACACACACACACACACACCATGTACATTCCATAGTAATCCATTAACATTACTGATTGACTATTCTGCTCATTTTGTGGTCAGTTATCTACCCAAACAAATCACTGCGATAAAATATTAGTTGTGTTATATTTATACAAGTATCATATAACCATGAAACCAGGGTTAGGGTAACCCTAACGCCTCCATGAGCATTATTTCCTCCTGCAGAAGCAGTAGTTTGTTTGTCTCCAGATCGCTGCTTGTTCATCACAGCAGAGCATCACTGCAGATTACATCTGGAGTGCAGATGAACCATCATTGTCGCCACCATGCTTTTCTCTTTAGATCTCCCCACTCACCAAAGAGGAGGCGGGCTCCTACGAATGCCATGCTGCTAACTCCAAGGGAGAGGCATCAGCCGTGGGAACTATTCATGTTGTGGAGTCAATCGATGACATCCCAGTCAAGAAAGGTACCCTGACTCTCCCCATCACCACATAGTCCCAATCCATTTACCAATGAGGTGAAAAAACATCACAATATATCTGAACTATATCCATTATCTAAATAAGAGACGTACTAAAACTTCTCTTCAACAACATCTCATAGAGAATAAGTTGAGACCTTTATGGGATCTGCTGGATCCCCCCATGACAAGAGTACTGGTATGTATTTTCCACCCCTGAAAACAGCTTTCTGAAAATGCAGCTCACTGACAGGACAGACGGACAGTTACCAGGTTAGTTGGTAACCAGACCAAACTAGTCCTGAGCTTCAGAAACCTCTTGTATCCAAGCTGGAGACCAAACCTGGAGGAGAAAAATGCTGTGGTTTGCACCGGTAGAGCACCCCCTACTGGAGTCATTAAATTATCAAATCACATTTTATTTGTACAGACCTTAATCACCATTACAGTCTCTAAGGCTTCACAGCCAACATGTAAAACAATAAATGGTTAGTACACGACATACACAAGAGGACAAGGAAAAACTCCCACAAAACCTTTTAGGAAAAAATGGAAGAAACCTTGGCAGGGGCTACTCAGAGAGGGAGGGGCTACTCAGAGAGGGATCCTCCTACCAGGACGGTTGGGCTGCAATAGATGCCGAGTTTGGGCAAGCAGCGTTTACACAATGTATAAAAGTTTATTATGGTGGGACATCCAGATCTGATGTGGCATCACAGCAAACAGCAGCTCAGTCAGCATCATCATAGGAGGAGGACCAACCAGACACCAACTCTGCTGAGCTGCAGCCTGGAACAGATAGGAGACTCACCCACACACACCCTGACAGCCTGGAACAGATAGGAGACTCACCCACACACACTCTCTCACTCACACAGACAGACATGACCAATCAGAGGACAGGAGCAGGTAGACCAGGAGAATAGGACCTGTAGGCAGGATGCTAGTATCCATCAGGACCCTGAGCTAGGATGAGCTAACTGGTCTAGCCTTACTCTGAGAGCCACTCCCTCAAGGCTGGTCAAATGACAGAGAGAATAAATGGTTTTTAGCCTTGACTTAAAGCAGGGGTGTCAAACTGTGTGCCATGGAGGTTTCACTGATTAGTCCCTCCTCTCTGGTTGAAGGTGTGGTAATCACTGAAATCACCTGCTGTATTCTTGGGTTGGAACGAAAACCTGCATACTCTCGGCCCTCCATGGCACACAGTTTGACACCCCTGACTTAAAGACTTGATAGAGCCTGCCTCTCTGACTGAGGCAGCAGACTGTTCCATAGATAGGGAGCCTGGTAAGAAAAGGCTCTGTTACCTGCAGGTTTCTTTTTGACTGCTGGGATAGACAGGTAGCCAGCGTCCTGAGATCTGAGGGGGCGTGGCGGTTTATATGGTCTGATCAGATCTGATCAGTAGGACGGTGCCATCCCATGTAATGATTTATATGTAAGTAGAAACACCTTGAAGTCACACCTGGCCTGAATTGGTAGCCAGTGTAATGAGGACAGGATGGGAGTTATATGGTCGGATTTTCTAGTTTTGGTCTTTTGGATTCTGGCAGCAGCATACTCAGTGTGATCTATCAAGTAGGTAAGACCTAATCCAAGAAAGGGCTGATCCCCAGATACCAGTATCATTTTCAAGATGATTCAAAAGTATCGTATGATCAATCGTATCTAAGGCTGCACTCAAGTCAAGACGTTTATACGACAGAATTAACTTGGTGAGAGAGTCTAAGGAAAGTAAATCAAACTCTGAGAAAAGACATTCAGCCTGGGAAACCCCAAGTGGACTTTTCAGGGGTGAGACCACCAGTGGAGAGTATACTGGTGATCTGATCTCTAATCAGCGTGAGTAAAAAAAGGACATGAAATCATTCGGAGAAGACAGAGAGCTATCAGAGGGGGAGGGATTCGGTGTTAGCTTAGCAACAGTGTCAAATAGAAACTTCGGTTTGTTTTTATTTGCACTGATTAAGCTAGAGAAGTGATGTTTGGCTGACGAGAGTGCACGTTTATAATTTAGCAAACCGTAAGACTTCGAGTTTGGTCAATGGCCATTTACGCTCTAATTTTCGACAGACTTGTTTAAGTGCACAAGTGTTGTTAGTAAACCACGGTGCAAACTTCCTAGCATGGTGTTTTCTTGTGACTAACGGGGCGATTGAATCGAGTACGTTGGTAAGGCTATAGAGTTTAGTTCGTTGGTGAAATTATCGAGTGAGCCAACATGACCAGATAGTGGTGCAAGTTTTTCAGATAGTAACGAGGCCGTAGTGGCATTAATACGACGGCTGATATATGTATCAGCATAGTTTTGGCGTGGGAAGATCAATTCCATCTCAAATTTAATGAGATAGTGATTAGATAGGGCGGGCACATAAGAGGAGACAACTAAAGCAGAAACAGGAACCAGAACCAGGTCATGGGTGTTGCCGACATGGTGGGTTGGTTCATTAACAAATTGAGTGAGGCCGCAAGTATCAATAATATCTAGGAAGGCCTTACTGAGAGGATCGGTTGCGTTATTCAGGTGAATGTTAAAATCACGGGTGGGTGGTTAAGTACTGCTAGATAAAATGACGGGCGATTCGTAGCTGTAGGGCGCAGAATCAGGACTTCAAGGGATGTACATTTGTTGTTAGTGTTGGGATTAAGATTAAGGATAGGGTTAAATTTCAAGGCAACACCCCACCTTTTTATGTCTCCCGGGCAACCTGTGTACTATTCCACCTGTATCCTTAGTGTGCTCAGTGAACTCAGACATGGTCCTGTCTCTACATGTTGGGGCTCCTCAGCCCTCATCACCTGGCTCTCTCTCTCTCTCTCTCTCTCTCTCGCTCTCACACACACACACACACACACACACACACACACACACACACACACACACACACACACACACACACACACACACACACACACACACACACACACACACACACACACACACACACACACACACACACACGGCTCTTGTGATGGTTGCGTGTCACTGGGTGTTAGCTATGCAAGCTTTGACAGATACATAGCCTGTGAAAGCTTTGCTGCAGGGAACGAAAGCTCATCTCTGGCTGAATGTCAGGCTGGTGATCAACAGGTAAAGCCCTCCGGTCTGTCTTCCATCAGCTATGTTGCCTGATTGTTTTCTAATTTTCCTGAATTGGCTTTAGGTCTGGGTTGCTGTTAAGCAACATATTTCAGACTGATAGAAAGGCCTTCAGAGCATCTTTAGCACATCATGCACCACAATATAAACATGTTCCTTTATTCTGGATTGGATTCATGGCTGCTGCAGTGGGACAGTTCTGGTGCAATAACGTTTTAATGAACCACAATGCTTTTCTATAGAATCTGAATCCAGTTCAGGTTCATTGTGCCACGTCTGAACTTGCACTGTTCCACTGGGAAGTAAAACAGGTAGACAACACTGGTCACCATGTTCTGTTACAATGCAGTCACCATGGTAATGCACCAAATCAATGACCATTGATGTTGATTGGGACACCCATTCTACCACAGCTGTTACACTTCTCTGTCCATCTACTAATCTGCCATTCTTCCTTCTAGTGGCCAAGGATGATGAGCTCTGAGTGGCTGCAGGATTCCCTTCTGACATTAAATGTGTCGTGTTATGAAGAGGACTTGCCACGCCGCCGCTTAATTCAGCAGATGAGGTTCTCCACTCAAGACCCAAATAACCAGTGAAACCGATCGGCCACTCCCAGCATCGATGTTAACGAAGCAATCCGCCAGTTTTAAACTCACTTCCTGCCTCATTTCTGCTTCTCTTCCAAACATTTTCTTTTTGATGTAGTCTTTTGTGAATTACGCCTTTTTGTTTAAACTCAAGTTGAAAGTTGGTTAAATGTTCTCAGCATAGCACAACGCTAGCACCTTGCTTCAATATCTTATACAAAGATTTTATCTTGCTAAAGTAGGCTAAAAGCCCTGGTCACAAGAAACGTTGAGTGGAAACATAAATCCTTTTTGGTTTCAGTCAAACAAATTTTTTCTTTTGGCATCTTGTAAAGTGAGACAGGGCAGGATGAGATTTGAACTGACAGGCAGGCAAACCAAACAATATAGCTGGTTGTCATCCTGCAGGCTTAGCTTCCTAACCAAACACTATAGCTAGCTCTTATCCTGCAGGCTTAGCTTCCCAACCCAACAGGGTGGAAGCCCTTTAAAAACAGGATTTGTGGTGGAATGTGGACGCATGCTAATGGTGCTATTATTATTCTGCTTACTTGTGTTTATTCTATAAAGTATAAAGGCTTTTAAGGAGACAGAGTACAGAAATGTTTCTCAAGTATGCTGTAACTGTATGGGTTATATGTTACTACGTGTTGTGTATCACTAATGAATAAAAACTGACTACATTGCTAACTAAATGTACTAGCTTATGTACTATGGCAGGCTGCCTACTACATGTATCTCATCTACACACCTCAGCAGGCTAATTACATTTTCAGAAAGCAAACCAGAAAAGGCAATCATGGGAAAAAAAGATTTATTCTAATTTTACAAAAAAAGTTACTGGGACGAGGTTACTGTAAAAACTAATATCACAACAAAAAAACAGCTCGACTTTCAAGGTTTCATCATATGGCAATCCCTTTAAAGTAGCATCCTGGACATTCCCCTGTCAGAGTTGGGAAGGTTTCTATCCAGAAGCCACTGGATCAGGCCAGCTTGATCAAATAGATCCGGTGATCAGATCCCTGGAATCGTTGGGTCCTAACTGGTCATCATGCGAGGGGCGATGCTCATGGACATCAGCTCCTGGAAGAGAAGCTTGCAGGCGTAGGGCATCCGGACCAGGGAGATCTAACAACACAAAGACAGATTCCAACAGATTAACATCAACAGTGGCGCTAGTCTACTAACCAGGTGCAGCTAACTGGTTAGTCTCCTTACCTCTTAGCAGACCAACCGGTTTATACTCTTCCAACAGCAGAAACAGTCAATGCATGTAAAGTCTGGCATGTCTGACATCACTGCTAACAAAAATTAGAAATCTGATATTTTGACGTGGTCTCTCTGGACCCGATTCAATGGTCAGTCATTGGGGCAAAGATGAGCCTGTTGCTAAGAAACATTTAGGAAGCCAGGCTAATAACAATAATATTAAAAAGGCCATGGTATTACACTGGGAAACATCTGGAAGTCTTTTCATTATAGTATGATTAATACTCCATGGAAATATAGACCATACGAGATCAATACACAGTGAACCCTTTTGAATGACCTGCATAAACGGCTCCTAAAATATGGTCTGATCTTCATCCAAGTAATAAAAACAAAAAGGTTCAAACTCTCACAACTGTACAGCAAAACAAAAGCCTACCTGTGTTTTGTTGCGGCAGCCTCTGCACTCGTAGGTGTGTGTCCGTGTGTTGGCGATGGCCATCAGCCCACACAGGTTGCAGACGTGGACCTGGTAAGGGTCCGAAGCCTCAAACAACCTTTCCCTCAGGAACTGGGCGGCGCCATGGGCTATCTGGCAGTCCCGCTCCATCTCCCCGAAACGAAGCCCTCCATCACTGGAGACAGAGAGGGTTTGTTAGGGTCAGTAAGATAGAAGATAGTTAGTAACAGGAGGGGTTAGTAAGATAGAAATAGTTAGTCTGTTGGTCTTTACTTCATCCATTATAGAAAAATAACCTCAAATCTTAATGAAGATTTCCCAAATAAAGAACATGGACAAATAAATTATGTGCTTTGATTTTTTTATTGAACAAAAACTCAAAAATATGCAGATCCTTCAATGAATAAGTTGTGGCTCCTTCTACATCAGGATGACTTGGAGGAAACTGATCTATGATCATCTGGACCGACTCAGTACTGCATCAGCATCTCAGCTGGATTTAAGTCAGGCCTTGTTTCACATATGTGCCTAACTGAGTTAACTGGATTAGTTTGACAGTTTTCCCCAGGATTTCCCGTTTCACAAAACAGGTCACAATTGAGCCAAACTTCTTACCATGGCAACAGTGTCTTAAACCCAAACCTGCAAAAACTAAATTAGCTGGATAATCTGAACATATAAAAGCCAGCTGGTGAAATCACACACACCCAACAGCTGTCAGAGAGAAGGGAACGTGGTTTTAGAGATCCACAAGATCCTTCAGGGATCGGATAATTATCTTTATGAGCACTACTGATATAGTCAGGGGGGAATTATTTACCACCAGCTATTAATAGGAGGCACATTGAAGCTCCACCCGGACACAGACGCTGTTATTGGGCTTCACCTGTTAAAAAGCCTGTGTGCTTCATTCAAAAGGCTGGCTTGTCTTGTCGGCTCCATTAAGGTAATTGAGAGGTTAACCACTTACTTGGACATTACCTAGTAATGTAGAACTGCAATAAAGAGGTGACCTGTTTGTAAAATATTGTTATATTTGCCGCCTATATTCTAACTATACTCTAAATACAGTGACAGGACGGCCCAGAATACATTAGAGGAAATCTGTAATGGTTTCCTGGAAATACAAGACTTATATAAATATATATATACACACACACACAAGTCTGAACTATAGGTTATAGGTCCTTACCGTGATCGGCCCTCCATTGGTTGCCTGTTGAGGATCTGGACCGGGCCCCGGGCCCTGGAGTGAATCTTGTCATCCACCATATGCTTCAGGCGCTGGTAGTATGTTGGACCGATGAAGATCTGGGAGGTCAGCTTACGGCCGGTGAAACCGTTGTACAACACCTGGACAGGGAGGAGGATGTTAGGGTCACTGCTACTGGATGGAGAAATCAAGAGAGGTGTGGCAGTTTAATCAAATCCAGTCAGGCTGCATTTCTTTAGAGTTAGTACGGATTAGGACTGTCCCATTGACTTTCAATTGAACACAATGACTCAAATGCCAAAACCACATCGCAGTTAAAAAGTTACTAAATGCAAGCATGTTTGGAGTAAACGTAGGTATTTACACACTTGAACTACTCAATTTTTGTGCATTGTTACAGTTGCGAGAAAGCGCTTGTGAACCCTTTTGAATGACCTGCACTGATGCATAACTACGGTCTGTTCTTCATCTAAGTCATAACAACAGATAAACACATCGTGATGTAACAAATAATTTAAAAAAACCCTCTATGAAAAGTAATTGAAGTCAGGTGACCCAATCAATGAGATGACAGTCCAGAGGGTCAGAGGTGTCCTGTCATATCAAAATACCACAAAGTTTGGTTACCAGAGTCTGCTCTCTCTGCCCGGCAAAATAAACTTGAGAGTTCTCCAAGGAGGAATGGAAACTGAATGGAAACTGAATGGAAACTGAATGGAAACTGAATGGAAACTGAATGGAAACTGAATGGAAACTGAATGGAAACTGAATAGAAACTGAATAGAAGACCACCGGACCACTGAGCAGGTCTCAGCAGAAACCACAGGAAACGTTTGGTTGAGGTTCTTGCTGCTGAAAAAGGTACCAGGTACTAAATCTCATTGTTAATACTTTTTCCATTCCAAGCTGTTGACCATTGAACATTGTTCAATAAAGTTTTGTCACTTGTTAAAACACATTATGTTTATCTGTTGTTATGACTTAGATGAAGATCAGAGTGTAGTTATGCATCAGTGCAGGTCATTCACTGTTGGTTTTACACAGCAGGGACTCAACCCATCCATGAATTTTCAGTCAGACCAGTTGAAGTGCTGCTGGATGTAAGTCCATATTAAAACCAACCTCATTTCCTCTCAAGTGATATCCATACTCAGACAGCAGGTTGGACACCTTCTGCACATTGACGGCATCGTTGAAGGGCGTGGCGTCGCCAATCTCACCTTTGTTTGCAGAAACCTGAAGGCAGAAATAAATCCCATGACAGGGAAAACAACTGATTTAATCTAAATGATGTAGGAAGAAGTGCAGTTGTGTGTAGTCGTCATCAAGTCCTTGTCTAGGACTGGTGTAAAGGCTACAGCACACAAAGTCAATCAAGACTTCAAACTCACCCCATACAGGACGCTCACACTGAGGGGTGCAGCCACTGAATAGTATAAATATAATAATAATAATAATAATATCACCAGAACGGACAGTTTGATTTTCAGAAGTCTATAAATGCTCTCTAATGTTCTCTAACTGATTCTTTTTGTTATTATTTATAAATGATGTTACTTAATGTTTATCTTTAATATAAACATACATAAATACACACACACTACGAGCAGAGTGTGTGTGTGTCATGCTAAAAGGTGGTGCTAGGTGGTGCTAGGGGGTGCTAGGTGGTGCTAGGGGGTGCTAGGTGGTGCTAGGGGGTGCTAGGGGGCAGTGCTTGGCCTACCTTGCCCTGTAGACACTCGATCAAGTGGCCGACTGTCATGCGGGAGGGGATGGCGTGGGGGTTGATGATGATGTCTGGTGTGATTCCCTCGCAGGTGAAGGGCATGTCCTGAAACAATACAATGATTAATCATTACGACAATAATACATAGAAATACGTAGAGAAACCGATCTGTAGCAACCTGCTCTTCTGCACTGGTCAGGGATCAGACATGTTTGCATTCACATGCAAACTCACTGGCAAATGCCAGACATCATATCCTCGTAACTCCATTCTCCTGAAAAAGATCTCCGTCATTCTACTGATGAGAACAGAAAATGAATGTGTGGTTTTGTACACTAAGCAGAATATGAAGTGGATTTGAATGTTGTCTCCATTACTGTTTGTATGTGCAGATGAGACTTGGGTCTCTGACTTCACAAGCAGAACACTTAGACTAGCAACCCTAGCCCTAACCCTAACCCTAGCCACCTTTAGACTAGATCGCTACAGCCTGAGATCAGAGACTGAGAGAACAAATCACACTATTATTTCATGATCTTCCTGTCTTAAGATGCTGCTACTAAACCTGCTGCCTGTCTGATCTATGTTCACACTACCAGGATTCCCAATAGTCTAATCTAATAATAGTCTAATCTATTTCATACACTTTTTTAAAATGTTTTTCTTGACATGGGATATTTCATGGCTTGCTGTGTTATGCTTGATGCTTGCCAATATCAGTAGAAACATCACTGTGTAACTCCCAATGCCTGATGTGCTGCTTGAGAGAGGAACTGGTACCCCCCCCCATCCCTCCTAGTGTAGATTGAGCTTTACCTCCTGTCTATACTGGATACCACAGGTTCCCTTCTGCCCATGTCGACTGGCGAACTTGTCTCCAATCTGAGGGATACGAACTGAGCGAACCTGCACCAGAAACATAACAGGGAAGAGATGAAGACAGACCGGCATGTACATTCAAAATGTCTGCTCTCAGCAGTAGTAGGCAGTGGATGGAATTTGCTAACACGTACTTCATTTCACCATAAAGAGTTTCCTCTCCATGACATCAGTATTTGACATGACATGACAGAGACATTTGTCTCCTGAGGCAGCACAGTGAAGTCCTGGCGAATCCAAACATGTTTGGCCTGCAGGTTTCATCGCCTCTTTTACAGCCTCTTGCTCACATGTCCCAATGACTTCATATAACAAAACTTTCTGACAAGAAGTAGTACTGGGATACCACGTAGTTTAATTGAATAACCTGTAGCTGGAGGGCTTTTGTAGACAGATACTTTATTGATCCCCGGGGGGGAAATTCTGGGGTTGCAACAGCATAACAGTATCACAATAAACAGAATGTACAAAATATAAAGGCCTACAGACTAAACACTACAGTACTATGTGACACAGAACCAGGATGTACAGCGGATATCCTCTATTTTACCTATATCATTTATAAAACTTGCTTACTTAGCACCTTCTTCTCGTAAAATTTAACTACTTGAGGTAGAGATGTAACCACGGTGTCTATGGTGGGACTCCCGATAGAAATAAAACGTGGGTGAATGTGTGCAAGAGTCCAAATTCTTATCCATGAAAACACAAAACATTAATCAATTAAATTCAGATTAAAATAAATCAGTCCACATCAGAACCTCACATCTCCATTTAGTTTGTTTTGATGTTGTTGCGAATGGCATCTAGAGGTCACATGACCACTATTTCTCTGATAATAGCATGCAAACGTCCACAGGGGTTTGTAGAGGGGAGAGAGGGCATGCTGGGAAATGTAGGACCTTTAGTAGGTAGGACTCAAGGTTCAGTTCTGGCCAAGGTTATTAATGTACAATATCTTCTGAAATAATTGGAAATTGAAACAACTTTCAGTCTTCTGTTTTATTTAACAATATATGATCAAACAATAAGAATACAAAAAAAGAAAATACAAGTGCCCATGATTATTGTCATCCTTGTCTAATACTTACTTGGACAGACTTGGACTGCTTACACTTCGGTGTGTGTAGTTTCGGTATTGATAAAACCAAGAGACTCTGACATATTATATTATATTATATTATAGCTTCATTGAGCTGCTAGACAGTTATTATTATAGTGCAGTTAATCTTATAATTCCCACAACACCACAACAACTTTAATGCCATTTTAATGCTCTGTATCCTTATTCTCATGTTTCTTTCTGCACATTTTCTATTTCTTCTTGTTTTTAAATAATCTTTTTCCTATGTAAAGCACTTTGGATTGCCTTGTTATATGAAATGTGCACATACAAATAAATTTGCCGTAACAATTCCACAGCAAACTTCTTAACATTGTGAACTGTGGAAACAGCAGAGATGCCTTTTAGCCTGAACGCTGATGTTTGGTGAGAATAGTTTTTCCGATATCCTCAGACTCTTTCTCTTCACCATCATCAGACGATCAGGGAAGCAGGACAGACCATTTATAGATAATTGGTTCATTATACCACGTGGGCACCTGCAACCTGTCACAGGTGAGTTGAATTACACTGCAAATGAGAATCTATTTCCTCCTCAAAATGTATTTGAATTGTTTGGTGGCAATAATCACGGCCACAGCAATTATCCAGTTTTGAAACCATAAAAGATCTCATTTTTATTCTTATTGTTTGATCATGTGCTGTTGTAAATCCAGAGAGGAGTTGTTTCAATTTCAAATTATATCAGAAGATGTACACTTATACAGGAGTTATTGTATATCATACACTTGGACATTATCTGCATGAAATGCAATGGTGCCAATAATTTGGCCAGAACTGTAAACCATCTTCCTTCACTACAACCTTATCAGCCACACAAGACATGCCATATTGATCCGACACTCCCATTACCCTGTTTCTTGATTGGTCTTGTAACTGACCACACCAACATTTCCATATCTGGATCTAAAACCTAAAGATTCTAAAAACGACTGTGGAGGATGAGGAGGATGAGGAAGATAGCGTTCCAACTCACCCTGATCTTGCAGAACTTGTAGCCCTCCTGGTTGAGAGTGACCATGACCTGGTCAACGATGCCGGTCTCGCTGGTCCGGAGGAAGGTGCTGCAGTCCCTCTTGGTGTAGCGTCGATTGGTGCTGTCCAGCTCATCATCATTCTCCGGCAGAGTTACCGTCTTACCAATGATCACATCCTCGCCAGAGACTCGAACACCCGGCGCGATGAGACCGTCATCGTCCAATTTGTCGTATATGGCGTGCCTCATACCTGGAAGGGATGAGAGAGGCGATTTCCACCATCAACACCACTGTAAAGGAGGTTAACAATCACATGCTTTTAGGCTTTAATATGCAACTACAATTCTTCATTTTGTATCACGGAATAGTTGAGAAGGTACCGTAGGACACCGTGCTCGTGAGATCACCTACCCTGACAGGTTTCACGTGTGGGCTTCTCAAATATCTCTTCCTGATCAAACCCTTTCTTGGACTCCTGCTCTTTGTAGGAGCGGTAGAAGACAGACCTTGAAGACAGGAGAACATTGATTTAAAGCTCTCTAGTCTTACAAGACATCCCAAAATAACCTTCACAGGATTTTTAGCAGATTTAGAAGATTTCTACAGATTCAAATACAGATGGGCATTAGTGGGAAGACACACCAGCAGGGTACACACTCCTCTCCTGTTCATGGATTGCCCTCCAAACCCTCTAAAATCATTGGTGAACCGAATCTCAACGTCTTGTGAATATTGTGTGGAAGATAACAGACTGGTGGCATCACTAGGCAGATGACCCGGGTAGATGAATGGTAAAACAAGCTATGTGGCTTACAAGTCACATCAACAGCCAAGAGACTGGATGATGCTGCAGATAGCAACCAACCTGAAGAATCCTCGGTCCACTGCTGATCTGTTCATGATGACCGAGTCCTCCTGGTTGTAACCGGTGTATGATGCAATCGCCACAATGGAGTTGATACCTGATTTGTAAAAGTTGTGCTTTAATTACAAGACTCTTCCACTGAGACACAGCACAGCTACAACCTACAATTAGCATCTCGTCAGTCAGCGAGCAGTGACTGCTTCAGTGTGATGGGACAGCAGCACTACCTGCTGGCAGCTCTCTGAAGCGCAGGTACTCCATAGAGCGAGTGGTGACCAGGGGTTTCTGAGGATAGTACAGTACGTGGGCCAGCGTGTCCATTCGGACATGGAAGTTGGTGATGTAAACGCCCATGGCTTGTTTACCCATAGCAGACTGGTAGGTGTTTCTGGGAGACTTCACAAGAGAAAAGATATGATTAAGTTTCAGAGTTTTATCAACATGTATCAACAAAACAGATTTGTCCTGAGCACCTTACATTACAGTCACTGTAATGGAACAACAAGATCATTCACTGTAGGGAGGCATGAGAACTACCAGTCACTAGAAATCAGAAGTGTGTCTCCTTCCTAAACCAGCATCTTGGAGCAGAACCACTACAGTAAAAGTGCAAAACGTTATCGATATATATACACACACTTAATATATACACAACCGCTCAATGTTTGCAGTGTGACGCATCATCCTGCTGAAAGAGGCCACCGCCATCAGGGAATACCGTTGTCATGAAGGGGTGTACTTGGTCTGCAACATGTTGAGGAAGGTGGTACGAGTCAAAGTAACATCCACATGAATGCAGGACCCAAGGTTTCCCAGAAAACATTGTCCAGAGCATCACACTGCCCCTGCCGGCTTGCCTTCTTCCCATAATGCATCCTGGTACCATCTCTTCCCCAGGTAAACGACGCACCCGGCCGTCCACATGATGTAAAAGAAAACGTGATTCATCAGACCAGGCCACCTTCTTCCATTGCTCCATGGTCCAGTTGTGATGCTCACCTGTCCATTGGAGGAGCTTTCGGCGGTGGACGGGTCAGCATGGTCACTCTGACCGGTCTGAGGCTACACAGCCCCATACACAGCAGCTGTGATGCACTGTGTGTCCTGACACCTTTCTATCATAGCAGCATTAACTCGTTCAGCAATTTGTGCTGCAGTAGCTCTTCTGTGGGATCGGACCAGACGGGCTAGCCTTTGCTCCCCATGAGCATCAATGAGCCTTGGGCGCCCATGACCCTGTCACCGGTTCTCCTTCCTTGGACCACTTTTGGTCGGTACTAACCCCACAAGACCTGCCGTTTTGGAGATGCTCTGACCCAGTCGTCTAGCCATCACAATTTGGTCCTTGTCAAAGTCTCTCAGATCCTTACGTCACCCATTTTTCCTGCTTCCAACACATCAACTTCAAGAATTGACTGTTCACTTGCTTCCCAGTATATCCCACCCCTTGACATGTGCCATTGTAACGAGATAATCAATGTTATTCACTTCACCTGTCAGTGGTTTTAATGTTGTGGCTGATCGGTGTATATACACACACATCAGTTTGGATCAGGCACTGAACTGGCCAGCTATTCAGCACCACCGTGAGCGATCTGAAAGTTAAGTTATCTTTTGACAAGTAAAGTTAATGGATGAAAATTCAAGGGAAATTTGATATAATTATATTATTTATATTTTATAAAAATAAAGTTTATCGGTTTGAACATTAAATATCTTGTCTTTGTACTGTATTCAGTTGAATATAGGTCAAAAAGGATTTGCAAATCATTGCATTCAAATAGGCAAATACTAAGAAGAAGGGTTATTGTTTTCAGCCTGCAGCAAAAGATGGGCAGAGACTCGACTTGGCCAGTCAACAAATATTGGTTTATCTTTGGCGTGACTTTAACGGCGATTCCCCCGTTGCCTTTGTGGTGCCAGGCTTCGTTTTATCCACGATTTATTTTTCATCTTTGAGACATTTTACAGTGGCAACCTCCTTGATGTGACATGTGCCTTTGCTTGTGCCTTGACCTAAGGGTTAGGGTTAAGAGAAGAGAAGCGAAGATGGCGCCGCAATGTTCGGTCGACGTCGTGGTAGCTCCGCGGAGATTGTGCGCTTTACTGTAAATATTGTGGTTTTTTTTTTTACTGTTAAATATTTTGTACCATGCCCTTTTGCACATTCCCGTGAGCATTGCCAATTTGCATTTCACTGCATGTATATGTATGTGACGAATAAAACTCTTGAACTTGAAGGTATAACTAATATAATATCTTTCATCAATAGCTTTTTCATCAGTAAAGGGATAAATAAATGGAATGTCACCAATTTGTTATCAGTTATTGTTTACAGTTGCTTGAGGTAGAAATAAATTCAAGCATATTTGACCTTGAAAACACAATATTCCAATTCCCATAATTTCAAGGATTTCAAGCGCCTGAACAATTCACATCACTGGTGGAATAGAAAACAAAGCATTTCAATCAAATTAACAATTATTAGCTAATCCACAACACAACAGCACCACTTTCATTTTCACAGTAGCACAGGACTCTACTAATTAGAGATTAGTAGAAGAAGAATCTGAGTTAATACCTGGTTGTGATCAGGGAAGGGGATAATGGATGCACAGACACCCAGGATCATGGAGGGGTGGATCTCACAGTGGGTGTAGGTGGAGCAGTAAGCCACTCCCTTCTCCTGGAGGTCATCAGGGGTCATGGCCAGCATCACCGTCTCCTCCTCCAGAGTATCGATGTATTCCACCACTCCACTAGCTACCAGGTCCTGCCAGCTAACAGAGCATAAGAGAGAGATGGTGAGAATGATGGAGAACAAGAAACCAGTTCATCTGTGGCGCTCAGCCACAAATCGTCACGGCCTCCACAAAGTAAGAAGTTGGTTAATGTATAGAAATGGATGGAAATGGCTCTCTAACGCATCATGTTGTGTTCTCTGTCACACCAGAGACTAATCTCACTCAGCTGCAGCCAAGATGAGCATTGAAAAGTAGAAAAGTGTTTGCCAAAGGGTCAAACAGATCTAACTTGCTACAGCATCTTTGAGATCGCCATCCATTCTTCAGCGTGGTGGCCCGTTGCTTCATGAAAAGATAAGCTTCCAATCAACAAAGCAGCAGTGAATTAAGAGTTGGACGACGTCAACAAAGCAGCGTCCATCAGTTATTTTGCATTTTAAAAAGCTCACCGACAGTGCATGTAATCCAGTTTCTTCTCATCAAGACCTTCCAATCACTGCAAAACTGCTTGTAGGAGTCGTTCGGTGCAATCATTTACTTCCTGTTTGCTTAATCCTATCTGTATTGGTTAGACAGTTTAAGTACAGGCTAGATGTAAAAGACTAACCTATTACAGTCCAATCCATTATTATTATGTTTTCAAAAAGGCAGTTACTGAATTATTCCTGTGACAAAAGGCAACTACTGTGAATTTTAAAGTTGGAAGTTGGAAAATCTTTTCCAACGTATTGAAGTGTGTTTTCAATATGGTGCAAATGTTTTCTTGGCAGGACCAAAAGAATAAGTTGTGCATAGAAAAATAGAACATAGAACTAGATAGAACTTTCCATTACAAAAATCATTTCATTTTCCATATCTTTCGTGTTTTTGCCACAGACTACATCTGTACCATCAAAATCTCATACTGTTGCATCCCAGAACTGTTACATTAAGAGAGACAGGATGGAGAAAGTAAAGAAGCTTCTATTCTCACCTATAGTTGTTGTATTCTCTCTCCTTCAGCTGGTCGATGTGTCTCCTCTTCAGAAGCAGTTTCTGTTTCTCTACAATCAGCAACGGCCGGCAGATCCTCCCAGCATCGGTGTAAATCCTAATCTCACGCTCACGGATGTCTCTGATCATGGACACCTTGAAATATACAAAACAAACAGGGACTGATAGCAACGCCAGGAGGGCTGAATCCTAAAAGATCCCTGCTCAACATTCATGGACAGTCTACATTATGTTTCCTATACAGTGTGTTGGGCGTCTCCCATTAGATATAAAAGGGAGTGATGGTCTAAGTCTCGTTACCTCAGACACGATGATGTCCATCTGTCTCCTGAGTTTCCTCAGTGTGTTCATCAGCTGTTCTGGGTCCTTGTGGATGCCCACCCAGCAGCCATTCACAAAGATCTTAGTAGCGCTGCAACACACCACATTCACCACTCCATTACACTGACAAAATATAAGACACATGCTTATTTTCACCACCATCATTCAGTCATTTTATTCCCATGCACAACAGTATTACTTGTGATTACTACAGAGCGCTAACAATAACAATAACAATAACAGAGAACCTCCGAGTTCCCAGCCAGCTCAACAGGATGAGTGAAAAACAATGAATCAGAAATAGACTTCATACTATTAAATATAAGATGAAAGTCCATTGTTCTATTTTTAGCAGCACCATCTGCTGGAAGCAGACCATGTAGGAGAGGTTGGCTATGAAGAGATACCACGGCTAGAAAATGACTGTGGGCTAAATAAGAAAAATAAAAACTTTTAAATCGTGGTTGGCAATGAACTTCGCCTGACACCCAGTTTGCTGACACTTGTGATTTCATGATGTCCTTAAGACGTCCAAAACATCCAGGACCCGAGGCAGCGTTACAGCATTATGTCTGACCGTAGGCAGGGTCTTCTTTGAATGCTTCAGTTGGTCATCTGTAAACAAAGCACTGATCTGCTCTAATTTCATCGGTTTCATCGTGGCAACAATCCATCGGGCCTTCTAGTTTCTCTTTCAGCTTCCTTCTTGTTTTGGTGTCTGCAGACGGTACAGGCTGAAACCATAACCCAGACCCATCCAGACTATGATGTCATGTGTGGTGCTTTTCCAATGGCCACCAACCTTTGATGACATCTGAGATAGGTTTTCCTATTGCCACCTCGTCCTGGGAGATTCTTAACTATTCCATGAGCAGCAAATTTCTTAATAACATTTCAAGCGGAAACAGGAATACCAGGAGTTTTTCTGACATCCTCAAGTCTTTCACTGACGATCAGGGAAGCAGAACAGTTTTTTTTTTGTTTTTTTTAATTTTTAAAATCACTTTAAAATTGATAATTGGTTCATTTATACCACGTGGGCACCTGCAGCCTGTCACAGGTGAGTTGAATTACACAGCAAATGTGAATCATTTTCCTCCAACAAAATTGATTTGAATGGGAAGTGTCAACAGTCATGGCCATAGCCACTTTTCATTGTTTTGGTTAATTGTTCTAGTTTGATCATGTGCTGTTGTAAATCGATAGATGAATGTGTCGTGCATGACTGTAATGAGTGAAAGTGCGTTGACTTTAAAAACTGAACTACATATTTAATTCCTGTATTTGTGGCGGTTTCTTGTGCAACGCTTTTAAGATTTGTTCTGTTCTTCTTCAGGCGCCAGCCAGGGTCACACAGTCACCCACACAAGGATGAATGCAATAACCCAGTGTCACACGTACAGCCTTATACAAGGACACATAAAGGTTAGGGGAAACACCTTAATATAGTACCACACACAGAAACTACTTTCTCGGATAGAAAGTAGTTTTCCCAGTATGGACAGATGACGGGATGTCAGACCTTCACATTGACTTGGCCACTATAGAAAAATCACCAAGCTACTTCCTGGTCTGTGAACGCACTGCGCACCAACCTAGAGCTGCTCATGCTGGTGTGAATCCTACCGTCCTGCCTGGTGAGCGAGACACACTGGGTTTCCCTCAGGCAGGACCCGAACCCTGAGACAAACCAGGATTCACCTGAACACCCACCAACCAACCAAGTCAACGAGCCTGGCTCTTACAGAGGTGCTCCTGAGCACATAATAAACAGAAATGGAATATTTCACTTTTGAGTTTAGTGTAGTTTTAGTGTACAAGCCACAGATATTATAGCTATAAGATATAATACTTAATAATAATAAAATAAATAATATTTAATTAAAAACACAAAAGAGCAAAAGTTGGTCCAGATGAAAATTTCATTCTGTTACCCAGATAGTATTTCTCCAGAAGTAAACGTGCCTGTTTGCAGTTAGCAGTATTGAGGCCTGTACAAATAAAGTGTTTTTTGGGACAGCTGATGTTGGAGACCGACTGCTCCTTAACTATTAAAGAAAGTTTAATCAGTTTAATATGTAAAAGTTGACATTTGACTCACTCTGCGATAGCAGCTGGTGAGATTTCCTCCAGGTTCTCCATACTCCACTCCTCCAAGAACTCCAGGATGGGAGAAGGTTGGGAACCCACAGAGATATAGGCCATCAGGGCTAGGTTCTTCACCAAGCCTACAGCATGGCCCTGACACAAAGGGAAGACAGACGTAGAACATAATGTCATTATATTACCCCCAAAGAACATCAGTGTGAGTAGAAGTTGTCCTTGCTTCTTTTGGTGAGAGACCCAAGTATAGTTCTGTTTAGTATCAAAAAGATGTATACAACTAATTCAAATGGGGTGAGAATTTTGTATCATATTGATGTTGTTGCTGCTGTGAACAAAGATGTCATTGCTTTTATACTCTCTTGTAAAGTCCAGAAGAAGAAGAATGAGCAAACAGGTGGAGGTATGATCCGGTCTGATTTACCTCTGGCGTCTCGGCCGGACACACCATGCCCCACAATGTGTTGTGTAGCTGCCTGGGCTTGGCCAGCTTGCCATCTCTGCCGATGGGGGAGTTGACTCGACGGAGATGAGAGAGGGTGGACGCGAAGGTCAAGCGATTCAGTACCTATACATGGAAAACACAGGACACTCATCATGTAGGATATACACCTCTGGCCAGGCTTTCTAAGATGATGGAGGATAGATGATATCTGTACACCTATATCACCATCTGCTACGGAGCTGAGTCAGTGATACCTTCAGAGCATTGGATATGTGTTAACTAAATGATACAAGATTGGTAAGAGTAGGAGTCAATATTGTTGGAAAGGCCAGACCACATCTAGATCATTAAAGACAGGCTTGTCCCTGGCTCAGAAAAGGGCTTTGGTGGTTCGGTTTGGTGGTTGTGCCAGCGAATGATCGATACCATGAACATGGACCCTTGTTATTTGGCCCCAAATAACCTTCAGTGATGAATGAAGGGTTAGTGACAAAATATACAGGCAGCTGAATAGTTTTGACTCCAGGCTATTTGTGAGATTTTGTTGATTAACTACATGATGTTGCTATCAAAAGGCATTTTAAGTTTTTCCTCTGTTGTAACTGTGCAGGTACTTCCACTCTGGTGGCCACCAAACATTTCTCTATCCAGAGAAAACCCTGCCGACAGACCGTTCAGATAGTGTCAGATTAATTGTTGTCAATCACAGAGTGGCAGATACTTTCCTGTGATAGTTTAAACGTTCTTGTCTTTTGTGGCAGACCCCACCCGTTGGTACGTAGAGTCTTAAAACACACCAGGAAATGTATTTGAGACTGCTACTTGGGCATGTTACTGGTTTCAAAGGTGAGGCCGCTGGATGCCATCTTACCTGAGAGACTCCAGCTCTTGCCTGGTGAGCCTTCTTGACGTCGCCCCAGTTCCCTGTGGCCAAAGAGTATTTCAGGCCGTCAGAGATGATGCGGGTTTTGATGGCGAGCTCCAGGTTGAAATCCTTCCCTCTGTCGATAAACTTCTGGGCATAGATCCTGATCTCTTTCAGCAGGTTCTTAAACATACTGAACAAGGATCACAAGAGGTGATAATGACGTTGTGCCAAATTATGTCTGAAATCATGTCATAATAATTATTTTGATCGATATTATGATTATTAATCCTGATAGTTTAAATTACACTATATATATAAAATACAGTAGACATAAAAATGACATGTTTCAATATAGATAATAACAGTCAGTCAATGTGCCTTTTCTACTGTGTTGAATCTACTAACTAATTGATAGACCATCATCACAAACAATAATTAATTCTTAGTTAATCAGTTAAATAAAGCAGAGATGGGTAAAGAAAACAAGCCCCACCCTCTGAAGAGGAAAGCCAATAGTGGCCCAGCCAGGTCCAGCCTCTTGTTGCCATAGTGATCTCTGTCATCCAGCTCTCTTCTACCCAGAGCAGCCAGCAGCAGTCTGTGGACCATGTACCTGGAACCAATAGACACTTAAACAGCCACACTGAGACACTTTTTACAGGAAAGACCAACAACTAGCTTGTTCACAAAAACAATTTGATATATCAGGGTTTCCTGCATCACTCTGTAGGCAAGACGGGTCGCCTTCCAGAGTGGAATACAGTTATCAGCAACATCTGCAGGCCAAAAAGCATCACTGCAAGTAGAGGGGGCAGCACACCCAGGTAACTTAACCCACATTGTCATTTTAACTTTAGCCATTTGGAGGCAACAGGTCAACACAGTAAGTATTCCAGCTCAATGTTTGAATATAGTTATTGGTAAATTAAATAACACAAGAAAGACACTGATTCCACTGCCTTGCCTAACAATTTACCTGCAGTAATCATTGGAAATGACATGTCATTTCCAATGATTACTGCAGGAAAATTATATAACTTATTTTCAAAAAAGGGGACCACAGGAAGTGTGCCAATTATTGTGGAATCACACTGCTCAGCCTCCCAGGGAAAGCCTATGCCACATGCTGATGGCCGAACCTGAGATGTTGGAGGAGCAATGCCAACCTGATCGTGGAACAGGGGACCTTTACCCTCTCGCAGGTCATCGAGGGGGCATGGGAATTTGCTAATCTGGTATTTTGTGGGAGGTGCAGCGAGAGTATTTGGTGCCAGGTTCACTGCTGTGGGCCGTTTGGTCCCTATACACTTGGAGTGAGAGCTGTGTTGACATCCTTGGCAGGCTTGTTCAAGGTTGGGTTGATCTTCGTCCCAACCCTCACCTATGGTCATAAGCTTTGGATAGTGACCTAAGGAATGACGTTGCAGATACCATAGACAAAGATGAGTTTTCCCCACCGGGTGACTGGACTCACTCTTCCCAATAGGCCGAGTAGCTCAGCCATCCGAGAGGATCTCTGTGTCGAGATGCTGCTCCTCCTCATTGAGAGGAGCCATATGAGGCGTTTCCCTTTGGAGGTGTTTTGGGCATGACCAACTGGGAGGAGAGCCCAGGGTTAGGGTTAGTACACGATGGAGAGACTACATCTCCCAGCAGGCCCGGGAATGCTTGGGGATCGGACTTCAGGGCTGCTGTGTTTGCCCTATTGCCACTGACCTGGATAAGGCTAGACACAGATGGATGGATATTGTTCGCACACTGGCTGCAAACTTTCAAGCAAGGAGAACAGAAACTGTCTGGACCTTGTTCAAATGTTTAAACAGTCTGGCCAATGGGGCATCTGCTGATTGAGCTGCTACATTTCCACACGGCATTGGTGTGAAACAGGTTCAGGAGTCCAATCTCTTCAAGTGCAACCTAGAAACAACTCCTTTTTGGGGCAGTAAAGCAGTGGTGCAGTAAGCATGTAAAAAGGAGGCTTCTACCTTACACAAAATACAGCTAAACGACTTTGCTCCTCACCCTAAGAAATAAGCCTTTTTGGTCTCACAGAAGTCGCTGACTCCGACGTGAGGTAACACCTCCTTTTGCAGGACCTCCTTGGCATACTTGATCCTCCTCTCCTTGGTGACACCGGGCTTGGCTCCTCGGGAGCCGATGAAGTTCAGGGCCACATTCTGCTCCTGGATCACAAAGGCTTCGTCCAGCGATGGTTTCACCTGGGTAACAGGAATATGTTATCACCCTATGTAGTTCAATAGGTAGAGCAAGGCACCAACATAGCCAGATCTAGAGGTTGGGTTCAATTACTGGTGTAGCTCAATGGGTAAAGCAAGTCATCAACACTGCCACAACTACCCACTGTGGTGTTAGTTAGTCAGTAGTGAATAAGTAAAGAGTGATTACCATCTCCATCATTTCAGGATCATCAAAGTCATAGATGATGTGCTCCAGGATGTCTCTATCAGACACAAAACCCAGAGCACGGAATACGATGATGATGGGCACTTCCTGTCTGATGTAGGGCAAAGTGGACACGATCCTCTGGCCAATGGCGCTCTTCTTCACTCCCTGTGTACCAAAGCACACAACAGACAATCAGTCCACTCTTATTCAAGTAGTGGTTCAAATGCTTGCTCTATGCAATGCCTGTCACAATGAAAGACAGACTTAGTGTAAAATGTCTTAAATCCTTCTTGTGATCCTATTTGACCTCACAAGCCAAAGACTGTCACCATCTGGATCAAATACATTCACAGTTGGCATTTCTGCCAATGACCATTCCCAAAATTGTCTTACCAAGTTCAAGTCTGTCATTGATCTAAAACAAGTGTTCCTTATAACATGAAAGTTTATTTCACTGAGGTCATCATCTGTGTTTTTAGTCTGTAAAAGACTATGCTTGGTCTTAAATTCTCTTGTTGGTGAAGTGCTGATCATTTGTCACCTGTCCTCCTCTGGCCATCATGCTGACCCAGATGGAGCTTGTAGGACGAGAAGAGTTTTCCAGACAGGATCGACACTCGCCAGTATAGGCGTATTTGGAATCCTTCTTCGCGAACACGTACACCGTATTGGTTGCCATTTTTTCTTGGGCAATCAGGACCTGAAAAAAAAAAAGCAGAAAAGGGTGGTTCCGTCTTTTTTGTAAAGCACTTTGTAAGACACAGGTACAGGTGACTGTAATTAATCCTGCTCTTTGAACACTTAACATTTCTGTTTCAGTCCTTAGTGTAATCCATGAGTAGAACTGATTTGATTGCCACATGACAGAAATGATTATATTTGATACGAATAAAACAAACACATCTAGTGTTAGAATCTATGTAGTAATCAGTATACAAACTTAGGAAAGGACCTTATGATAAACATAGTGTTGACAATCCATGCAAACCACTAGTCCTTCAGCCTTTACCTTCTCAGAGCCATTGATGATGAAGTAGCCCCCCGGGTCCAGTGGGCACTCGTTCAGTTCGCAGAGATCTCGGTCAGTAAGGCCGCTGAGCAGGCAGTATGTGGAGCGCAGCATGATGGGGATTTTACCAATGAAGGTCTTCTGGTGCTGGGTCTGCAGTTGGTCCTCGCCCTCCTTGATGATGGTCTTGGTGATGTCCACATACAGAGGGGCAGAGTACCTGGATGGCACCGGAGAAACAGCAAAGTTGACTTAATGTATCGACACACCAGTGAAGCCACAAGCGACGGATGTGTTTGATGTTTAGGGCCTAACTCAATTTGTTTGGTAAAGTTGATTAACATTGATCCCTGACCCCAACCCTTTCTGAATGCATGGAGCGCCTTTAGGAAGACAGGTGAGCGTGAACACACTCCTGAAAGCCACAACAGAGTTGTGCCTCTGAAGGTGACATACGTGAGGTTCCGGAGTCGGGCTTCGTTGGGCATCATAGGAGATGGAGCTCCATCTCTCTCCCAGTGGGTGGGCTTAGACAGGTAGATCTGCTCAAACTTCAGCAGATAGCGTGGCTGTCAAAAACAGAGTCCAAGGGTAAAGATGATTATAGTAAGGACTATAAGAATGCATGGAAAAGAAAGTAAACTGAATACTGCTGTGGTAGAAATCACAACATCTCATCTGATCGCTGGCAGCCTCACCGGCTCCTCCACCTCCCCAGAGGTGTGCTGGGCTTCAGCCTGCAGGTCAATGGGTGGGGCATCCTCCACGATCCTCTGCACCGACATCTGGATGAACTCATCAAATGAATCCAGCTGCTGTCGCACCAAACCCTTCTCATCAAAGTAGGAACTAAACGGGAGGATAAAGCCACGTTTAAAATTGAAAGGTATACTTTACCTTCATGCCATTGCAAACATTTGCAGTGCCTTCCTACAGCCTACAAGCGGATATTAATTTGACTTTTCAAACACAATATAAACTAACTTAATCAAGTTAATTTACCCTTGCATATTAAAAAGAAATGGCAGCTAGAAAACATCTAGTGTGCACATTATTTAACCTGCCGCTACCACCTTGATGTTCCTGCAGAAAAAACAGACATTTAAAACGTACGCAGAGCCTCAACACAGCTGACGTTTCAGAGCCTTCCTGTGGTTGGTTTTGTCCCATTTTAGCGTCTTGTGGTACGCCTTCCTATTGGGAATCAATGCAGTGCAACCTCCTACGACTCAGCAGGTTTTTTCTTGACTGCCAGAACTGTGTAATTTAAAATGTGCAAAACACTCGTTCCATACACACTTAAAAGCTGTGTTTCAACTCAGCATGCCGACACCGTATACACTGTGTGTGTGTGTGTCTGCCTTCTGTCACAGTCGAATACAATGGGAATAGGCAATATATGTGTTAATGGTTGGTTGACAGGAGGATTAAGTCCAACCCTTCAGTTTGAGTATTGAGAGTTGAGTGTTAAACAGACACTTAGCCCAGTGAGTCACGGTTTATTTTCACCGTCTACTGAGAATATATCTGTAAATTAAAAGTTAAACTGATGAATAGCATACAGATGAATGTAGCCATGTATATTACAGAATGCATACATTGTGGAAAACCTTGTTTCTACATTACATATCTACTTATTATGCTGTATTTATGTTATATACGCCACATTCACAGCATCAAATGGATGAACTTGCAATTAGTCGGATTGTGTTCAGATAATTAAGAGATGCTGCATTACTTTACCTGATAACAATCCAACAGGCCTCCTGCCATAAATCTGGGGTGATTTCATCCTCATCCTCATCATACTGGTTATCTATTAAACATACACATTATGTACAGAGAGGAATATCAAACATTAACATTACTTTATAAACGGCGGTAAAATTGGTTTCAGGATATTCTGGATGTCTCGGCTGATCAGTTTCTCTAGCGGATGGTTAGGGACCAGGGTCAATAAAGTAGTTGCATAAGGTGTTTTTCCACCATAGGAACCTGAACCTTTTGGGTACTTTTTGGAGCAGGAATCTTTTTAGTTCCCCAAAAGAGTTCCAGGTTGCCGTCGTTTGACCCACAACAACAGCGCCAATTTCAACACAGTAAACATGGAGGAAGTTCAAGCAGCTCTGGTGTTGATCCGCCACAGAATAAAAAGTTGGTCAATGTATAGAAATGGATCCAAAACATTGCTAATGCCTGAGGAGGATCAGGTTCTGTTCTGTCACCTGGAGACTAATCTGACCGGTTGTTGCTGGTAAAGACACCACAGACACATCCCCATATGACACAGACCACTAGACCACTAGACCGCTAGACCCCAAGGCACTCAATCCAACAGAGGCTCCCTTTGTGAAAATTAAAGTTAAACTTAAGATTCTCCAGTTTGCTCCAACACTGCTGTGGTATTAACATGACGTTAGAACCGTTTTTTGGAACGAGAGGTGCAGAAGTTGAAGCAGAGATTGGACAAGCAGGTATTTAAACCGGCATTTAAACATGGCGGTTGGCGGATTTTGGCATAACTTGTATTGACCAACTAGTGTTGTTCAGTACTGCAACTCCACCCCAATGGTTCCTAGTCACCCGAAAAGTACTACCTCTCTAGCGGGAACCTTTTGCGGGGCCGGAACTATCCAATAGGAACCTTTTTCGGGGATAATTCCCCCGGTGGGAAAGTTCCTGGAACTAAGTACCAATAGTACTAAGTACCAATAGTACTAAGTTCCTGGATAGTTCCTGTGGTCATAAAACGACAATTGGGTAATCAAGTTAACATGTAATATTCTCAACCATATAACCAAAAAATACATTTAAAAAAACAACTCACAAAGACGAGCACTAATGTCCGGGCCGAAAGTGTGTTAGCCTGTGCTGACTTCCACTTTCCCCGCGTTACAAGGCTTTTACATTACAGTCATTCAGCAGACGCTTTTATCCAAAGCGACTTATAAAAAGGCGATACGGGCCTTACGAGGCTAATTACAACTACTCGTCAATAGAATGAGATACGAGAAATCATGTTGTGAATTCATATTTATTAAATCACACACAAAAGCACAATTCCAATATTTAACAAAATATCTATTACAGCTACAATTTCCAATGTAAAGTATCGTTACAACAAACAACGCGCCTTTATAGTGGGCTAACGATAGCATGGCGCTAAAGTAACGTTCCACCACAGATTTTCAGAGCATATTTCCTTCAGATTGGATAGCCAGCCAGCTACTTACCGTCATCTTGATCATACATGGCTTCGATTTAGGTTTTCAGCTGCTAACCAGATTAAGTAAAACTAGAAATTGACAGAATGCGCCCCAACGTTGGCTGATGGTCAACGCAAAACAAGGAACCAGATTACGACTTCCGGGTCAAACGTCTGTATCTTCTTCTTCTACTTCCTTGGTGTGTATAGGAAGTTCCTTAATGGTGCATTACCGCCATCTTCTGTTTTAAACCATAATCAACTTCTACAACCGCCAATAACCCCTGGCTGCAGCACCCGGAATGGGGCGGGGTCAGATATAGGCGGGGCTGGACATCCGATGGGCGGGAGGTATCCTGATGAGACAAACAGCACCATCTGCTGGACGAGTACAAATACAAATCTGTACTCCACTAAATATAATGGAAACTTAAATTTAAAACAACTTTCCACTAATTAAATGCATAAATATATTTTAAATATCGTCACCTTCTTAAAATAATGGCCGAAGTAATTTTTGAAGATTTTTTTTTTTTGCATAAGTCATCTCTTCATGATGCTGGCCACCTCTGATAAAATTGCCTACATCCTTAATTGAAAAGATCAGCTGTTCCTACCCCGGTAGTATAATGGCCTACATCAAGAGTGTGACTTAGGCAATTTTAATCCTGATTTAGGCCAAATTACTTCTGGAGTAAGTGATTTAGGCAAACATTTTACAAGCTTTCAAGATGGGGGCTGGTCCAAGAAGAAAGAAATACTACCAGATAAATTAAGTTATTTCCATGATTCAGGGCTCGTCCCCTATTGGTAAGTGATAAGGTTTACTATAATATAGGCTAGACTTAGTAACTAGTTACTACTACAGTTACTACTACAGCCTAAGTAATCTAATCCTCTCATGTTACATAATTGACAGACAGTGTTATTTGTATGTCAATAGTCATATATTGTCATAACCTTTTTGTGTGAAATGATTAAGAAATATCATATAGTCTATATTTGGTTCAGTTAATTTATCTGACCTTCGGTCATTCCCTTCCATGATTAAACATTGCCTTCCATTTTAACGGTCATAACTTTTAGGCTGACAAAAGGATGAAAATGGTGGTCACAATGGTCTTCTTCTTCTGGTTTTATTGGCGGTTGGCAAACAGCTTTCAGGTGCATTACCTCCACCCACTGATCTGGGGCCTCATTTATAAAGCGCATATTTTACCGCAAACGTCAGGATTTATAGAAAAACTCTATGCGGTAAAAGGTGCGCACTTCTACGCATCCTTTCACCGTAGAGCTCACTCAAAGTTTATTCTCTCTCTCTCTCTCTCTCTCTCTCTCTCTCTCTCTCGGGGGAAATGGAATTAGGGCTGATAGTTGTATTTACCACCACGAAAAGCAAGCAGGCTGAGAAACCGAACTAAGTGACGAGTCTGTCTGTCTATCGATCTCCTCCTCCGTTTCAGTGGGCTACTATGGACGCCCCAACATACACCTATGGAAATATTTGTCTATAGATACATAAAGCTTAAACAGAGGGGGCAAAAATACAAATGAGGGGCTAAGCATATTTTATTCTTTCATACGTAGCTCCTAATGCTCAATGTTGTATAACTTTTAAACTGTTTTTGAATTGTTTTTATCATTTTGTTCATCATCAGTTTGTCTCCCATTTTTATTTTGTTTTCTAAAGCACTTTGTAACTTTGTTTTGAAAAGTGCTATATAACAAAAGTTTATTATTATTAAGGTGTGCCGGATTATTAGAGCTTGTGCGGTTCTCCACAATGTGGCCCAGATCCTCTACTGAGCCCCAGACAGTAGCTACACCTTTACGGTGCTCAACCTCACTGATGAGCCTCAACCTCACTGATGAGCCTCAACCTCACTGATGAGCCTCGATCTCGCACTCCGCAAATTTTAGCTTTCTTGCAGCTGGGGTCTCTCAGTCTTTCCCTCATTGATAGTTCAACAAAGGCTCCTTAACAACGTTGGCATATTCATGACCTATTTAACATAGCCAATTTATGGATGATTGTGGAACGACACTAGGAGGAGTAGTGGGAGGACACTGGGAGGATTTATAAAGACTGTGTACAGGTGTGCGCCGCACGGTTTTATAAATCTGCATATTTTCTTGCGTTAGTAGATTCTGAGGTTTGTGCGTACACAATGTTTTAGGATGGAATCTACGCAAAGTTTTATAAATGAGGCCCCTGGAGAATGGACTCACAATGGTTTTAGGGAAGGGAAGAGCAATCCAATCAGAACAGTTACAGGGCGGGGTTGGATAAAAGGTGGGGTCGGACATCCAACCCCACCTTTTATCCAACCCCGCCCAATTCCGCATAGTGATGCAAAGACCAACTCTTTCAAGCCGTCCGATAGAAGTGAATCGATTCTGAATCGACTCATTATGATTCAACAATAAAAACATTGCCTTCCATTTTAACGGTCATAACTTTTAGGCTGACAAAAGGATGAAAATGGTGGTGAGGTGATAACTGACAGTGAGGTGATAACTGATACTATATAAGGTTTGACCCTGCAACCCTCAGCATGAGAGTCTGATGTTCTACTAACTGAGCTACACAGGCAATTGGAATACATGAGCGCCACCCCGTCAAACCAAATAACCACATATACCACAACTGTCGCACCATGTGGGATCAGTCTATGGCTGCTTCATAACCATGTCATGGAGGGATGGGAGACATCCTCCATGATGACCAGCAGTTTGGCCAGCACCCTTCTCTCTCCACCTCCTCCAGTGTGTCCAGGTTAATGCCCACGACAGAGCCAGCCTTCCTGATCAGTTTGTTCAGCCTGTTGGTATCCTTGGCCCTGGTGTTAGCACCCCAACACACCACCACAAAGAAGATGACACTGGCTTTTGTGTTATCCACACAAAAGTTAATGTAGTCCGTAATGCAGTCAGTGAGTCCTTCGATGTCCTCCCCATGTGACTCAGAGTCTGTAAGGCAGCGTTGGCCTCCGGTGACCATCTCCTCAGTGTCCTGGTGGTCACCGGCTGCCACTGGACAACAGGCCTGTAGAGGCGTGAGAGGTGGACCAGGTTGTAGTCGGATCTGCCAAGGGGTGGGAGTGCAGTGGAGCTGTATGCCTCCTTGACATGAACATACAACAAGTCCAAAGTCTTATTTTCCCTGGTACTTCATTTGACAAACTGTTTAATGGTGGGCAGTGTAGAGGAGAGGGAGGCATGTTTGAAACGGAAACAACAATAGCGACTGTGAAGTCTCTCGGCAGATAGTAGGGGCACAGGCTGACAGCAATATCAGCAATATATAACAGTTCAATATCCGGGCTACAGAAAACTTTCCTTCACCATAATGTGTCCAGGATGACACCAGCTGTTGTCAACGCCCTCCTTTCCGCTTACCGCTCGCTCTGGTGTCTGTCTGCCTGTACAGTCTGGAAGCCAATGCTAGTGTTCGAGTCGGGGATATGATCCTGCAGCCATGTCTCAGTGAAATCCATAACACTGCACTCCCAATATTCCCTCTGGCTCTTAACTAGTGCCTCAAGCTCCGCCATCTTGTTGACCAGAGACCTCACGTTCGCAATGATGATGGAGGGGAGGAAAGGCTTAGGCTTTGTTCTACATTTCACTCCGGCTCTGTATCCTTGGTGGCGATGTCTCCTCAGGTCCTCCGGGACATCAGGCTTAGGGGGCGGGGCCAGAGCAATCAGCTGTTGTGGCCTGTAAACAATCCCACACTTGTGTATGCTGACGGGAAAGAAGCCCAATGGTCAAACAGATAATCAAAACCTTCTCATCCAACTGGTGTCCATCATCTCGATTGAGTACAGTCCAACTCGACTCGGTAAAAACGTACAAAAAACAACAATAAACACGGAATGAAGTAACAAACACGGAAGTTTGCAGGAGCTGCTGCAACAGGCTGCCACTAGGATGGCACCACTGAGAGAAAAAAGGTTGAGATTTCAAGTCAGAATCTGTTTGATGAGACAAGAAAAGCTGTAAAATACTTTGGTGATACTAATCAGTCTGAGAGCTAACACTGGGCTGAAAGTGGCTGTTCAACAAGACAATGATCCTAAGAAATCCAGCAAATCTAACAAAGAATCTGTTCTTTATTTGGGATATCTTCATTAAAATGAGTTTTAGATAAGGATTTCATAAATGTATTCCTCTATATGAAATAATGGCCACCCCCTGTAGGGTTCACAAAATGTTCAAGCCTTTCAACATAACTTCTAAATCTTTATTGTATGAGTAAATAAGGGTCAATAAAATACCAAAACAGTTCACAATACACTGACTTCCAACAATATTGAGTGAGAAGGTGACAACAGCCTAAGATAGGAAATAGTCCTGGACATGATGACAAAATAAATACTATTCCATGAATCAAAACACAACCACAGTACACTATAACACTATATGGCCCAATTCTGAAACTCTGTGGTCCATGTAGTGTATTCAGAACAGGGCCACACTTGTTTTTCTTGTGTTCTATATGTAGGTTAGTCATTCAGTGTCACATCACACCCCTCCTGTTTTTTTTTTCCACTCTTGTCAGCAATATTTGGGCAGTAGGAATGTTTATCCCATAATAAAAGCCAAAACAATAGAGGGGCTCGGTCAAAACCATTTGGTCAGGTGCACACCCGTCAAAACATGGCTTTAGTCATAGCAGGGTCACATTATTTCAAATGCCAACAGAGGCACTATCCTGTATATGACAACAGCACATCACCGACCAACATCACAAGCACAGAGGCCCTTGTGCAAGACACATCACCGGAAGAAGAGAAGTCATTAAGAAATAAGCATTTCGGCTTCAACCCTGTTTCATCACTCCACACTTTTCCTGTATTATTCCACTTTTTTTTCAACATTTTTTCAACATGATTGGGAGGACTGTTTTGCTGGTATGTCTGGCAGTTTTCTTCTCTGTGGGTAAGCAACTGACTGACTCCTATTTGGAATTCTAATGTCAGATAGCAGTGAAAGACAGTGGTGGATATCGTGAGCTATTCTGACCTTTAAAACTTGACTGTCACTTTTGCAGATGCAGAGGACAAGTCCAGGCTGTATAGGAGGGTAAGAAACCAAAAATAAAGAAAAATAGCACATCCTTCATACAAATGTTATAGTGCATATAGTATTCAAAATTCATGTGGAATCTATTTTTTTTGTTGTAATTTTAGAAAAATTAATTATATCAATTCAATTAAGTAATAGGGAATGGATTGTAACTGAATGATTTCAAAAAGAAATCCCAGAGAAACAGCAATATCCTGATTGTTTTCCTAGCCCTCCTGCGGTGACATGAGTGTAACCCAGGCTTGTCCTCTCAACTACTCCCCGGTGTGTGGCAGTGATGGAGTCACCTACCCCAACGAATGTGCTCTGTGTGTCCACAGACTGTAAGTTGTCTTGTTGCGTCAAACTATTATAGGATAATCTACTTGTAAACCTTATATCCTACCTGTATATTATCAGACTTATCAATGCATACTCAGGGGTGTTGGTGTTGGAGCTCTAACCTCTAACACCAACACCCCTGAGTATGCATTGATGGTGGCCCTTGACCAGAAGGTCACTGGTTTGAATCCCAGACCAGCTAGGAAAATCTGGGCAGTGAAATTGAATGAGAAAAGCCTTCCCTTCCCACTTTAACAACTGCAGAGGTGCCAATGAGCAAGGCACACAACCCCCATCAACCCCAACAGAAGACTGTGGTTGTACTGGGCAGCTCCCAGAGGTGAATGTGAACAGTTATGGTTGGTGCTGAAAAAGAGTATTCATGCTCTGTCTACTTTTCTTGGATAAATGAGTTTAAAAAAGGCCCTTATGTATCCATGGTTACAAAAATGATTCATTATCTGTCAACGGCTGCTATCTATGATTCTGAACCCTTCCACTCAGTAGTGCAGAGGTAGCTGAGAAGGTGGGGATACTGGTTAGTGAACATACTGTCACCTCAGCACCTGATTATACTGTATGGGCTGTATGGGGTTTCATATTGTGTTAGGGTATTGTTTAAGGCTTGCCCCAGAATAAATCATTTCTAGCATAGAAATCTTTATTGAAATAAAAAGCTGAATCCATGTCTGTGACACAGTCCCTATCTGCCTCAGAATAACAGGTAGTCATACTACATATTCTGGCATTGTTCTACTAACCCTATTAAGTATTGGGGATTGGGATGAGGCCAGTAGTCCAGGGTGTGGCTTCGACAACCCACTCCAAAAAGGGGGAAGCTGTTCTCAGATGTTGTGACATCTTGTAATGTGTTCAGAAATTGACCCTGAATCCAGTTAGAATTGTTAAGATAGATCATCTAAATAAAGTTGTGATGACTCCAGATCAACTAATACATTACTGCAATTCCTCTGTAGGGAGACAAATGCTGACATTTTGATCATGAAAGATGGATGCTGTTGAAGAATATTGCTACTCTTCTTTGAAACGGATGACACCATCACATGTATCTGATTTCTCTGTTTGAATATAGATGTTAGAATATAGTATATATATATTATATAATGTTTGTAGAACACGCACAGACATGACACATGAACACATGCATATGTTCCCACACACCTTAATCCACTCATAGTCACAACACAGCCATATATGCTCATTATTCAAATACATTTATTTTATAATCATCATTTGTTTCATATTCTGACATTTCTATAAAGGATACTGATTTTTCTTCTGTGTAATCTTTGAGCATTAAAGAGATAATCAACATTAAATTGTGCTTTTTGTGCTGGAAACAGATTTGTATGACTTCTATATGGTGAAACCTATGAACACTGGAAATATGCTTTCAGGGCCAGAAAATGTATTTCTCTTACCAAAGATTTAAGGGTAGTATGAGTGGGTAGAATGTTGACACCCCCAACTAGAGATAATGGGCGGATACATTGAGGAGGGAAATCTACCACCTCAAGGGTGAATCCCAATACACCCCTTGGCCCTACCCCTCCGTTTTGCGCGTTCACGTGAAGGGGTAGGGCTGTCCCAATACTCTATTTTCCAAGGGGTAGAGCCAAGCCGAAGGGGTTTGTAGCCCTTCAAACGGAGATTTTTCAGAGGCACACTTCAAACCAAGGGCTACCCAGAATGCCCTGCGAATCTCTGGAAGTAACAGGAAGATCATGGGGACCGCTACGCTACCATCCGAAGTGAACCACAAATGTAGTATTTTCTTCGTTAATAAAGAGTTAAAAAATATTCCAACCGTGGTATTATCTTAGTTTAATGTCGTTTCAATGTATTATGGACCGTTTCTTTATAAAAAGCATAACAAAAAAATCGCTAATATGCCGATGTCTCTACTTCGTTAGTTAGTTACGTTACAACATTGTTTTAGGCTGATTTGTGCATGACAGTCCCGCATTTTGACATATTTACATGTCGCATTTCCCCCTTTGATGGTATATGATGAAATATAACTAAAGTCCATCAGCGAAGTTGCTGCACTTGTTCCGGCTCCTCTAATATCAGTGCAGACTGGCAGGGTAACGTTAGGAGCGGCTTGCTAGACTACAGAGCACCGCTAACGCTATTCTGTCATGAAGTGGACTGGTAATGAAGCAGTGGGCTTTTTTATTTGATGACTTGTTTGATCGATTGGTAGCGTGAAAGGTATAAGTTGTGAACGAATCGCGAGCGTCCATGCTTTTCTATCTCCATCAGATGAACGGCAAATGTCACTGTGATAATACCATTGTTGCCATAGTAATCTCCGACAACAAACTCGTCCCATCTGCTTATCGATGACGTATCAGCGTCGAAGTGCGATCCCAATACTTAGGGAGATATTTTCTAGCCCTACCCCTTGGCCCTCGATAGCGAGGGCCAAGGGGTAGGGCCAAGCCAAAGCCATAGGGGTACAAATAAGGATTGGGATTTGGCCCAAGACTAGATAGCTAACATTGTGTAATGTTAGCTATCTAGCAGTCTTCAATATGTTGTCAAATGGATGTGTCAGAGATTGCCATGCAAATCCTTCACAATGCAGCTGGTAGAGCAAAGTTTAGCTAGGTAAAACTAAATGTATATAAAAGCTCAGTGAAATGTTTAAAATCATTGACAAAAACTTCTGATTATGTGATATTCAATACTCTTCTAACATTGTGGAAGCCTCGTCTTCCCTGGATGATACCTGTGTTACAAGATGGCACTATTTGTATTTATATTCGGATAAAACCCAGATATGGGCGTGGCTTACCAAATGTGGGTGGGATTTTGATGGAAGCCATATAAAATGCCAGAAATTCCTGGGCCCTCATTTATCAACATTGCGTAGACAGAGTTCTAATTTATCTTTTACGAATGAAATTTAGAATGTTTCTACGCACAGAAAAATCGGGATTTATCAAACAAGGGCACGCAGGTCGTATGCATACCTGCAAGTACTCAGTGTTGATAAATACCAATTGTTCTTACCCTCTCTGCTTGTGCACGATTCTAAATATTTGCATATTTGCAGAAATGCCCACAATTAACCATATATGGTAAGAAAACATCCCTTTAAAGGCCGCATCAAAACATGCATGTTATCTCAGTGGAATAATGGCGAAGAGAGCCAAAAAAAGAAACTTTACAGAAAGCAAGATTGATGTTCTTGTCACTGAAGTAGAATCTAACCAAAATGTATTGTTTGGTTCACTTAGTGTAGGGATAACCAATAAAAGAAAAACTGCTGTATGGGAGCAAGTGACAGATTCCGTTAATTCTCTATCTTCTGAACAGAGATCTGTATCAGAAGTTAAAAACAATGGTTTGATGTCAAACTGTCCGCCAAGAAGCGACTTGTGGAATACAAGTGGGACATTGGTGCGACTGGGGAGGACAAAGTCGAAAGGAGCTCTCCCTTTTGGACGCACGGATTGCCAGCGTCATTGGCGATACAGCGTTGTCTTGTATTCTAGCGCATGGAGACAGTGATCTCAACATTCCCATCGCAGAACAAGCTGTGCCATCGAACTTTTGACGGTACAAATCACTTTCGTTGTAAACAATTTTATTTAGATGCATGACTCGCCAAAATAATAGTAATTTTGCTTTTTAATGATGTGACCTTGAACAATATTTTTTGTAAATAAATAAATCCAATCAAATGATTTTGTTAATTTGACGGGTAACTCGGCTGAATTGCCCAGTCCTGTGGTCACCCAGGAGGAGCAGGGAACGTCTAGACCCCCTTCGACGCGTAGGGTGGCAAGGGTGTTGACTGACGCAGTTCTGCAAAATCAGCAAGACACAACACACGCAGTAATTTAAATTAAGGACAAGCTGACAGACATTTGCAATGTATTAACGGAAATAAATGAGTCACTGAAACAAATTGCTGCCTGTGCAACCCAAATGGTTAATAAAAACCATGCTGCAAAATAAATCAGCCTTTTTTCATTTACGTTTTTTTTAAAGGTAACTTAAGACCTTGCAAGGGTAGACTTACTTAAAACTGTTGTATGATCCTAGCTCTTGCCTGAATTGCTGTAGCGTTTGGAGGTGGATGCTCTGCGTCTGGCATGGGGCCGTCAGGTTCCTGCAGCGGGATGCCATGTTTGATGGCCAAGTTATGGAGCACACTGCAAGCCATGATTATGTGGCAAACTTTTTCAGGCCGGTACTGCAGTGTGCCCCCCGTGCCAGACAAGCACAGCCATCGACCTTTCAGCAGGCCAATTGCGCGCTCTACAGTGGCTCTTGTGCGCGTGTGCCCGGTTATAATTGTGCTCCTGTTGGGTCGTTGGGTGTCACGCCCTCCACCTCTGCCCCCTAGCAGTTCTCCCTGTCTGTCTCTGTCTCTGTCTCTCTGTGTGTGTGTGTGTGTGTGTGTGTGTGTGTGTGTGTTGGCGGGCGTGGCTCCAGTCTCCGGCTCCTCCTTGCATCATTACCTCATCCCAATCACCTGCTCTACCCTGCACACCTGCCATCCATCAACTCATCACCACCTGTATAAGAACCCCGGCTTTCCATCCACTCACTGCCAGATCGTTGTTCCAACCAGTGTGGTACAGCTTGTTCCCAGCCACTTGAATTTAGATTCAAGATTATCTGTTGTTTGCTTGACGTTAACCCTGCTCTCCCTTTGCCCAGGATCATTACCGTCTCCAGCCATTCCGCGCATCCCTGTCTACCTGCCTGCTACCCGTCAACCTGTTCGTTCACCCCCTGCCTGCCCTGCCCGCCGTGTCTCCTGCCTGTCTCCCTGCTTCGCCCTGCATCCACTCTACCCTCGGGTTTTCTCCTTTAATAAACTCTCTTTGTTTATTCCATCTCTGAGTCCGTCCTGTAATGAGCCATGGCTTCAGTGGATAACCCTGATCAGAGATAAGATATATATTTTAATTACAGATACCTCAGTAATAGCACTCACCAATAAGCCATCCGTCTTCAACAGCTGCCCCGCATCGTAGATTATCTGTACATTGACCGAGTGGAATCCCTTTCTGTTGACATAATTGTGCACATGTTGCTATCAAAGCACCATCAATCAACAAAGTTCATTTCATTTAATACATGTGAGAATTTTGCATTTTTTTTTATAGTCAATGTAAAAACAACACAGTACTTTGTGTGTACATACATTTTGTTAGAAAGAACTGAACATATTTGGTACATCTTTAATGTCTCTAAAATAGCTACAATTATATTTGTCTCAATCACAGGTTAAAATATGTGTGAATATATGACAAATTTCAGTCAGTACGCAAGTTTCAGTTTGTCCTGGAATGAAACAAATAGAAAATGTGACACAGGCCCAGGTAAGTTAAGGATCTACATCTAGTTCATTGGATATCAGCTGTCTGAGTTCAATATACAGGTTAACTGTTTCAAACACATCATTTGTTAGTATCAGATTATGCTCTGACATTAGGTCCACACAGATATGGAATACATCATCATCACATGGGAAGTCCTTGAACACACACTCTTCAAGGCAGACATTAACCTTCTCCAGGTCCACATGGTGCAAACAATCCCTGCCTCCGTACAGTTGAGGGACTGCATGCAATATGGAGGGACGTCCATGAGGTGATCGTGAGTTGTGGACTTGACGAACTCGGTGGTTGTTCCAAGTCAATACAACCTCATTAAGTTCTTCCTAGGAGGCAAATAATATTCAGTCAGACAGAGTGTGTAAAAATATTGGGGATTGTTAATTACTAAGTAGTCCTGGCACATGATTTGCTTCATTTTAAGCTTTGTCTTCTTGTTATAATATGGTAGGTTGGCACAATAATATTAATACCTGTTAAATGTATTTTTCTGCAGTGCAACTAATGTTGAACAGTGCACTCGTGTGCTTGAGTAGGACCAGTATATGCTTAAGTGTAAAGCAGGAAATCAGCTGCAGTAATGAAGAATGTAACAGTAATTTACTAGGATGAGTGGGAGCAGCACAAGCACTCTATCACTACCAGTAACACAGCAACAGGAAATTATGCAAAATGTATACCATAGCACATCAAGAAACAATACATGGGTATTTCATATATTGTGTATACTCTGCTTGCCCAAACACGGCATCTATTGCACACCCAACCGTCCTGGTAGGGGGATCCCTCTCTGAGTAGCCCCTCCCGAGGTTTCTCCCACTTTTCCAATAAGGTTTTTGTGGGAGTTTTTCCTTGTCCTCTGTGAGGGTCTAAGGCTGGGGGATGTCGTGTACTAATCATTTATTATTTTCACATGTTGGGCATTGTGAAGCCCTTAGGGACTGTAACGGTGATTAAGGGCTATACAAATAAATGTGATTTGATTTGATTAGATTATTTATTCTCTGCACCGGACACAGGCACTGAGGTTGTTACACATGGTCATTTGTGGCTCTTAAAAATATTATTGGTCATCATTTATCTCATTATATGTCAATTACCTGTATTGTTTGAAGAAAGCAAAACTGGATCAAGGACTTGTCCAAAAAGTTGTCTGAAAAGTAGCCATCTTCTCTCAGTTTATCAAATAGGTCTATCCAAAACTGGACACACTCACTTCGCAAGATCAGCCACCATCGTTCAATTCGCTGGTTTCCAGTGCTTGGACCAAAGGTTACACTGTGTTTCAGCTTGGTTCTCAGAAAAATGCAAAAACCGCTGGATTTCAGCCATATGGCCATTTTCTGTTCCTAAATCAAGTCTGAGTCTGGCAGGGCACCCACCAGAATTGATCACAGCATCCATAAAGTAGCCAGCAATGATCTTAGGGTCGTTGTTTGTTTTGTAAGTTTCCAGCCATATCATTGTTCTGGAAAATCCATCAATGCATCCACTGATTGCAATTCCAAATGGCTTAAGCTTGTCATAGCCATCAATGTGCCAGACATAGTTTGGACCACAGCTGTGGTAAACATGCCTTCGCAGTCTGTTTCTTGACCTCAGATTGACACCGTCACCGTCCAATAACTGTAGTAATATTCACACCGTTTCTCTGTCAGTCACAATTCCATGTAACCAACATTTTTGGTGCATCCACCTGTAACCATGGCACTGACCAGATGTTTCCAGTTGCTGTTCAATGAAAGTTGCCACCTCAGCCACATCAGTTTTGTTCTTTCTACGCCAGAGTTGCTTCTTGCTTAAAATCCTTTCAAGGGTGCGCTTGCTTAGTACAATCCCATGTGAATCAGCAAGCAAAGTATTTCATTTGTTATAAAGCCACGTTTAAAGTAGTCCTCAATATACTCACAATCCATTTGTGTGTCAATCTCCCCACACCAAAGAGCTGCTACTTGAACTGCTGTGTGAAAATATCTCATAATTTTGACTTTTTATCTCATAATTTTGACTTTTTTATCTCATTATTATGACTTTTTTTTATCTCATTATTATGACTTTTTATCTCATAATTTCGACTTTTTATCTCATAATTTCGACTTGCTTTGAGGATATTTTTATTATCAAGACTAAGTTTTATCTCTTTTTTTTTTTTCTAGCGGAAATGGGCTTCCATAATGATGCCTCTAAAAGTGTGCCGCGGATGAAAACTGGACCTGTGGAGGAGAGAGTGGGAGTCCGTCGGCTTAAAGAAGACTCGGATATCCAGGCGACCTGTTTGGGTAAAGTTGGGGCCTTTAAAGGTGGTGGTATCTAGGAAGTCTATCTTTGTGGAGTGGAGCACTGGTTGTAGTTTAATACAGGCATGATGTCCATTCAAAATGGTGACAAAGTGGTCGAATTCCTCCTTAGTGTCAGTCCAAATTGCCCAAATGTCATCCAGATAGCGAAGATAAATCAATGGAAGTTTGGGGCATTTCAGAAAAGCAGACATCTCCCACTCAGCCATGTAGATATTGGCGTAGGCCGGGGAGAAGCGATTTCCCATCGCCATCCCTTTGGTTTGAAGGAAACGTTGGCCGTCAAATTCAAAATCATTCCGTGTGAGATTGATATGAAGAAGACTCAATAGGTGTTCATCCGGGCGGTTTGGGTCCGGATTGTTCTCCAATACTCTTTTGACTGCACTCATGCCCATATCAGTGTCAATATTGGTATAAAGATTCTCCACGTCCATGGAAAAGAGCCAGTGGTGGTCCTCCACTTGGAGTGCTTTAACTTTCTCAATAAAATCATTGGTGTCCTTAATGTAACTGTCGTGGTGTGTTGATAGAGGATTGAGGATATGATCTATGAACTCCGCCGAGCCATATGATTCGCTGCCGCAGCCCGAGATTATCGGACGGCCTGGTGGAATTTGGTGGGGAACTGGCCAAGAGGTTGGGTCCTTATGTATTATGGGGAGGAGATAAAAGTATCTGGGACGGGGGGGTGACCGATCTTTGAGGTACACCCCCCCCGTGAGTGGGAGAGATGTTTTTCCGAAACTAGCTGATCCAGTATCCAATTAACCTGTATGGCTGTATCCGGATACATTGGCTGGTCCAATTTCTGGTAATATGGAGTGTTTTGAAGTTGCCGTTGGGCCTCCTGGACATAATCCTTCCTATCCATTGGTACGGTTGTGGACCCATTGTCCGCAGGTTTTATGATGACCTGTGTTTGATCCCTCAGTTCCTGTAAAGTTTTGACCTCGGCCAGGGTGATGTTGGGTTCTTCCATCTGACAGATCAAGCGGGAAACATTGTTACGGTCCTTTTCAATCAACGTGAGGAGGTCATCAGGTAAGGCATCATTCCGAGGCTCCCAAGTGGATTTGAGGTGAAATGGTGGAGAGTCCGTTGTATTGGGATTTTGAAAGTACGCGGCCAGTTTCAACCGTCTATGGTACTGTTGCAGGTGACCAGCCAGGGATTGGCGGACATCAGGATGCACGGATGAAGTGGGAATGAAGGAGAGTCCCTTCTTCAACAACAGGATGTGGGAAGAGGATAGGTTAAGGGAAGTGGACAGGTTGATGACTGAGTCACCCTCTGCCTGAAACATCCCGGAACGAGTCAGTGGAGGGTCCCCAAGCCTAAAAAAGACATCCAATGGTTCCACATGGCGAGGGCCGCGTGGTGGGCCCAGTGAATCCTGTCATGGTCCATGTCAAAGGATTCGAAGGGTAAGTGGTAAATATGTTGGTTGGTGCCGATGATGATTTGATTTAGAACCCTATTATTGTTTCTGATTCTAGGGGGTAAGAGGTTGGAGTGGTTGATGACGGGAATGAAGATACGGGTAAACGGAAAAGTGGCCTGGGCTGTTCCGAGGAGTCACTTAACCTCTTTCTCCAGGAGGGTAGGGTTCCCTTTGGTGCGGTTATTTATCCCAACGGAGAGGATGACCGAATGGACATCTGGTGAAGTGGGGGTCTTGTGGGAAAGGATGTGGGTGATGTTGGACAAGTTGGCTAAGCATCAACCTGAATTCTACCATCATGAATAGGGGGGAGTCTGGAGAGGTTAGAGTCCCCTATAATAAGGACAGACCTCCGGGGTGTAAGGGACCAGTTCTGTGTCTTATTACACGCATGTTCGTGCCGAGTGTAAAGGGCCACAGTGGTTTTAGCCAGATCCTGGGCATCAAGGGCTTGAGCCAGCCGCAGAATTTCTGTTTGCTCCCTGTAGGGATCGGAAGGTCCAGCGGGATCGTCGTGAGCTTGATTAGGAAATTAACGGTTTCTGGTTACCCGTTGGGGTTGGGGAGGAGGAGGAAGAGGAGGGGGAGGGGGAGTTGCAGGGGGAGACTCCTGCCAAGGATCCAGAGACAACTCAGACAGCCAATCCACAACCGGTTCCAGGGAGGCCGTCTGGGATGTCATGATTGGTATTACGGGAGCTAGGCCGGGAGTTGTAGACGGTCCAGGGGTGAATAACCGTTTCTTGGGGATGAAGCCAGTCTTCAGGATGAAGGCAAGGTCTGGTGGGTTAGAGGATAATGGCTCCTGTTGAAGAGTGGAAGAGATGGAGCCCGGGGTGTCTGGTATGGTAAGTGGTCCCGCTCTAGGAACGGCAGATGGATGTTCAGAAGGAGAAGGAGGAGAAGAAAAACATTTTCGAGGCTGTCAACTATTCCTCAAACTTGGACGGAAGACCGTTTCAGTGGTCCAGGAAGATAAGGAATGTGTTGACCCCAGCAAAGGTCACGTTCCTTCAGCTTTATTCCAACGCTCCACACCAGCACATTAAGAGTGCATTTGCGTACAAGCACCCAGTGTCTGGATGCATTGTTACATGTGGTCTGTGCCACAAAGACACAAACAAGTCAATGGTGTCCAGGGCTCTGGATTACATTGACCATGTGGAGGAGCTGGCCAAGAAGATGGTTTGCCAGATTCACCTAAGGATGGAAATGGTGGGACTGTTCGAAAAGGAACGCGGTATTCCATCCATCTTGGATCCTGAAGAGTTTTTCCGCCTACCCGCCCTCAACCACCTTATGAGCACCATCCCTGTTGTGCTCCCTTTCTTGGATGATAAACATGGTAAGGGACTGACCACTGTTCTTAAGGAGATCCTTGACTACCTGGTGAGCATACTGAGGAAGGAGTTTGACTCCCACCTATTTCTTGGTGGCTTCCTGAGCAGCTGGACTACCTACCAAGCGGAGCTGGCTGTGGAGGAGACCTTGTGGGGCCATCCCCTGTCCCACATGGACAAACAATGGAGTGTCAGTCTCAGTACTGACACTGAGTGAAAACAGCCTGACATTCATAAGGGGTTTCTTGGGACTGGCTCCACCAAACAATGCAAGTGTCCAAAGCGAGCCACCACCTCTGAACAACTGGAGCCGGAATCCAGTACAGGTGAGCCGCATTCTGAGGTTGTTCCCTCTTGGTGACACCCTGGAAGCTGCTCCCTCACTTGTAGGAGCACAGTTGATCCAGATTTTCCTTGGAGATATCTACAAGAGGAATGACCGCATCCCCCTTGGTGCAATGGCTGGTGACACACCACCCTGAAGTGCTCCATAACAGTGGACACTGTTGTGAAGGACTTAGCCATCCGGGATTCTTTCCACGCACCTGACACTTTTGGTCGGGCTCGTGCCATTTGTGTGAGAAGGGGCTTGGATGTGAATGAGTGTTTGATGCTTGGCTTTCAGGAGCTCAAACTAAGATACTTCCCAGCCTTCACACTCCGTGATGTGCGGAAGAAGAAAATCCTTGGCTGGAATGGAACTGACTGGTACGAGCTGACTCAGAGAGGCCAGGCGCCATCCAAACGAGCAAGAGCTGCATCTCTTACAGGGGATGTCTGCATTGAGATTGAAAGGAGGAATCTGTCCCATTCAAAGAACCTCAATATTTACCGAGACAACGGAATGCCCTGGGTGGAGCCCATCCTCACAAGGCTACCACCAAAAATGGAGGCCAACCAAGAGCTAAAAGTTCTCACATTCCTCAGCTGTGTAGGGATGCTGATGAATAATGACTATGTTGTCTATGAGAACCTGAAAATACTCATGAGTGAGCTCCCATTCTCCCAGGCCAGGCTGCAGGTCCTAAGGATCCAGTCTCAAAACATGCTCCCCAAGGTCCTGGGAGCAAGCGTGTGGAAACTGGCCGATGATATCCCCTACCGGATGGCCCCACGACCACCCAAGCCTAAAGTCGCAAAACCATCAACTGCTCGAGAGCTAGAGGAGGAGGAGCCAGAGCAACCACTGGAGGATGTCCAAGGTGTTGATCTGGAGGAAGAAGCACCACCAACCTCTGTACTGCAAAGAAGGTGCCGTCCTGTCAACAACAAAGGCGTTTGGTCAGAGGAGGAGGTGGGATTCATCGAGTACGATAACCCTCTCAGGGATGCATACACATCTTATGTCAAGAAGTGTCAGGCTGCTGGAATCCCTGCAAGAAATCTGTCTGCCTTCAAGCGTCGGTGCAACAAGAACCTTGCGGAGAAGCACAACACCTCAGTAATGGCTGGTCCATCTGGTGTTTAAATCCCACCCAAAATCTTGTAAAAAGTTTCTCAATACATTGTAGGAATAAGTGGTTTGCAAATACATAGCAGTTTGACAGTTTGTCAGTATAAAATAAAAAAATAGGGTTAGGTGTTTTGAATTTATCACAGTGACTCCCCATGCAGTCCACCGACTTACACAGTTAGCTGGAGAGCCAGAGGCAAGGCACCGGTCGGCGCATGTCACTCGGGGCTCCCTTTACTGCGTACCATTGGCCAAGAACCTCAGAGAGAAGTGACAAAAGGAAAGAAAGATATAAGTAGTAGGTTTGTGAATGATGGCTTCACCCTTCCCAGAAGTTGAGGGAGGGCTCCTCCTGAGACATTAGTAGCTCTTATACTGGAGTTGTCTCGTAGTCCGTTGTGACTGTTATTTTGAAGTTGTCTAGTAGTCTGTTGGTCTTGCTCTGTCACTATTAGACTTTGTCTTGAGAACCACTAAGTCTCTTTAATCCACAAGTATAATCATATGCCATGACAATCGGACGTCCCGGCGGGATTTTATGTGGGACTGTCCAGGTCTCTGGTGGCTTGTGGATTTTGGGTGGTAGGAAGAAGTACCGGGGCCTCGGGGTTCCTTCCCCTTTTAGGTATTCCTCTTGTCTTTCTGTTATAAATCCCCTAATTACTAGTGTTTCCAAAATATCCCGTATTATTCCTATTGCTTCGGGGTAGATGGATTCCGCTAATTTACGGTAATACTCCTTGTTCACCAATTGTCTCTCTGCCTCCTGGACATAATGCTCTCTATCCATTATTACTATGCCATTTCCCTTATCCGCGGGCTTTATTATGATACTTTCTAGGTCCGTTAGTTCTCGTAGTGCTTCCTTCTCCTTCAAGGTAAGATTTATATATTTTCTTTTCCTTATTTTCTTATTATCCTTTTTAATCAAATCCCTGATCACCCGTGGGTATTTATCTTCCGCTGGTATCCACCCCGATTTGGGCATAAACCAGAGAATTTTTCGTGCACCCAAAATAGGACTTTAATATGATTTTACGATGGTATTGGGTCACTGAGTCTGTCATCTCCCTCCATTTGTCCCACTTGGCCTTACACGTGGGTATGTATGTTAATCCCTTTTCTAGGAGTTTTATTTGTGGCTTTGTTAGCCTTATTTTGCTTGACAAGTTGTATATTCCTTTTGATTTTTCGTTTTGTTCCCCCTCCCTCTTCTCCTTCCTCCCCTTCCTCTCCTCTTTTCTCCCTTCCCTCCTTTTCTCCTCTTAGGTTAGGTTCTTCCTCTCATCAATTTAGGAAGCTCTTCCAATGTGCTCACATGGCTTTCCCAGTATCCGCCGTCCAATGCACCCTATCATTTTCCGTATCGAACTGTGTCCTTGCAAGTCTTGGTATGTCCTTCTAGTTTTATGATTTGTTCGTTGAAACCCATCAAATTCTCCCTCATCCTCCCCTGTAATCCCAATCAAATAATGGTAATCACCCTATTTTGACCCATTCATTTTTAATCCAATCCAAACGTTAATTCCCTCCTCTACTTTATTACGACTCTTAGGCCCAATCCCAATGCTTATTTGTACCCCTACGGCTTCGGCTTGGCCCTACCCCTTGGCCCTCGGTAGCCAGGGCCAAGGGGTAGGGCTAGAAAATATCTCCCTAAGTATTGGGACAACCCTTAGACGCTGAAACGTGATCGATAAGCAGACGGGACGAGTTTGTTGTCGGAGATTACTATGGCAACAAAGGTATTATCACAGTGACATTTGCTGTTCATCTGATGGAGATAGAAAAGCATGGATGCTCACAATTCGTTCACAATTTATACCTTTCACGCTACCAATCGATCAAACAAGTCATCAAATAAAAAAGACCACTGCTTCACTACCAGTCCACTTCATGACAGAATAGTGTTAGCGGTGCTCTGTAGTCTAGCAAGCCGCTCCTAACGTTACCCTGCCAGTCTGCACTGATATTAGAGGAGCCGTAACAAGTGCAGCAACTTCGCTGCTGGACTTTAGTTATATTTCGGGCGTCATATGCCAGCAAAGGGGGAAATGCGACATGGAAATATGTCAAAATGCGGGACTGTCATGCACAAATCAGCCCAAAACAATGTTGTAACGTAACTAACTAGCGAAGTAGAGACATCGGCATATTAGCGACTTTTTTGTTATGCTTATAAAGAAACGGTCCATAATACATTGAAACGACATTAAACTAAGATAATACCACGGTTAGAATATTTTTTAAATCTTTATTAACGAAGAAAATACTACATTTGTGGTTCACTTCGGATGGTAGTGTAGTGGTCCCCATGATCTTCCTGTTACTTCCAGAGATTCGCAGGGCATTCTGGGTAGCCCTTGGTTTGAAGTGTCCCTCTGAAAAATCTCCATTTCGAGGGGTATGTAGCCCTCGATCTTGGCCCTACCCCTCGATCAATAGAGTATTGGGACACCCCTTCACGTGAACGCGCAAAACGGAGGGGTAGGGCCAAGGGGTGAATTGGGATTCGGCCTTACACTGTGGCAATCGCCCAAATTGTGTTGACATATATAAAGGCAGATATGTACTAGCCCTGTCAACCAGTGAAATGGTTTGAATTACCCGCTTTCAAAAAGACCGGCCCCTTAATGTTCCTTTATGTTGAGCCGCAACATTTAGTATGGGGTCTGACGCCGAAGTAAAGAACAGGGAGAATTCGTTTGCCTACCTAGGCTTTTGCGCCGTGTTAAGTCCGCGTTTAAGGCCCGTGAACTTGGCACAAATCTCCTCATCTTCCTCAGGAAAGTCCGTCGAGGATCCGACAGCTGAACGGAGACTCGACAACAGGCTTTAATCTCCACGGTAACAGTGAGTCGGCGGTAGCCAAGTGACTATTTGTTTTTTTTTCTTTTCCATTGACCAAAACTTTGTGGGTTTGTGGGTTTTTGTTTTGGAATTAGCAGAACTGAACTGTGGTTACTTCCTTGTTTTGAGTTTTGTTTGTGGGATAATCATGAAAAACCGGAGTGGATTATTTTTTAATTTTTTTGTTCCTTTTAAAACTGGACTGGATTGTAAAGAACTGTCTACCCCTTTTGTTCTAATATATACCTTTTTGAAAATCAACTTGATGGTGTGGTTGAGCTTATTTAAATTGAGTGTCTTTCACTATACTATCTTAAAATTAATTTGTTTGTGTTGACAATAACCAGGGTTCATGTGTTTTATTTATTCATGTATCCTTTGTGGGGTTTGACTTTGACTATTAACTGGTTCTGGTTTAAACCGCTACAACACGTAATATTTAATTTCCCCTTACATCCCTTTTGGGTGGATTCAAGTTGGCTTCAATTCAGTTTGTGTTAGGCCCTTCTAGTATTGACTTGAGCTTTCGTCCCCCAATCCAGCTTAGGTTGACTGGCGAGGGTACAACGGGACCTGGGTGGCACGTCATTACTAGTTGGCAGTTTACCCATACTATTTGAGCACCATTTGAATGAGATATGGATTCCTTATCCACTTACTGCTGTGGTTGGCAGTTAATTTTTGGATTTGAATATTCCGTCCCCTGGACTACGTTGACCTGTTGAATTTCTGGAGAATAATTTCTATTACTGACTACTTTAAGGACACTTTCTTGTAATCCTTATTTTTCCTACCGTTGCCTAAATTCCTCCTCGACCTCGATTGACCCCTGGAACCAGATCGGGCAGGATCGTGGTCATTGGAACGTATGTTCCCGCCGCTTTCTATACCTGGGTTAATAGGAAGCTTATTCTCTCTTTTTTCCTTTCTCTTCTCTCTCCTTATGTTCCTATTTACTCCATCTCTCCCTCTCCCCTCTTCTCTCCCCTGCCAGTTATTCTGGGGTGGATAGTCGGGGGGCGAGCCAGGTAAGTCTAGACCGGCTGGGTTGTGGTTTGAAGGATAGACACTCCTCCCACTTCCTATACCTGATTCACTGTATCTCTTATCTCAACTGTTTCTAGTTCTTTTTCTCCCTACACATCTCCCCTCTTCCCCTCACCCCGCCCCCCTTCCCCACTCTATTTGTGTGGGGTGGGGGGGCGAACCAGGTAGCCTAGACCGGTCGGGTTGTGGTTTGAAGGATAGACAATCCTCCCGCTTCCTACACCTGGTTTTATGTATTCTCTATCTATGCGTGTTTTACCTTAGATGTTGTTCATGGCTCTTCTTCACCTCTCCCCTCTTCCTCCCCCCACCCCCCTTACCCACTCTGCGAATGTGGGGAGGGGGGGCGACTCAGATAGCCTAGACCGGCAGGGTTGTGGTTTGTAGGATAGACACTCCTCCCACTTCCTATACCTGACTCACTGCTTATCATTGTTTATATCTTACTATGATCTTTGTTTGTTTTATTATGTTAATTATTTTATGTCGTAATCCATTAGACTGTACGGTTGGATTGATTGCAATACTTGTCAGCTAGGGAATTTAGTGAGTTGTGTTGGTCTGGTTACATTAATTGGGATGTTCTTATGGTTTTTTACCCGGATTGTGGGTTATTGGAATCTTCATTCCTCAAATAGACTAGTTATTGGATGATTTGCAAAAGGTATCACAACCCACCTTGCTTTTACTCACCCCCTACCCGTTCTTCATGGAAATATCATCGTGATGACTTCACTCGTGTTTCTTCTGTTGTTATCTTCTCTTATAGATACAACATAATGCCACCGAAGGAAACCAAATCGGATTTTCAAAAACTGGTTCGTGCCATTTTCAATCTCTTCCGGATCCACCACCATGCGTGGAATGTCCAGAGATCCACCGGGGATACAGAAGTCCCAAAGGTCTTCCAGAAAAGCCAATCTTGGCTCGGGGATAATGTCCGCCCGGCCATGCCATCAAGGCAGACCCAAGCCTTGCTGGAGGCCAATAATACCAATTGGGTCCACACCGCGTTGCAAATACTGAAAGAACACTACATGGATGTAGCGAAGGAACTTAAAGAAGCCATTGGCACCTTGACTGTGGAGGACTGGCAACGGGCTTGGCTAGTGGCGCACTGTTGGGCGGTGCGTCGTTTCCGAGGATTGAATGTGGGAGTCATTTCTTGGACGGCGGAGGAACTTAATTGCTTGATGAAACCAGTGGTTGACGAGGTTCCTACCACTTCAGACCAGCCAGATGACGGTATCTGAGTTCCTGGGCAAATGCACAGCAGATCAACCCCACAGAGACTCACCATCTCCTAAAGTCCCCCATCAAGAGGGCCCCAGCCAGTCAGCCCCAAACCAGGATATCACCCCTATCCGTACGGTTCAACATCCAACATTGGATTTTTCCCTCACGGATCTCAATATGTCATTATCTTTGGCCTCCTCCGCCTCACACTCGGATTTGGACACATCTCTTCCGATGGAGCTTCCGGACCAGGATTTCCTACCCCAACCTGCAGCCGATACTCTGTTGGAGCTGGTGCCCCCTCCTTTTGTTCTGATGTCGGAGAAAAAGGTCCAAGTATCAGGCCAGTGATGAAGGACTGGACCTCCCACACCAACACTTAATCTTCTTTACGATTCCGAAAATTCAACAGTTACTAGAGTCTCAAACAGGTTCAAAATAAATCACTGGAGAAGTTCAGAGTTCGATGCATAGAGTTTTATTCTTCACAGACACAAAACCCGAGTCGGCTCCGGAACCAGACTAACAAAAGCTATCTGCGCATGATCTTATATATCCTAAAAACTGGGTGGATACCGATTTACGCCCCATTCTGGCAAAGTTAGCTCGATGTCAGCAAGTATTTTTTCTTGATCAGCAAGTATTTTTGCTTGATCAGCAGAAACAATGAGTTCACCAACCTTATATGGACATATCGCCCAAACTCAAACTGCGAGCATCAGCAAAGACGGCCATCGCGCACCATTTTGCTATCGCCTTGGCATTATTCCTAGCTTCGTGATATCAAATTTGTTTTTTCCTGGGCAGGTCTTAAATGCTACGTGTTGGTTTTCCTGGGCGGGTCTTAAATGCTACGTGTTGGTTTTCCTGGGCGGGTCTTAAATGCTACGTGTTGGTTTTCATGGGTGGGTCTTAGTATTAAGCTTGGCCTCCTGGGCGGGTCTTGATATTAGCTTGGCCCCCTGGGCGGAGCTCTGTGGGCAGTACCTCCCCCTGGACTTCTCCTGTCTGCAGTCTATTTTTAGATACTTTTTCCTGCTCGGGCCTGTGCAGCCTGTCTCTATTCTCCCCTCTCATGAGAGGGCCTCAACCTGTATTTTTCAAAACTTTATGATTACTTTGGGTTTTCTTGTAGGTTACACGTTTCAATCAAAACACACTTTTTATACTTATGAGGGTTATATAGTTAATCAAAACACTGTTTTTATATCTGTCGGCCTGACATTTTTCCCTTATAAAATTGCTTAATACAAATACATCAAAATGCATAAAGTAATACAGCAAAGAAATGATAATTATTTTACAACAGTTCCCCCTCCCCCTCCTCAATTTCCCTACAGCTCTAGCCCAAAGGAGAGTCCGGAGACTATCCCTCCTAATCCCTCCCTCGCCCTCTCCCCCATCCTCAATCAGGATTTGAGGAACAACCCACAGTCCTCGACTGGTGACGAGACACTCCTTAAAGTCCTGAAGACCAGCTTCGCACCAAGGAAGCATCTTTTCAAAACCCCGGCGCCCACACCGACATCCCCGGACCATGCGAAGATCCTACGTCCTACAGAATCCCCTGTTGTTGACCCTCCTATCCCCACTCCCTCCGGGGAACCACCCAAGCAAACCTACATCCCCACAATCTATCTGGTGAGAACTATGGCCAACCTTTCTTTAGTCCACCCAGAGGCCTCCCCCCCTTCCCCTTCTCCCTCACCTTTACCTCCACCTGCTCTGTTACCTCAACCTACACCCAGAAGTCGCAAGACTACCCTAGCACCTCTTCAAGTGTCCTCCGACCCTCCGGGACCTTCCGACCCGGGGAAAGAAACACGTGACATGCTTCAATGGGCTCAGGACTGGCATGATGAAGACTGGGCTGCTCAAACGGAGCCACTACTGGAAAGGCATGAACATGGGGGCAATAAATTCGCAAACTGGTCCCTCAAACCTCAGAGACCAGTACTCTTAGTTGGGGATTCCAATCTGGCCCACCTACCGATGATTCTGGATGCAAGGGTTCAAGTTGACGTCTACCCGAGAGCCAACTTTTCCCACCTCACTAACCTCTTTTCCCAGAAAACTCCCACTTCACCGGATGTGCAAGCTCTTCTCCTCTCAGTGGGGATAAACTGTCGCACAAAATTTAATACTTCCCTAGTGGATAAGCAAATCAAACGCATGCTCAGTGCGGCACAGGCCACGTTCCCCTTCGCCCGAATTTTCTTGGCAAAGATTAATGCCTCAGCCCTACTCCCTCCAAAGATCCGAACCAATATGGTAGCCATTAATGACCTGATTTCTGCCACCGGACAGAGCATTGAGTTGTTGCCGCCCCACCTCTTCAAGACCGGCTCAGACAGGATCCACTGGACGCCAGACACGGGGGAGGCCATGTGGGACCATTGGAGAGGTCTCCTGAACCTCAGGACACCCACACTGGTCTCAGATGCAGAAGACAATTCAGTGGTAAATCTCTCCTCTTCTTTCCTTTTGTCCAAATCTCATGTTAAATTGTTACAGAAGGGCCTTTCTTTCATTCCCACCTCAACCATGTTCCCAGATGTCCGTAAGTCTTTTGCAGGTCACGCACAATACCACAGGAGATTAAAGTTAGCAGTTTATTTCAACAACCCGGATTCCTCAGACACACCTCCTTTTTAGTCCAGTTGGGAACCGCCAGATGAGGCCCTCCCCAAGGAACTTTTGGATTTGCCGACAAAGGATATGCAGGACATAAAACATATTGTGACTCTGGAAACACCCAACTTGACCCCTGCTGAAGTTGAAGCTTTGAAGAATTTAAGGGGACAGACGACCATTATCATTAAACCAGCAGACAAGGGTTCTGCCACTGTCATTATGGACAGGAAGGATTATGTTCAGGAAGCTCAGACAGCTCTTGAATACAACGTACTACCAATAGCTAGACAGACCCATTTATCCTGACCTCTTACACAGGTTAACCGTATTCTGGATCAGTTGGTTACAGGTAAGTATCTTTCTCGTTCACAGATTCTTTACTTGAAGGGCCAATCACCTCCCCGGCCTAGATACTTTTATCTTCTCCCAAAAATACATAAGGATCCTACCTCCTGGCCAGTTCCGAACATAACACCACCTGGCCGCCCAATCGTATCTGACTGTGGTAGTGAATGATACGGCTCAGCAGAATTGATTGACTACTTTCTTAACCCGCTGTCAGTCTCTCATGAGAGCTATGTCAAGGACACTAATGACTTCATTGAAAAGGTCAAGGCTCTCCGGATAGAAGAACATCACTTCTTGTTTTCCATGGATGTAGAAAATCTCTACACCAATGTCGAAACTGATAAAGGCATGGCGGCAATCAAAAATGTCTTGAAGAACAACCCTGACCCTAAGCGCCCAGATGACCTCCTACTGGAATTACTCCACATCAACCTCACCTGGAATGATTTCCAGTTCGATGGACAATACTTCTTGCAAATCAAAGGCACGGCAATGGGCAAACGATTCTCTCCTGCGTATGCCAACATCTACATGGCTGAATGGGAGAAATCGGCCTTCTTGAAATGCCCCAAACTCCCGCTCATTTACCTGCGCTACCTTGATGACATCTGGGGGATTTGGACCCACAGAAGATGAGTTTAAGCACTTTGTTGCCATCTTGAACGACCATCATCCCTCCATCAAACTGCTGCCAGTTCTTGATTCTGAAAAGATAGACTTCTTGGACACAACTACTTTCAAGGGCCCTGATTTTGCAAACACAGGCCGCCTTGATATCCGAGTCTATTTCAAGCCGACGGACTCTCATTCTCTTCTCCATGGGGCCAGCTTTCACCCACAACACACTTTTGGTGGCATTGTCCATTCCCAGCTTTTACGGTACCATAGGATCTGTACCAGAGTGGAAGATGAAGCCTTAGCCACTAGAATTCTATTTCGGGGTCTGCCTAAGAGAAATTATTCCAGAGCTTTTCTCCGACAGGTGCAGGACCGAACCCTGAGTTCTACTCAACAACCCGGACAGGAAGGAGGAACCATTACCAAGCCACTAATCCCTCTTGTCTCTCTTTTCTCACCCTACAGTTTGCAAGCCCAAAGGAAGTTTAGGCGGAATTTTCAAACCATGTTGGGGAATTCCAATCTGGGCCAACAATACCGGATCATCTCAGCGTTTAAAAAGAACCCCAACCGGAGGGCAGAACGCAGGTGGATTGGTAGACTGGACTGTTTGTTCCCAACAGGCTTGAATGAGGCCTGAGTTAACCCCATGCTGATCCGTTGTGTTATTGTACACATTGATGCACTTGTTTCTATAGTGTACTTTTTTTTATAGTGCACATGTTTACAGTGTACATGTTCATAGTGTTACGAACCTGGCTCAAAGGTTCGCAACAAAAGGAGAAGAGTCCACACATCCAATGTAGTGCAACAAAACATTTAACTAAACATAACACAACCTAAACTGTGTGAACGTTATTTATCAGTGGTGTAGAGCGGGTGTGTGGGTGAGTGGCAAATAAAGGAACAAACTCAAAACAAACTGAATTGCCCATGGCTGCCAGAACAAAAGAGAGAGCGAGCCTCTAAGATGGCCACCCTATTTATATCATCCAGCTCCACCCTCTCAAGGTGCAGCCAACCAGCTGACGGCCTGGAAGATGCTTGAAGGCTACAGGGAGGTAAAACATAAGGGAGGGTTTAGAGAGAGGCCGTTACAATAGTCTTTTTATATTCTCTTTTATATTTATTTTTCTATATATTACTAAGACACATAAGTATACAAGTATATTTTCGATTGCTTGGATAAACAGTATATAATTATTATCTGTTTAACTTCCAAATGTTCTACAGCATTTACATTTGTTCTGTGTTGTAGCAACCTTGTTCTCTCCTAATAAACAGTTCTATAAATCTCCTGGACTATTTGACTGCAAATACAGTTGGACCTTGAGACAGAACGTAACGGCTGAGCCTGGGTTTCTGGTCTGGTTCGGGAAGTATCTTATAGAGATATATATATGTATATATATTATATATAGATTTATGTGTTTGGGTTTATACTTTCCTACTACTTTCTCTTCCTCTCACCTTAACCGAACACTCCTCCTTTCCCTTTCCTTGATCTCATCAAGGACAATATTACCTTCCTCACATTGTCCGACGTCTCCGTTTGGTATCTTAACATGTGGATCGCATGAAAGAGGCGCGCCCCTGGAAAGCAACTACTATCTACTTGGATTTTTGCTTCTCCAATCTGGGGTCATTTCCCCATGTTTGAGTCAGCCATGACTATTATTTGGCATTCTGGCCTCAGTTCCCAATTCTCTATTTTATTTCCCCATGCTTCATGACGTGTGAACATTCTGCCCCCCCCCTCCCCTGCGTCCACTCCTTCCTCTCTCCCTCCTCTATTTTCTCCTTTCCCTCCTCTCCCCTCCCTCTCTTCACTCCACCTCTTTTCCCCTTCCCAAGGTGACTCCGACTCCCCTTCCGCCCTTCTTTTCCCTCCCTTCTTCCATTTTCCCTTGAAGGTCCTGCTTCCCCCTCCGCTCCCCTCTTTCTCTCCTGAATCCGTCCCAGACTTGGGGATCTTGTCCTTTCTTTCCCCTATCCTGTGTTCCTCCCTCTTTCCCTTTTCTTCTTGGTCCAAGTCTCCATCTTGAAAAACTATTTTCTTGTGTCCCTCTCAGCACCGTTCCTTCCTCCCCTTTTCTTGATTCCCCCCTCCAGGTTTCCATTATTTCTCCTCCCATGACCTGTTGTTCTCCCTTTCTTTTCTCCTGTATTTTTCCTCCTGATCCTTCCCTACTTCCCTCATCCCGTCCCTTCCCTCTTCATTTTCTCCCCTCTCTCCCTTTTTCTTGCCCTTCCTCCTCCTCTCTATTTTCCTCTGTACTTTTCATGTCCACTTCCATCCCTTCCACTTGTACTCCCCCTTCCTTTGTCCCTTTCCCTCCATTTGTACTCCCCCCTCATTTTGTCCCTCTATTTGTCCTTCCCCCTCCATTTGATCCTCCTTCTCGATTTGATCTTCTCCCTCAATTTGACCTCCCTCCTCCCTTTGACCTTCCCCCTCAATCGTAATTATTAGTGCTGTTCTTCCCTCCCTCACCAGTTCTCTCAATTCTCCCTCTGCTCTCTCAATGCATTCCCTTGTGATTTTTTTGAAGTTTCTATTTGCCCACTTTATTGCTATCCCCCACGGCTCTTCCCAATCCCCGTTAGTAGTGCCATTACGTCCTCCACCATCTCTATCATTGATTCTTGGTAATGTTCCTCCAATATTCTCAGACATTTTAACAGCCAATCCTTTGCGTTCCCGCTCAGTCGCATCTCTGTTTTGCAGTTGGCATTGGCTGGTTTGATTAGTTGTTGTAAGTGTTCCGCCTTTCTGGTCAGGCTTGGTGGCTCCTTTAAACCCTTATCTGGGGCTCTTATATTCCCCAGATGGTATACCGCCTTAATGAAGCGGAACATTGCTCTCACTTGTTTGTGAAAGAGAGTCAACTCACCTCTCTTTCCTTTCTCCTTCTACTTTTCCTCCTCATCCTCCTCTTTCCCTCTCCTCCGTTTTTCTCCTGGTTTCCATTTCTATACAGAGAACACAGAAGAGATATATTTTTTATTCATTTATTTATTTCTTTTTCATTTATTATTATCATAATTATATGTCCTATCCTTTTTATTATTATTTATCCCCACTTCTTTTAATTTCCTTCTGTTTTCTTTCCCTCTCCTTCTCTTATATTTACCTATCTCTCCTCCCTCCCCCCGTCTCCTTCTTGACCATCCTCCTAATTCCTTTGCTTTTATTTTTCTTCTTCTCTATGTGTAGTGCAGGGGTGGCCAACCAGTCAGAGACTAAGAGCCACATTTTTTACTGTGTTACTGCAAAGAGCCACATCATACACATGGGCACACATGAACATCCCCCCATCCCTTCCTCTCACACACTCTCTCTCTCTCTCACACACACACAGACCTCTGCTCAGCCAGATTTACTGTAAATGTCACACACCAACATGATAATGACAGAAATTGACTCCTACAGTACTAAGACCACAGGCCAGTCATTTTCAACAATGAACATTGTGTGCACTGTCTCACACACACAAACTCTCAGTTCAACCAAGTCCACAAACAAAAATATAATAATTTACAATAGCGTTTTTCTCTTACTATGCATGTTGCTTAGTGGGACTTCTGGCATTCCTTGCCTTGAACAATCCTATTCAAATCTGGCTTGTATTCCGTTGTTGCCACTCTTAGCAATTCTTTCACATGTGTGTCAGTCAGAACAGATCGATGCTTTGATTTCACGTGTTTCAGGGTAGAAAACACAGACTCGCAGACGTATGTTGACCCAAACATTGACAGTATCTTAAACGCAGCCCGTTTGACATTGGGGTATTTTTCCATTGGCACACTTTTCCAGAACTCAATGGTCCCTTCCCTTAAAGCAGGTTTCAGTTGGTCCTCCTCACAAAGATCACTCATCTGTGACTAGCGGGGCTTTCAAACAGTCCGTCTCCGCATTAAATGGGTCGACGAGGAACGTAATCTGTGGCCTTTTCAGTTGTAGATCACGGAACCGAGTCACAAAGCTTTCGTGCAGGTTTTCAACCAGTGTTGCATATCTGGCTGTTTGCTTATTCAGGGCGGCGCTGGTGACTTGCCCGCTGGCTTTTAATACCATATTGAACTCAAGCGAAGCGAATACGCATACACATACACATTAAAAAAAACACAAACACAAACTTCGATATGAACGTAAGAGCCGCATGAAACCAGGCAAAGAGCCGCATGCGGCTCGGGAGCCGCGGGTTGGCCAGGCCTGGTGTAGTGGATAGAAGTGTGCCTGCACCTTTAAGGCAGCTAGGCCGTCATGCAGTGACGTCATCATGGAGGCGTTTGTGAATGGGATGTCTACACCTGCAGCGAATGTTGTAATTAGGAGATTCATTGGATACTTTTTATAAATGAGATCGCTCAGTTAGTATAGGGAACGGTAGAGGTGAAGCTGGTTGGTTTGGGTCTTGGCTCCTCTCTCCACTTCATTGTAGTTTGTTGATCCTCCGGGTGGCAGCTGGATGGAACTTGTTTGATTGCCGTTTTGAAGGTAGGTTTATTGGCGCTGGTTAATAGCATTTAATTTCCTGATTGTTGAGATGGTTAGGTTACATCTTGTTTCACCTTTAACTTTCCTCTGGTAGGCTATTGGCTGGTTTGGCGTGTGTTGAGTGTGCAGTGGGCACTTTATGTTTTGGGCCTGGTTGTCCCTAAATTGTGTTCCAGACCATCTCATCTTTGAAGGTATGCCGTTTCCAACGTCTTGTACCATAACCTCATGTTGTGTTGCTTGATTAGACCACTTTTGTATCACCTCAATCCTCTGTTTGTAGACTTCCCCATCAGCTGTGTCTCTTCGGCTTCATTGTGGGTGACTGGCTGGTGTGTTTTATAAATAGCTAGCAGTGCGTCTTCCTACCCATTGATTGGTAGGTAGCATTCTAGTTACCCAGCGATAAGTTTCCCTATTGTATTAATGTGGCCATTGATTGATTGCTGATATCTGTGTGCTTCGGCAAGTTGTGCACCGTCTGGCTCAGCTGGGTTGCTGACCAATCTGCTGGCTGCTGTTTTGTCTGTTTATTTTCCCTTACCTGTCATTGTTTGTGTAGGCTACATTATTTAGCCCCTTTTGTTTTTAATTTGTTTTGTTTTGTTTCCTTATTATTCTGGTGTCTGAACGAGTTTTAAGGCTTGCATGCCAACGTGAGCCCAGTGAGGCCTGCTCCCTCCACAAGTTACATTCTAAGCTAAGGTCTGTACTTTGGGCCCTTGGTAGGCTGTGTTCCATCCCTAGCCTACTCCTGGATGGCCGTGTCTGGCCTTATTTGAATAGCCTATTCTACTCCTTTTTGGCGTTTACCTTTCGTGTCATTCGTAACCCAAAGTGTAAATCCATTCTCTCTCGCTGTGTTACAGGAATTGGGGGTCCGCAGGGAGGTGGTCACCTGGTGGTGGTGGTCCCTGTTGCTGTGCTGTGTGAGTGTGTCACGGTGTGCGTGCTCCATGATCCTGTTCCCTTGTATGAGTTGTGGTGAAATACACAAGGTTATTCACGTGTGTCCTGACCCCTCCCCGTTAAGATAGACTTGCCTTCCCTGCAGGGAGCCCCCCTTCCCTGTCTTGTGTCGAGCCCTTCCCTGTATGTTTCTTTCCCCCTGTGTCTATAATTGTATTTTACAGACTTTTATCCATCTGACTTTTAGTAAAACCTAGAATATTTAATAAATCAACTACTTTGTGGAATCCCTGCCTTTGTCATGCTTATATGAACCTGTGTCCTTAAAAGTGTACAATATTCATGAGGTTAGTTCCATGGCTTAAATGCTAGGGTGGCGTTGTCAGCAACACTAAAATTACATTTGCCAGCCTATGGTACCGCCACATATGGTTGTTTTAGTGTTTATTATTCCTAATTGTATTTTTATTTTTCTTTCATTATGTTTGTTATTTCTTGTATTAATTATCTGTATTTATGTTTATTGTATTATATTTTTTTATTTTATTTTTATACTATCCTTACATTATTTTTTTATTTTCTTATGTTGTATTGTTTATTCTTATTTATTATTTGATTATTGCAATATTGTTTTTTTCCCCACACGACTTGCTCTGACAGAATCAGTCAGAAGTCGCAATAGCTGATTCACGTAGAAACGCCTTTTAATGTCAAAAATCTATTTTTGACCATTTTAGTATTTTGACAAATTTTAATGAAACCAAAACCTTGGCTTTCAAAATCTGTATGAATTATTTCCTATTTTGGAGTGGAAATATAACTTTGAAGCATAAAAGCAAGATATGGTATTTGGCGAAGTTGATCGCGGCATTTGGCGACTAGCCAGCTGCATCTGCACCTGTTGGTTGTCAAGTTAGCAAGCTAGTATCCTAATCAAGACTTTCAATGGCATCTCAGAAATAATAAGAAATTGCTCGGCAATCCAGTGTTGTCTGTGGATTCCGGCGATCGGTGGCGAGAGCTTATTGACGACTACTTTTTGGCACCGAGACCTGGCCGAGAGACGGCGGAGGAGAGCAGCTCGGACAACAGTGAAACCTCCGGTGACACATTGGACTCTGACGGGCCCATTCAGATACCGACAACGATGAAGATGTTGACATGGAGCCACTTTTTTTTAACAGACCCAATATCTGCCATCCTTGAGTCAGATGAATGGTGAAAAAACGAGAGATGAGATGTGACTGCTGGTAAGTACTTTTTTCATTTATCCCATAGAGCTAGCCAACATTAGTAAACACAAGTGTGCATCTTATTTTTTTTTAAACCTTATTCTCAGTAATAATGACCATTGTAGGTAATATTTTGAGTAGTTCTCAAGGTTTTTTTATTGTCATATGCATAACCCTAACCCTAACGTTCACAAGAAGCAAAAGTATGCAATGAAATTCTTGTCTCTTCAACACCTAATGCTAAGGACATAACTTAAAAAAACACAAGACATATAATAGAAAAAGTACAAAATATAATAGAAAAAGTACAATGTTATAAAGTTCAAAGTTATAATGTACAAATACTAGAAAAAGTACAAAGTTATAAAGTACAAAAGTTATAAGTACCAGTTATAAAGTATCAAGTAGCTAGCTGGTCAACAGGACCCTGTAGTTGTATTTAACTACAGATGAGTGGTCTCACACTGAAATGACAAAATTAGTTGTGTTAATTTTAGGGCTGTCAAAATTAATGCGTTAATCCAGATTAATTAATTTGCATGATTCATTTGATTAAAAATGTTAATGCAATTAACACATGCGCAGCGCACAATGACTCAAAATCCCACAATTCCACTCACTGGCGCGGATTGGTGCTCCAACGATATCTGGCGGCAGAACCAACTCGATAAAGATGGACGACTCTAAACAACATATTGGCCCTCTCGATGGGAAGTTTGAGTACAAAAAAACCCAAGACGGGACAATTGACCGACATAAAGTAGTTTGCACACAGCCCATGACGAGCTGGCACCACTGGCTCGCAAATATCTCGCCACTCCTGCAACCACTGTTCTGTGTGAGAGACTTCTCAGTCGCAGGTAACATTGTACATAAGAAGCGGTCAGCTCTACTCTACGGTAATGTAAACAAGTTAGTCTGTCTCAGCAGCTGGCTAAAAGATGAGTAAGAGGGCCACATCAATATGGATATTTGATTTAAAAAAAAAAAAAAAAAAAAAAAAAAATTTGTAAATATGGTGTGGTTGGGATGTTTTATATATGTTTTTGATATCTTGACACCATATCTGTTCTAAATAAAACACATGTTAAGTATATATATATTGCCTTCTGTCATGAGTCTTTTTGCCCCCACAAAATGAAACACAATTAATAATGACTGGGTATTAATGGTGATTAATCTAAATTAATCCACAGCGGCCCTGTGATTAATCTGATTAAAAATTTTAATCGTTTGACAGCCCTAGTTAATTTATTTTAATTGTCACAAATTGAATGTAAGCCTAAGATGTTTTTTTGTTTCCTAGGTGAGAAACACATGTTCGTCAGCAGCACAATGAACTGATCCAAAGAAACTGCTTGTTCCAAAGGAAGCGGCAAAAAAGGATGCACCAGAGGACCTCTTACTTTGTTGATGGTGATCACATATGCAGATATGATGAATGTCGAGATGAATTATTGAATCATTTAAGGATGTAATTAGTGATATGTGTAATATGGTTATCTTTTCTTGCAATATTACTTTGGGGTATAAATCAAATCACATGTATCTGTACAGCCCTTAATCACTGTTCCAGTCTCTAAGAGCTTCAGTGCCCAATATGTGAAACAATAAATGGTATCGACATCCCCCAGCCTTTAACCCTCACAGAGGACAAGGAAAAACTCCCAGAAAAACCTTTTTAGGGAAAAATTGGAAGAAATCTCTGGAGGGACTACTCAGAGAGGGATCCCCCTCCCAGGATGGTTGGGCGTGCAATAGAGTTTGGGTAAGCAGCGTATACATAAAAGTTTATTATGGTGGGACATCCGGATCTGATGTGTTTAATATTTTGGCACTTGGCATTTATACCAATCTATAGCAATGTATAGGTCAAAGGGACACTTTGACCTATACATTGCTATAGATTGGTATAAATCTTCTACACTGTATAGGCTACTGTATACATTAATCATATTTACAAATAAAGAATGTGTTTACATAAACACTAACGTATATCAGTATGTTTGTCTTTTTACACAACTGAATTATGTGGAACCATAATTGTGGAGGGGAGTCAGATTTTTCACGTCTTCAAGGCGCTTTTGAGAGATTCATTAATAGTGGATTTAGGGTTAGGGTAGGTTAGGGTTAGGTTAAGGGGCTATTTACCACTCGGGACCAAGTTTAAAAGTCGCCTAACTCGGGCTACGAGGTGGGCGTCCTATTGGGTTAGGGTTAGGGTTAGGGTTAGGGTTAGGGTTAGGTGAAGAGAATTTATCTCGGTGACTCTCCCCATGTCGTCCGACGACTACATGGTTTGGATGGAGAGCCAGAGGCAATGCACGGGCCGGCGCATGTCACTCAAAGTTCCCATTACCATGTACCCTGTTGCCAACAGTATAAGGGAGAAGAAGAATAATAATAATAAATAAATTTATGTATAGTTGTTCTTTTGTCTGTATCCTGGAAGTTGAGAGAGGGCTCTTCCTGAGAGCTTAGTAGTTCTGGGTTGTTCATTTAGAAGCAGGGGAAATTCCCTTCAAAAGGTCATGGGCTCGGAGGGAGGCCACCTCCAAAGTCCTTAGACTTATATGTTGCTATGGATTAGTTATCCTTTAGTCAGTAGTTCACTTATTCTGGATCATTATCTTATCTTGTAGTCGGTCGTGATTCTTATTTTGAAGTCGTCTAGTGGTCCGTTGGGCTTGCTGTGTCATTATTAACTGTCTGGAACTACTAGTCTCTTTAATCCAAAAGAGAATCGTAGCCATGACTAGCTTATGTTGGCTGGGCCTTTTTGGGAA